>CM076584.1:483310628-483653877 GCA_034641835.2 Pinus albicaulis | reverse complement strand
CTTGAAGTGTAGTATTGTTCAACCAATGATCAAGTTGTTGATATCTTTACAAAGGCTCTCACGAAGCGAAGTTTACCAAACTTCGATGTATTCTTAGTTTCGGGAAAGTTATCATTAGGGAATATTATATAATTCCTCCTTCCTTCTACTACTATGTCACATTTTTAAATCCTTGAATTCTATCCCAAGTTTTCTTAACGGGGGATGCTAAGATATTTCAACACATAGGAAATAGTCTCATTTTCTATCACCTTTGTAACTCCTTGATCTATCCCAAGTTGTTCTTAAGGGGGGATGTTAGGATATTCCGACACATAGGAAATATTTAAGTATAACTTGTTCTACCATAGAGTTATGTAAAGTGTGTTTCTTTACTATGTACATTTGTAACTTATAATCAAATGGTCACGATATGTAGTGATCTGATGATCTACTCTCTCTTTGGTATTACTGACACTTGATCTGTGGCTTAGCACCTGATTGGTCCATGATCGCTATTTAAAGAGCATGGAGGGTCATTTTTCCAATAACCGTTTGTTGGGTTGTATTTATCACTATTGAATGACTAAAACATTACAGATAAATTATCAATAGAGGGACGTCGTTTATTTCAATGACAATTGCACTGTATGTGCTGATACACTTAAACAGAAGAAATTCCAAATAAAATAAATCGTTGTTCAAGTAAATGTTGGAAATAAATCACTCATGAGAAATAAAATGATCTACAAGACTGTAATCACACTTCAATTAATCTGTTCTAGCGTGCCACAAAATAATTAGCCAGTTGGTGTCTCTAATCTCATATGTGTAACAACATACAAAATATTGAAATTGAAGTGGATATATTCCCAGTTGAAATAGTAGCAACAACACCTCTACTAATACATAAATCAAAATAAAAACACATATACACCACTACCTTAATCACTGCAATCCCCGCTAAAGAGGGGGCCCTTCCTCCCTAGTAGGGCGCAGGTAGAGAAAGAACTTAACGAAAACTAGTAATTCCAATAATGCATGTAACAACAATAACATGATAAGATATATTAATATGAGAAAAATTATATATCCAAAATAAAGATGCTCTCCGCTTTCCTTTCGACCTCAAGGGCTGAGAAATATATAGTGGTTACATTTCAAAAAAATAAGCGATAGTTTAGTCATGAGAATGTTACGATTTTCATGCTGATAAAAATAAAATAGATATGGTTATAATCACTTCTTAATAAAATTCTGACTCGAAAAATATAGATTACAATCAAAACCGCCTAGAGGTTGTTATCCAAAATTAAAATGCTTAATAAATTCTACAACTACCACGATAAACCACAACTGTAGTGTAACAGCTAGAGGATAGGTCAACAATAGGAGTTGACAACATCTAGTCAGTGGTACAACTATAATATCAGTTCACCAGCGGGTCTGCAACAACAAAGTGTAACAACACCATGGTGTAAAAATCTCACTTTAACAACACACCCTTAACTGCTCCTGTATGCCTTATGCTCGAGATATTTTGTGCTACAAATGACATCTGGCAAGACAACACAAAGACCATAGATCTTCTCTAAATATTCATCCTCAATTAATCATAAAAAAGGCAAGATATATCATAATAATTGATGAAATGAAAGAGTAATGAGAATAAGGTGAAACAAAAAAAGTAAATATAGAAAGGTGGGAAAAAGAGGCAAATATATTCCCATTGGTTATATTCATGAGGAAAAATAGGGAAAAAAATTGTAGGAAAAGTGTGAAAAACTGGCACCCAACATCTCCCCCTAACTGAAACACTTGTATGTCCTCATGCAAACTCATCTCTCATGGGAATATCTCCAGTGCAGGTCGGTAAGATAATAAGTGCCAATTGCATCTTTGTCTATAGACCTATACCCCTGATTGGAGATTAGCTACCATACCTAGGGCTCTGATTCATACTTTCTCAATTCATAATTATTATGATAATCATCAATTGGTAACCAGATCAAAGGAAACTTGAATCTCAATCCAAGCCACAAAGCACCAAGGGATTGTACTATCTTTGCATACAATGATACATGTGTAACAACCACCACAAAATTATAGAATGCAAATGGATCCCCCTTCAGTAGCTCATCATTGTTGGCTTCTGTGCATTTCAAGAACCCGGTGAAGGCTCGGCTCTTCATCATTGAGAACCAATTCAAGCAGAAATTCACAATTCTTCTTCTATAAGTCGCAACTTGTTTTTTTATCCTACGAGTACTCAACATTCTCCTGAATTCTCACCTTAAATCGGTGGTCAGTCCTGGTTTTTCCCATACCCATAATGTCATCTTCTCTTCATTAGCATCCATAAATTTGATTGTAAAATGCTACTGAATCTGATTCTTCATTTAGGACACAAAATCTCGCAACTATAGATCCCCCATATAGGAGAATATTGTGACAACCATTTCCATGCTCACATTCTCACAAATGATATTTTGTAAGAATAAGTCACACATCAGGCTTTGTTCATCAAAATTGGAGGCACGGAAAACATCTAAAAATGTGCGAGTGGAAGAACAGAAATAGGATCTGTCCTCCATAACAACTTCATATGTAACAGGAAGCAATGTTCCTGTAGAAAAATAGGATAGGATGGGTAAGGTTGTCTGCACCCCAAAACATTCAGGGCAATATCATGAAGTTTTTTCTTATCTATGGTAAGATCCCAAACCTGTTCCTATAACAAGTGCAGTTGTTCCTCTTGCTTCTTCAAGGCTTCCTTATTTTTATAATTCTCCCATCCTTTCTTCAACTCTTCTTTCATCCATCTTTCATGAAATTCCTTTATCTCCATCCTATGTTCTTTCTGTGAAATCGTCCCCTCCCAAAGGGAGATTTCTTCCTTTTTGCACTATTTTAATTCATAAATTAACATCATTTTCTTAGAACTCCATCCCGAGATGGGACCTGACGTTCTTTAGCATTCAATATCAACGTCAATAATGGGTGTAACAACCTCTTTTGAATGGGGTTGTTCCACCTTTATTGTTGTCTCTTGTGTAACATCAGCTTCCTTGGTGGGTTCTTCTGTATCAACCCCTTCGTTTCCACCTAGAGTAGCCTCTGTGTCCATTGTTGTTTCTTCTACAATAGTAATGGCCTCCACAGGTTCTTGTGTACTGACCTCTAGGTCAGTTATTAAAAGGGGCTCTACTTTAACTATTGGTTCTTGTGTAACAGCAGTATCCTTAGCAGGTTCTTGTGTAACAGCCTCCTGTTGTTCTTTTTCTGTTTCCATTGGGCTAATTTTTTCCCCAAAGACCTTATATCTCGCTATTGTTAGTTCTTGAAAACATGTCATACATAAATACACCAAGATTTCCTTCCCCTCAGATAATATTTTCTTCAATTATTCATTTTCTTTTCTTATATTTTCAAGTTCTAAAAACAAGACATGAGTTTCATCCTTACCTGATGAGGAGGGTTTCCTTTCTTATTTTGATAATTCTACTTCTGTTTTCTTTCTAGTCATAGGCAAAGGTTCTATGGGTATGATAAATTTCACTGTCTTCTTGGGCCGTCTATCCAAAATTGTTTCATTAGTAGGTTCTTTCCCAATTATCACTTTGGGAGGCCGAGTCTGGGTTTCAGCTTCTGCCTGACTTCCTCCGAAAGTCGCGGTCTATTTCTACCAACTAGTCCTTGACCTCTTTCTCTTGAATTCTTCCCAGGTCTTTCCTTGCTGGCCTAGGGCATCTAGCATGATCAATTTGATGAGTCTATGATTGGTGACACATGCTTTCAGGTGTGTTGTTGTCTTTACTTTTGCTTCCATATGCTTGATGTTCCCTAATAAGTAGAATGGAAGATTAATATTTTTTTGTTGCCGAAGATGATTAATTAGAGGGATGTGATAGTTAAAAACTATTGTATATCTTCCCTCACAATTGATATATTTGATTAAACCCAAGGTGACATTTTCCCATTGCTAAGTGTGTGACAACCTATCAATTCCTCTCCCTTACTTCTCCAATTTTTCTTTTCCTTTTAGAAAGTCTTCTTTTAAGGAGGGGTCTTTGATTTTTCTATTAAACCACTCTCCTATGTTGAAATGTAGTTACATAAAATTGTTTAAATGTTGTCATTAATGGCAAAGGGGAGGTAGCAGTCTCGGAGACGGGAACGGTACAAGGAGACAAGACGAGACAATGGGCGGCAAAGAAGCAAACGGAGAGAGCAAAGGAGACAAGTAGAGGCGGCCCAGAGGTGGAGCCGTTATCACGGCGGTAGGCGGAGGTAGAGCGACGAAGCCGAGAAGCGAGGCAAGGCGAGGAGCGACGAGAAGCGGCGGAGGAAGAGGTAGAGCGAGCCGTTATAATTCGAGATCGCCCAAACCGGAGGACGGATATATAATATTTCGAGAATCGTTACCGGATGGGTGTTATGTTGTAAACCCTTATTCGGGAATCGCATAACCCCAAGCGGAAAAGTATATATATAAACATATATATATATATACAAACATTATTCCGGGAATCGCCTAACCCGCTGGAGGATACATATATATATATATATATATATATATATATATATATATATATATATATATATATCCATCACAATACATTTAAATGCCGTGCATTTCATATTTTGCAATGGTCCAAGGCATATACATTAATATATATATTTAAGTGGAGCGCGTTATGATCAATGGAAAGGAAGTAATATAAAGTGGGACCCTCACCCAATCGCATCGGAGAAAAGGTTGGCAGCGGAACATAGTGACAAGAGCTCCGATTGAGTTCCGGACCCAATAGGGCATATAAACAGTGCCTTGATAAGTTTGAAATCCGGCTTAATCGCATCGGAAAGAAACAAACCATCGCAACACATATTAAAAGACTTGCGATTGCGATTAAGAGTTCGGACCCGATGGGCGTATAAACAATGGTTAATATATATTTGAATTTTGGCCTAATCGCATCGGAGATTATAAGAGCATCGGAACATGCAACAAAGAGTTGCGATTGCGATTGGAAGTTCCGGACCCGATGGATGTATGAATTATAATTCAAACGTGTTTGAAGTCCTTTCCCAATTGCATCGGCAAAATACAATGAACAATGGCCAATCGCATCGGAGAATATAAGAGTTGCGATTGCGATTGGAAGCCCGGACGGACAAATGCGCGGCGATCAAAGAGTTTGTATGAGTGAGCTGGAGCTCTCATTGTAATTAAATGTAAATATTTTTAATTGATTTATATTGTTGTGATGCATTGGCAAGTCTCTAGAGGAAAAACAAAGATCCCACTGTAATATTAAAATAAGCACCTACAGTTACATTTTTTTGAGTAAGCTGGAAAAGAAATGAAAAGGAAAAAAGCAAAGAGATATGGCTGTCCATTCCAAATTCCTTGAGGAATGCTAACAGTCACAAGAAAATTCTTATAAATAATATCATCTAGATATGCAAGAGAAGAGATGAGGGAGTTAGAGAGAGAAAATCTAGAGAAGGCAGAGTATAGAAGTGTAAGGCAGAGAAGACTAAAAGAAGAGCAGAAAGAGAAGCTACAGGTCAGAGCTGATATCTGAGGTAAATCAGCAAACATTCAACTTTGAAAATTGAGGAAGTTGGAGCTTCCCTATCAAGTTGCAGCTTGATAGCTGTCAGTTGTAGCTGACTGAGGTTGGAGCCTCCTGTAGGTTGGTGCCTGCAGAAAATTGAAGGGAGTTGGTGCTTCCTTGCAAGTTGTAGCTTGAAGAATTGAGGTAGGAGCCTCCTGTAGGTTGGTGCCTGCAGAAAAACAGTGGTGAGAGGGAGTTGGAGCTTGCCTTTGCATCACAACAATAATAAGATGTGGTTTTCTCCCTTTATGGGTTTCCACTTACATCTGCTGTCTCTGTGTGTGTTTCTTATGTGTTGATGTGATTCTTTCAATCTGCTTAATTGGTTGTTGCTCTCAACATAAGTGTGGTGTCACATTAATTTAATATTGGCTGCAACATTTTAAGACTGTTTATAAATTAAGCTGTAAATAAATTTGGTGAAAATTTTGAAAAGCTTATGTATGTATTAAACTGATTCACCCCCCCCTCTCAGTTTAATTAAAGATTCAACAATTGGTATCAGAGCGGGTTCCTTTGTGCAAGTCTAACAACTGAAAGGAGATCCTAGGTTCCCAAGATGGCTAGTAAAGAAGGATGCTCAACCAATAAAGCCCCTTTCTTCACTGGTGAAAATTATGCTTTCTGGAAAATCAGAATGAGGACATACATAATGTCTCTAGGAATATAATTCTGGGCTGCAGTGGAATTAGGATATGCCCCAAAGGCAACTGACACAGAGAAAGAAACAAAACAAGATTTTGTGGCTAACGCAAAAGCCATGAATGCCATCTTGAATGGATTATGTGAAGCAGAGTTTATTAAAGTAATGCACAAAGACTCTACCAAAGAAATATGGGATACTCTTGAGAACATACATGAGGGAGACAAGAAAGTAAAGACTGCCAAACTTCAAGTCTATAGAGCCCAGTTTGAGAACTTAAAAATGAATGATGATGAAGACATTGCCAGTTTCTTCCTAAAAGCTGCAGAAATTATTAACAATATGAAAGCTCTTGGAGAAAAAATGCTAGAAAGTATAATTGTGCAAAAGATTCTAAGATCTCTTCCATCCATGTTTAATCCAAAGGTGTCTGCAATAGAAGAAATAGATGATTGGGAGACCTTGACCATGAACCAGTTGCTTGGAAATCTAACAGTCTATGAAATGAGGCTCCCACAGAAAAAGCCAAGTACAAGGGAAGCAGCCTTTAAAACAGAAAAGAAGAAAGAAGAAGAGGGAGACATATGCTCTTGCTCAGATGAAGAAGAGGCAAAGTTTGTCAAGAAATTGGATAGAGGCTCAAGTAAATACAAAGGTAAACTCCCCTTCAAATGCTTTAACTGTGGAAGAGTGGGACACTATGCTGCTAAGTGTCCTCACAAGAAAGTAAGAAATCAAGCTCAAGAATCAAAGAAAAACACATCAAAGAACTGGCAGAACGGAAAGAAATTCAGCAGAAAATCCTTCTATGCTCAACAAGACAGCAGTACATCTGAAGACTCAGATGAATCCTCAGGAGAAGAGGGAACCTCTGAATTTTTGCTAATGGCAATAGAAGATCTTGAGGGACTCCTACTAGAAGATGAAGAAGAAGAAGGGGAAGTCAACCTTGAGGGGGAGCTAAGAAGTGCACTGGAGGAGATTGACAGACTCAAACTGAAGTGCAGAAAACAAAAGGATATTCTTCTCAAGTATGTAAGAGAACAAAAAAACTCAGAAGTCCTCATGCAGCTGAAGGTAGCGCTTGAAGAATCCAAGAAGATATAAGACATGTTACTTCAGCAAATCAAGGATAAAACCCAAGAACAAGAGAAACTAGAAGAAGAAGTAGTATGTCTCAGGAAGAAACTAGAAAATGCTCAAAGGAAAGTGGTTATAAACTCTTCTCAAACAACAAGCTCTAATAATTTGAATGAAATTATGGTTGCTCAAAGATCCCCTATGATAAAAACTGGAATAGGCTATGAAGGAGAATCAGGTAAAAACAAAGAAAAGGTTGACAAGGAGATTATTTTAGTAAAAGAAAAGAAGAATGATGAAGTAGCTCAGACAATTCCTACAAAAGAAGAAACATGTAATAAGGATGACAGAGATCAAAAGAAACCTCTAGTAAGAAAGAATGCAAAAAATACGAAGACAATAGAAAAAGGATCATATGCCCCTGAGTATGTCAAGTTTGGAAGCCATCAAAAGAGATTATTCCCTCCTGTGAAGAATGCCACTTGTTATTTCTGCCACAAGCTGCGACACATTGCTGCATATTGTCATGCAAGGAGGAGTAATTCAAACCTGCAAAAGATGCAAACAGTGAAGAGACTGTCTCAAACAAACAAATGGAGAAAACAACCTTACATCAGGTATGCAAATAATTTCTATGGTTATTGTTTTTATTGTAAGGAATTTGGCCATAAAATTATTGAATGTAGAAAGTATGGACAAAGATTGATGTTCAACATCTCAAGGAGGTTTATGAATCAAATAAATTTTGTTCATACTCACAATTCTGCAAAAAACTATGATCAAATGTTGTATATGCAATCAAGTTGGACATATGCCCTCCAAATGTCCTCTGAAAGGATGTGATTCATCAACTCACAAAAGACACCAAACAAAAGGATGCCTCCAGTGGATAAAGAAGGAGAATAAATGTGACTTGGCTCTAACTACTCAAGACCTGAAAAGCCAATGGTACCTGGATAGTGGCTACTCAAAACACATGACTGGATACAGAAGCAAGTTTATAACTCTTGATGAAAAGAAATCTGGCAATGTTACTTTTGGCAATGATAAATCAGGTAAGATCAAGAGAAAAGGCTTAGTCAACATAGACAATGGTAGAGGAAAGGCCCAAGATGTACTATATGTAGATGGGCTGAAAGAAAATCTGTTGAGTGTCAGTCAGATGTGTGATAAAGGCTGTGAAGTTCTCTTCAGAGCACAAGACTGTGAAGTCAGATCAAGTACAACCGGAAAGACTCTGCTCAAAGGTGTCCGAACAGAGAGTAATGTGTACATAGTGAAAGAGGAGGAAGAAGCTTGCCATCTTAGCAAACTTGAGGAGTCATGGTTATGGCATAAGAGATTGGGACATCTCAGCTTCGACCATATCATCAGACTGAGTAAGAAGAAAGCTGTCAGAGATATGCCTGAAATAAAAAGGCCTTCAAATACCATATGCAAATCTTGTCAATTGGGGAAACAGACTCGCACATCCTTTAAATATAAAGATGAGCTATCAACAAGAAGACCACTCCAGCTTGTGCACATGGATCTGTGTGGACCTGCTAGAACTAAGACACCAAGTGGAGAATCCTACTTCATGCTGATAATAGATGATTTCTCTAGAATGACATGGGTTGCTTTTCTCAAGAACAAATCAGAAGCACTGGAAAAGTTTAAGATATTCAAAGCATTAGTAGAAAATCAAACTGGATGCAAGCTAAAATGTATCAGATCAGATAGAGGAGGAGAATTTATAGATTATGACTTTGCTGACCTATGCAATGAACATGGCATAAAACAACAATTCACTATTGCAGGAACACCTCAACAGAATGGAGTAGCAGAAAGACAAAACAGATCTGTTCAACAAATTTCCAGAGCCATGATGCAAGAGAATAATATTGCTCAAACCTTCTGGGCAGAAGCAGTGCACACAGCAGTACATATTCTTAATAAAGCTCACTTAAGGCCAAGCAGTGACAAGACTCCCTATGAACTATGGCATGGAAAGCCTGCTTCAATCAAACATTTCAGAATCTTTGGAAGCAAATGTTACATAAAGAATAATGATGAAAACCTTGGGAGATTTGATGCAAGAGCAGATGAAGGGATTTTTCTAGGATATGCTTCCAAAAGTAAAGGGTACAGGTGCTACAACAAGACTCTTCGGAAAATAGTTGAAAGTATTGATGTGAGATTTGATGAAGAACTTCCAAACAATAAAAGAGATACAGACTGCTGCAATCCATCAGAAAATCATGAAGAAGAGGACCAGGATGATGATGGAACAAGAAAGACATCAGAAGATGTTGGACTGAACTCGAAAACCCCCTCAAGATACACTCAAAAGAATCATCCAGAAGATCAAATCATAGGAGACAAGAGTGTAGGAGTGCAAACAAGAAGGCAACTAACTGAACAAACATAAGAGGTATACATAGCCATGTTATCACAAATAGAGCCAAAGAAATTTGAAGAAGCCAGCAAGGACAAGTCTTGGGTAAAAGCAATGAATGAATAATTGGACCAAATCGAGAAGAACAATACCTGGGAACTAGTTCCTAGACCAATTGAGAAAAATATCATTGGTTCAAAATGGGTATTCAAAAACAAAATGAATGAGCAAGGACAAGTAATCAGGAATAAAGCCAGGCTGGTCTGCAAAGGATACTCACAAATGGAAGGACTTGACTATGATGAAACATTTGCCCCTGTAGCCAGAATGGAGGCTATCAGAATGTTCCTGGCATTTTCATGCTACCAAGACTTCAAGGTATATCAAATGGATGTAAAATCTGCATTTTTGAATGGAGACTTAGAAGAAGAAATCTACATGGAACAACCAGAAGGCTTCTCATTGACAGACAAGGAAGACTATGTGTGTAGACTGAAGAAGGCCGTATATGGAATAAAACCGGCTCCTTGTGCTTGGTACTCAAGACTGGATAAATATTTGCAAAAACAGGGTTTTAAGAGAGGTGGAGTAGACATCAATCTATACATAAAAGCCCATAAAAATGAACTCTTGATTGTTGTAGTATATGTTGATGACATTATGTTTGGAAGCAACAAATATGAACTAGAAAAAGGGTTTGTTGATGAAATGAAAACAGAGTTTGAAATGTCTATGATTGGAGAGCTCAGTTTCTACTTGGGACTGCAAATTCAACAAAAGAACATAGGCACCTTCATCTCTCAAGAAAAATACTTAAAAGAAATGCTGAAAAAATTCAAAATGGAGGACTGCAAACCTGTGACAACACCCATGATCACGGGATGCAAGCTGTGTGCTGATGATGGGACTACAGATGTAGATCAAAAACTCTACAGATCCATGATAGGAAGCCTGCTGTATTTGACAACATCAAGACCAGACATCATGCTAGCAGTAGGACTAGTGGCAAGATATCAAGCAACACCTAAACAAAACCATCTTTTGGCAGTAAAAAGAATACTCAGATATCTACAAGGAACAACACAATATGGACTTTGGTATCCTAAAGACAAAAGCTTCACCTTGACAGCATACACAGATGCAGATTGGGCCAGCTGTGTGGATGACAGAAAGAGTACAAGTGGAGGTGCATTCTATCTAGGAGAAAGTCTGGTGGCATGGTTAAGCAAGAAACAAACATCTATCTCTCTGTCTACAGCTGAAGCAGAATATATAGCAGCAGCAGCATGTTGTACACAAGTCATGTGGATGAAGCAAACTCTTCAAGACATGAAGGTAAGAATTGATGAACCTATTTCAATCAAATGTGATAATACAAGTGCTATAAGTATATCTAAAAATCATGTACTTCACTCAAAAACTAAACATATTCCAATCAAGTATCATTTCCTCCGAGAACAAGTGGCTCAGAAGACAGTAAAGCTGGAGTATGTACCAACGAAAGAACAGACAGCTGATATATTTACCAAACCTCTTGCTAGAGAACCATTTCAATATTTGAGAGATAAACTAGGGGTAGTATCTGCAGATGATACTCTCTGATATAAAGAGAAAGCACAATTTTAGGGGGAGAACAAAAACGAAAATATCATTCCAGGGGGAAAACAACCAGCAAAGAAAGCATGAATCAGGTCCTCAAGATCGAAGGATTAAGGCAAAAGAACACCAAGTTATTATCCTAGAGTTATCTGCATTATTCAAGCATCAAAAGGTCGATTACAGAGAAAAAGGATCAATATTGTGTTCTGAAACATTATATTAAGAATATGAAACATAAAAGACGAGTAGTGATTATCATTTGAAACCTCTCAGCATTTTAGTTGGTGAATCCAATCATACATATCTGACGAGATAAAGCTGATCCAATGTATTCTATGAAGTATCATTATTCTCACTTTTAGCTCTGTACAAGTGAAAGAACTGTATCAATTTACAGTGTATATTCAAATTCGATAATCCTCAAAGTGTTCTCTCAACAAGTCTTATACATCACTATGGAGCAGCATGGTACAAAGTCAGCAGAAGAGGGTCTAAACATAACTCAGAGAGAGGAAATGCATAAAGCAACCCTTCGCCATTGATGTCAAAGGGGGAGGAAGAGCAAACAACAGGAGAAAGAGTAGGTAAACAGAGAAAATGTATTGCCATCAATGCCAAAGGGGGAGACTGTTGGAAATGTTATCATTGATGGCAAAGGAGGTAGCAGATGCAGAGACAGGAACAGTTACAAGGAGACAAAGACAGACAATGGAGGCAGCAAAGAAGCAAACGGAGGAAGCAAAGGAGACAAGCAGAGGCAAAGGCGGAGGTGGAGCCGTTATCACAGCAGTAGAGGCAGAGGCAGAGTGACAGAAGTAGTAGAAGCAGAGGCAAAGGCAGAGCGACAGAAGCAGCAGAGGCAGAGGCAGAGGCAGAGCCGTTATAATTCCGAGAATCACCCAACCCGGAGGAAAGATATATAATATTCCAAGAATCATTACCCGATGGGCGTTACATATTTATACATAAACCTTATTTTGGGAATCGCATAACCCCAAGCGGAAAAGTATATATATAAACATATATATATATATACAAACATTATTCCGGGAATCACCTAACCCGCTGGAGGATATATATATATATATATATCCATCACAATACATTTAAATGCCGTGCATTTCATATTTTGCAATGGTCCAAGGCATATACATTAATATATATATTTAAGTGGAGCGCGTTATGATCAATGGAAAGGAAGTAATATAAAGTGGGACCCTCACCCAATCGCATCGGAGAAAAGGTTGGCAGCGGAACATAGTGACAAGAGCTCCGATTGAGTTCCGGACCCAATAGGGCATATAAACAGTGCCTTGATAAGTTTGAAATCCGGCTTAATCGCATCGGAAAGAAACAAACCATCGCAACACATATTAAAAGACTTGCGATTGCGATTAAGAGTTCGGACCCGATGGGCGTATAAACAATGGTTAATATATATTTGAATTTTGGCCTAATCGCATCGGAGATTATAAGAGCATCGGAACATGCAACAAAGAGTTGCGATTGCGATTGGAAGTTCCGGACCCGATGGATGTATGAATTATAATTCAAACGTGTTTGAAGTCCTTTCCCAATTGCATCGGCAAAATACAATGAACAATGGCCAATCGCATCGGAGAATATAAGAGTTGCGATTGCGATTGGAAGCCCGGACCCGATGGGTGTATAAACGATGGATGATATATATTTGAAGTCCGACATGATCGCATCGGAACAACCCAATCACATCAGAGATTATAAGGGCAGCGGAGTGTATAAACCAAAACTTGCGATTGCGATTGAAGCCCGGACCCAATGGTCTTATAAACCATAAGTAACAAGTATTTGAAGTCCGGCATGATCGCATCGGAACAACCCAATCGCAATCAGAGAAATTGAAAGAAGGTATAAGTGACTCAATCGCATCGGAGTTAGAGTTGGCAAAGAAACATGCAAATGCAAGGTGCGATTGCGATCAATCGCAATCGGAGCAGGAGCGATCAATTGCAATCGGAGGAGACTCAATGCATCGGGAAGCTTGTCAAGTGGGCCCAAAAGGAGTTCTTATATGTTTAAAAAGTCTTCATTATATTACGCTGAGAATTGATTTAAAAAGGAAGTTTGTATGTATGCCGAGAGTTGAAATTACCTATATGTATATATGAAAGGGCGCTGTTATATATATATATATATATATAACATTGTTGCGGTGGTATTAAAGATGTGCCGCGTGGTCCGTGGGTTGTATGTATATGCCTCGGCTTAACGGGAGGGCGATTATTAATATACAACGATTGTGATATATGTCCGTTCCGCTTGCGGAACTTCCACATCAACAAGACACTTATTGTATGAAAGACGTTGGGATATGCCCAGATTTAAAAGGCAGCAGTTACACCTCAGCAGAGGACAGAAAAGAAAACAGAGGTGAAAAGAGATAAAGCACAGTCAAAGAAAAGACAAATGCGCAGCGATCCAAAAGGTTGTATGAGTGAGCTGGAGCTCTCATTGTAATTAAATGTAAATATTTTTAATTGATTTATATTGTTGTGATGCATTGGCAAGTCTCTAGAGGAAAAACAAAGATCCCACTGTAATATTAAAATAAGCACCTACAGTTACATTTTTTTTGAGTGAGCTGGAAAAGAAATGAAAAGGAAGAAAGCGAAGAGATATGGCTGTCCATTCCAAATTCCTTGAGGAATGCTAACAGTCACAAGAAAATTCTTATAAATAATATCATCTAGATATGCAAGGTGTGAGAGAGAGTAAATCTAGAGAAGGCAGAGTATAGAAGTGTAAGGCAGAGAAGACTAAAAGAAGAGCAGAAAGAGAAGCTACAGAATAGAGCTGATATCTGAAGTAAATCAGCAAACATTCAATTTGGAAAATTGAGGAAGTTGGAGCTTCCCTATCAAGTTGCAGCTTGATAGCTGTCAGTTGTAGCTGACTGAGGTTGGAGCCTCCTGTAGGTTGGTGCCTGCAGAAAATTGAAGGGAGTTGGTGCTTCCTTGCAAGTTGTAGCTTGCATAATTGAGGATAGAGCCTCCTGTAGGTTGGTGCCTACAGAAAACAGTGGTGAGAGGGAGTTGGAGCTTGCCTTTGCATCACAACAATAATAAGATGTGGTTTTCTCCCTTTATGGGTTTCCACTTACATCTTCTGTCTCTGTGTGTGTTTCTTATGTGTTGATGTGATTCCTTCAATCTGCTTAATTGTTTGCTGCTCTCAACATAAGTGTGGTGTCACATTAATTTACTATTGGCTGCAACATTTTAATATTGTTCACAAATTAAGCTATAAATAAATTTGGTGAAAATTTTGAAAATATTATGTATGTATTAAACTGATTCACCCCTCTCCGCTAATTAAAGTTTTAAACAAATTACCTCTTTAGTCATAAATTTGTAGACCCCTAACTCGGGTTTGATGGTTGTTCAAATTCCTAGCGAATATCTTTCCACCACGTAGTCCGCACCTTATGCTTCGAAACACTCAACCATTTGGCGCTCTCGAATGATGGTATGCTCCTCGGAAATTTTGCAAGCCGTCCATAAAATCTCGCTCGTGCCCCGACCGTTGCTCCACCCATATTGCCGTTGTTTCTCGACCGCTTCCTACCACCAACCCACTTTAATATCACCGCACTTCTACATCTTCTCGTATCTCTCGCTTATCCCACTGAGAAGTTTTCTATGAAGATACAAGGCTTCAGTCGATGAGGTCGATGGGAGGTGACATGTTTTACGGATTATAGAATCGTACCTCACACCACTCTTCATAAATGTCTTCTTATGGGAAGTAATGGGTTCTAAGTACACACCCTCTTTCCAGTCGGATTTAGTCATCATTGGAAATTTTGCGATTAATTGGGTGCATGCAAATTTGATAGAGGTTTACGACTATGGATTTTTCAATGATTTTAAGATATATCCCTTCCCTTGCCTTAATGGTGACGACCACCCACAACTGTAAAGGGAATATCATTACTTTTGCCAATAATCACCAAATCATAAATGATGATGTTACCTTTTTATTGAGGCGACGTGGAGGAATATTTGAAATTGGCGGCATAATTCTTGCAGTGCTCATGTTGTTGCATTTGGCTAGAACAATTATTTTTGTTATGGGATGAAACATGAGAAACAATGTTCATGTATGTCGACTGTTACATGTGTAACAACCAGGACCTGTGTTGTGTAGTGTAAAGTGGTGTTGGAATGGCAGAAGGTGACGAAATTTATGTTGATCTGTGTGATGAGGATAATAAACTAGATCCCAATGCGCCCATGATGGCTATGTTGCGTAGGTTGCAACAAGAATTGGCCGAGATAAAAATCCAGAATGACAGATTGTCATTAGCCAGTGAGGAGCAGGAAAAGCTCATCATAGAATTAACTTCGCGGAACAGCCAAGAAGGTGAGGGTTCCGGAAAGAGGAAGACTGATGAGTTTGAAGATGAGGATGCTGTTAGGCATCAATATAAACAGAAAAAGGAATTACAGGGGGAATTCCAAAAGATCAAACCTCCCTCCTATGATGGAGAGAAGGAGGAAGATGCTGAAGCCTGGTTGCTGAATATGATTAAGTATTTCCAGGTCTATGAATATGAAAGAAACCTGAAGGCCAGATTAGCTGTTTACCAGCTACAAGGTAAGGCTACCTTGTGGTGGGAGGAGACAAAAATGGTTCATGCCATTGATGAAAAGACAGTTACCTGAGAGGATTTCCAGGTTAAGTTCAAAAATCGCTATCTAAATGAACGTTACTATGATGATAAAGCCAAGGAATTTCATGAACTTAGACTGGGACAGCTCACTATTGATGAGTTTGTTACTAAGTTTACAAATCTGTTGAGATATGTACCCTACATAAGGGAAGAAAAGGCGAAGGTACAAAGGTTTCTGAACTGTTTGCCTGCTGTGTACAAAGAGAAAATCGAGTTTGACAACACAAAAACTATGGACGAGGCAGTGAGGAAAGCTAGATTATGTTACCAACAGTTCAAAGGCAAAACTGAACATGGGAAAAGCTGGGTAAATAAGAGTGAATTCAAAGGGGAGAAACAGAAACCAGCCTATTTGAAGAATTTTGGCAGGGATCATCAGAGGAAAAAGTTTAATAAACCCAAATAAAGTCAAACTAAAAAATCCCAAGTGGCTTCAAAACAAATAGATGGAGACAATAAAAAGGAAGGGACAGTAAAAATGAAGGAACCCTTGAAATGTTGGGGCTGTGGAGAACCCCATCTGCTGAGGGATTGTCCTCATCGAAACATTCAGATGATAATGAGAGATCGAGAAGCTACAACATTAAATGACATAGCAAGAAATATACTTACCATCAGTGCATCCTTGGAAAATCGACAAGCAGACCATCAAGCTACCATGGTCGAAATGGAGGGTAAGATTTATGGCCAATCTGTCACTGTTTTGATTGATCCAGGTGCTTCTTTGAGTTACATTAGTCCAAAAATTGTAGAAAAATGTAATCTTAAACCTGAAAAATTTCAGTAGTCATGGTTGGTTCAGCTGGCCACTGGAACCAAGAGGAAAGTAACACATAAATTGCCCTGAACAACAATCAAATTAAATGATTTTCAAATAGAAATAAATCTGACCATTCTTCCCTTAGGTTCATATGACTTGCTGATAGGAATGGACTGGCTGGAAAAGAAGAAAGCCCTGATGAACTGCTGGGATAAGACCCTGCATTGTGTGGATGAGGAAGGGAATCCTTTTGTTCTCAAAGGAAAATAAAAACCTATCTCTGTAAGACAAATATCAGCACTGCAATTAAAACAAAAAGCTAGAAAAGGATACCAAGTTTATGCAGTACATGTGGAAGAAATAGAACAAAAAACTGAAGAAAAACTGCTGGATGCATTGAGAGTAGTAAGGGAATTTAAAGGAGTTTTTCCAGATGAAATCCCTCATCTCCCCCCCCAAAAGAGATATTGACTTCTCAATCGATCTGGTGTCGGGAGCAACACCTGTCTCTCGAGCCCCTTATCGAATGAGTCCCCCTGAACTCATAGAACTGAAAATGCAATTGCAAGAATTGTTAGATAAAGGTTACATCAGACCGAGTGTGTCTCCTTGGGGAGCACCGGTGCTGTTTGTGAAAAAGAAAGATGGAGCGTTTAGGATGCGCATTGATTATCATCAACTGAATAAGCTCACCATTAAAAACAGATACCCCTTGCCCAGAATTGATGATCTTTTCGACCAGGTTAGAGGGGCTTCAATTTTTTCGAAAATTGACTTAAGGACTGGTTATCACCAGCTCAGAATTAAAGAAGAAGACATCAGCAAAACATCCTTTTGAACCAGGTATGGTCACTACGAATTTGTAGTCCTACCTTTTGGCTTGACAAATGCCCCTACCACATTTATGTGCCTAATGAACTGTGTGTTAAATAAGTACTTGGATAAATTTTTCCTTGTGTTCATAGATGATATTTTAGTCTACTCAAAAAGTGAGGAGGAACATAAAGAACACTTGAGGATAGTATTGCAAACTCTGAAGGAAAACCAGTTATATGCCAAGTTCAGCAAATGTGAATTTTATAAAGATAAGATCCAGTACTTGGGTCACATTATTTCTGAACAAGGGCTGGATGTTGACCCTGAAAAGATAAAAGCTATTAAAGAATGGCCTGTACCAGCTGATGTTTCAGCAGTGAGATCATTCATGGGAATTGCAGGCTATTATCGCAGATTTGTGGAGAGATTTTCTGCCATAGCATATCCCATAACTTCCCTACAAAGGAAAGGTGTCAAATTTGAATGGACTGAAAAGTGCCAAAAGAGTTTTGAACAATTGAAGATGAAACTCACTACAGTCCCTATACTGAAAATTGCAGATCCTGATAAAGAATTTGTGGTATGTACAGATGCATGTAGAGAGGGGTTGGGAGGAGTCATTTTGTAGGACAATGCGATTATCGCATATGAATCTAGGAAACTAAAGATACATGAACAGAACTATAGTGCCTATGATTTGGAGTTAGCTATTGTTATTCATGCCTTGAAAATGTGGCGACATTATCTCCTTGGAAAAAATTTTACATTGATGACTGATCATATTAGTCTTAAATATTTCTTTTCTCAAACTGATCTGAATGCAAGACAGGCCAGATGGTTTTCCTTTCTAAGTGAATTTGACATGGATATAAAGCATATAAAAGGGAAAGAAAATAAAATTGTTGATGCTTTAAGTAGAAACACTTTTCAAATTATAGGCAGAAGTGGAAGTAGTGCCCAGTTTGATTTAGAAGAGTTAGTGAAATAGGCAGCAGACCAGGATCCCAATTATGAGAACATACAAGTGAAAATCCTAAGGAAGGAGATGGTTGATTTCAGTCAAAACCAGAAAATACTGATCTGTTATAAAAACAGATTGTATATTCCCAATGTAGAGTCCTTGAAAAGAGAGATTTTAGATGAATATCACAAACAGCCATATGCAGGACATCCAGGATATCAGAAAATGTCAACAGCTTTGAAAAAGAAGTTGTTTTGGCCAGGAATGAAAAGAGATGTAGCAGAATACTTAGCTAGATGCATGGAGTGCCAACTAGTTAAAGTTGAACATCAGCATCTTGCGGGTCTTTTAAACCCTTTGCTGATTGCAGAATGGAAATGGGACACAGTTTCCATGGATTTCATAACAGGATTACCCAAAACCAAATACCAACATGATTCAGTGATGGTGGTAGTAGACACTTTAACAAGAGCTGCACCTTTTATACCAGTGAAATCTACTTTTGGGACAGCTCAAGTAGCGAATGTGTTCCTGAAGGAGGTAGTAAGACTCCATGGGATCCCAAAGGTAATTGTTTCAGACAGAGATGCTAAATTTACAACAACTTTTTGGAAAGGTCTATTTGGAGGTATGGGCACTAAGCTGAATTTTAGTACCGCCTATCACCCTCAGACCGATGAGCAGACAGAAAAAACTGATCAGATTTTGGAAGACATGCTGAGAATGTATGTGATGGACAGGCCATCAAAATGGGAAGACTACTTGCATTTAGCTGAATTTTCCTATAATAACAGCTACCAATCCTCCATCAAAATGATTCCGTTTGAGGCACTGTATGGAAGAAAATGTCGTACTCCTTTGAGCTGGAGCCAGCCAGAAGATAAACTAATGTTGGGACCAGATGCTTTATAAGAGATGGAAAGAATTGTTAAACAGATACAAAGAAACATCAAGACAGCACAAGATCGCCAGAAAAACTATGCTAATAAGAAAAGAGTGCACCGAGAATTTAAAGTGGGAGAGCATGTGCACTTGTGTATTAAACCCAAAAAGAGCACACTTTATGCTGGAAGTTGTGCAAAACTAGCTCCTAGATATTGTGGTCCTTTTGAAGTATTAGAAAGGGTGGGACCAGTGGCTTACAAGCTGGCCTTACCACCTCATGTTAGAGTTCATGATGTGTTTCATGTTTCATTATTAAAAAGATATATACATGATGCTTCTCACATAGTGGATTGGAATGTGGTACAACTGGAACTAGAAGGGAAGTTTCTGCCAGAACCGCTTCAAATCTTGGAGCGGGAAAAAATTGAATTGAGGAACCGAACGGTAGCAAGAGTAAAGCTGCAGTGGAAGCACTTTACTGCTAAAGAAGCTACCTGGGAAAGAGAAGCCGAAATGATGGAAAGATATCCATTTTTGTTTGAAAAATGAACTCTATTAGTTAAATAACAACACCGAGGACGGTGTTTATTTTCAGAGGGGGAATATGTAACACCCCCAGTTTATGTGTTTCAATTTCAAAGCTAGACATTTGAACTCTAATCCTAAAGGGAGTGGACCCCAAAGGACAAGTATTTTGTGAATATTATTAAATATTTAATTTGAGGAAATGAATAAAATGATTTTGTGCAGATTGACCAAAATGAGATTTATGAGATCACTTGCTAAATCCATGAGGATGGATAAGGCAAATACTTTCCCCACAATCTTTCAAAAATCCTTGAAATAAATTATTTCTAATTTAGATTTTTGAGGAAAAATATAAATTCCCCAATGATGAGGAAAATAGTTGGGAAGAGGCAAAAAAAAAGCTGGAAAAGCTAGGAAAAGCATAAAACAGCTTTAAAGAATCCCTAAAATGGGAAGCCTAGGAAAACAGGAAGAAAAGCATCTTGATATTCTGGATGCAGAATTAGAAACAGGCTTTGGGGGAACAACAGCTTAAATAAGCTGCTCCTAAACAGATTATAGGCTGATCTGGGCTAGGAGGGATCTTAGATCGGGGGTGAATTCTGGAGATAAATGAATTCTAAGGTTGGGTGGATTGGTCATCTAATTAAGTGGTATGCACAGTTCAGTTATATTTTTCTGTTTATAAGGTGTAGGTGTAAATCTTATGTTGCATGGAATGTGAAAGTATTATATGTGCATGTTGTGTGTGATAATATTCCATACATTTAACAGAAATCTCAGTAGAATTAGCCTTCAATTTCTGTACAGTTGTAGGAATCACATAGATGGGAAAGAATTCATCAAAATCTCTAAACCATAACTGGTTTAAATCTAAGAATACATATTTCCCAAGGATGATTTCAAGTTTAACTTTAATCTGCTTCTGTTTCCTAAATTAAATCCTAACCATTGAAAAAGGAACTGGATGTCAAGTATATTTACTTGGATTAAGATGTGAAATGAATAAAGAAGAAAATACATAGTATAAAATTGATAACAGTACCTGGAAATAGTTAGAAGATACTGGAGTCAATAAATGGTAAAAATCTGAATATGTTACCAGTATACTTATAAATTAAGCCACAGAATGTAATTCATTCTAAAATGTCATAAAGAGGTATACTTACTACATGTTACAAGTATTTATATTAAAATCAAAGGCATGTAATATACAGGTGGTTACAATACTAATTATCTTGGTATATTATACATGAGAAAAAATTATATTTACAGAAATTATCTCCAGCAAAACTAAAAATCTAGGGAGATGATGACTAAAATTTCATACAACATCGAAATTTACAGATCTAGAGTTTTACCAATCACCAAAAAGGAAGTTAGTTAGCCATGTATACATTGAGATTGCGCTATGATGAATATAAAATAATCAACAATTTGCAGGGATTATTTCCCTTCCCTAGGAAGCTGTCACCAGGGAACCTACAATCTCTTAAGAGGACAGAGAGTTCCTGTAGGAACCATACAACATATGCCAAGAATAGACAATGCTAACTTAAATTTACTGATTTACTGTAAATTTTGAAAAGATGCCAGTAAAGAGAAATATACATATGCGAGTCATAATTATGGTAAGAAGGAAACAAGGGAATTTACACATAATTGTTACAATTAGCTTAAATCGACAATAAACAATTAATTTAGTGTAAGACACAGGAAACGTCTATAAACTAATAATTTGGAGATTCATGAAGCTGATACAAAATCATGAAAAATCTCAGTGAAGAAGAATGTCCTTGTTCGACATATACATGTTCGAGGTCGAGCCTCTTGTGCAAAAGTCATTTAAAGGAGCCCATGCGCACTTCAAAACAAAAATTTATAGGTGCAAAGAATATTATCATACAAATGGAAATTGTTAATAGTTACAGTCTCCAACTGAGTCGATAAAATCTCAATAGACTATTACCAATTGAATTTTTTTTTAACAATTCCGCCTAAACGAGATGGAACAATGCGACAGAAGGAGGGTTCTCTCCACACAGACATATACCAACCTGGAACGTCAAAGGAGTTGAAATTAATATCAACCGAAATGAAGTCTCTCATAGCTGCCGACATTGAAATGCGTAGGGAATGTGCATTACCTGTAGAAACGAAGCCATGATAGTGGAACTATTCATAACACGACTTATAGAAAAACTTTGCCAATAGAGAAATTTAGCCGGACGAGGAGGGGTTACCTGCTAAGAAGAGGACCCTCTTTCCTTCCGAGTTATCTGCCACCAGAATAGAGACATAATATTAACTGATTAGAAAGACAGAGTGTTAACAGTAAAATGGGAAAAAATTATATTAATAAAAATACAATCTCAGGACGTCCTTGCCTGAGGACTATCGCTCTTCTGCAAAGAGACGAGCAACGATGATACATCGCCATCCCGAAGCCAGTGCTCAAGTCACATAAAACGAGCAGAGGTATACCTATTAAGGAACCCTGCATGGTTACATCACACCTCGTTAACCATAGATTTAATGAAAATGACGCAGAGATGGTGACGAGAAGAAACCAGAGGAAACAAGTCAAATTATTGGGACAGGAGATTGCCATGAGAGTAAATGAATCCAAATGGAGTTCAACCATAAGCGCTATTACAAAAAAAAAATGAACTCATTCGTATCGTCATCGCTCGAGACTTCCATAGAGACAAATGTTTAGTAAGTTCTGAAAACGAATATGATCTTCCAGGGAAAATGAAAGACGGGCGTGTAAAGTTCATACCTGGTGTAGTTGCCGATGCCTAGGCAAGCAGACCAGAGTGATGGGAAAACCAACGCGTGAGTTCATCAGCGTGCAGAGCCTCGAAGTAGGGAGGTGAAAAAACCCAACAAAGGGCCAAAGAAACTTCTTTCACACAAAAACGAAGACTTATATAACCATACTACATTCCAGAAAACCCTAACGTGGTGAGAGAATCGTAACCGTCCAAATGGCATGATCCCAAGGGTGAAGCCACGGATCGAATGGCTGGAGGGGAAATTACAACATTTGGTCGACATTCAATGTGACAAGCAAGGCAATTAATTTCATGACATTTTGGCCGTATCAATAGAAATTGACGTGTATCCAGAGTAGTCTGGCATGGCGATTGCCATATCGACATGGAGGTATAGCCCGTGAATGGGAATGGGATGAAACCCATCCCAACCAATACCATGAAACCAAGAAGTCTTATAGAACCTGACGTGGGGAAGTAATATCACGTCTCTATTACCTTACCACATTAAATCAACTTTACCAGGTCGTATTACGTGGAAGCCCAACATAAATGAGTTCACTCTCGACATAAATTCTGAGGTGAATGATATGTACAACAAATAGGGAAAGATAGGGACGCAGATCGTGGGAAAACGATGATCTCCGAATCATTAATTAGCCATAAGCGCCATATAATCCTAGGTGTAAGGGTAGGTGAATTAAATCCCGCCAATGTTTATACGATGGATGCATAGAGTTCGTAAAGGATGCCACGACCAACATGGGTTTAAATTGGCTGACCCCTTATGTATATAGATTTATATCAATATGTAACAATAGATTAAATGCTCAAAAGTGAAATTTTATAAAAAGGAAGGCGAGACAATAAATTGCTAAGAGCGACCTTTCATAGAAGGTGATTCAGTGGTAAATAAATCCACTACGAAGTTAGCATAAAGACCATTATATTATAGGAGACTGGAAATATAAAGACCATTAGATTATATTGGGTTGGAAATTAAATACAACATATATTGATTTGGATATATTTGACATGGGGAATTAAATAGTTAACATGTGGAATTAAATTGTAATTGGGGAAAAAAAATGAGTTAACTAGATCGAATCCAAATGTGATAGCATAACGTTCTGTCGGAATGATTCTTGAAAATATGGAATACTAAAATTTTTTTTTTGGTGTGAGAAAGTAAATGGAAGGTGTGGAAAATGGTATCAGAGCCCAACTTATAAAACTGGGCTGTTGTCATTGTGCTCACTATTGCTGTGTGTTCAGTGTATCACTTGATTTCGGTGGGAAAAATTATATATATATTTTTATTTTTTTATGACCTGTGTTGTGTAGTGTACAGTGGTGTTGGAATGGAAGAAGGTGATGAAATTTATGTTGATATGCGTGATGAGGATAATACACCAGATCCCAATGCACCCATGATGGCTATGTTGCAACAAGAATTGGTTGAGATAAAAAGCCAGAATGACAGATTGTCATTAGCCAGTGAGGAGCAGGAAAAGCTCATAAAAGAATTAACTTCGCAGAACAACCAAGAAGGTGAGGGTTCTGGAAAGAGGAAGACCGATGAGTCTAAAGATGAGGATGCTGTTAGGCATCAGTATAAACAGAAAAAGGAATTACAGGGGGAATTTTCGAAAGATCAAACCTCCCTCCTATGATGGAGAGAAGGAGGAAGATGCTGAAGCCTGGTTGCTGAATATGATTAAGTATTTCCAGGTCTATGAATATGAAAGAAATCTGAAGGCCAGATCAGCTATTTACCAGCTACAAGGTCAGGCTACCTTGTGGTGGGAGGAGACAAAAATGGTTCATGCCATTGATGAAAAGATAGTTACCTGGGAAGATTTCCAGGTTAAGTTTAAAAATCACTATCTAAATGAATGTTACTATGATGATAAAGCCAAGGAATTTCATGAACTTAGACTGGGACAACTCACTATTGATGAGTTTTTTACTAAGTTTACAAATCTGTTGAGATATGTACCCTACATAAGGGAAGAAAAGGCAAAAGTACAAAGGTTTCTGAACTATTTGCCTGCTGTGTACAAAGAGAAAATCGAGTTTGACAACCCAAAAGCTATGGACGAGGCAGTGAGGAAAGCTAGATTATGTTACCAACATTTCAAAGCCAAAACTGAACATGGGAAAAGCTGGGTAAATAAGAGTGAATTCAAAGGGAAGAAACAGAAACCAGCCTATTTGAAGAATTTTGGCAGGGATCATCAGTGGAAAAAGTTTAATAAACCCAAAGAAAGTCAAACTGCGCAATCCAAAGTGGCTTCAAAACAAATAGGTGGAGACAATAAAAAGGAAGGGAGAGTCAAAATGAAGGAACCCTTGAAATGTTGGGGCTGTGGAGAACCCCATCTTCTGAGGGATTGTCCTCATCGAAACATTCAGATGATCATGAGAGATCGAGAAACTACAACAGTAAACGACATAGCAAGAAAAATACCTACCATCAGTGCAGCCTTGGAAAATCGACAAGCAGACCATCAAGCTACCATGATCGAAATGGAGGGTAAGATTTCTGGCCAATCTGTCACTGTTTTGATTGATCCGGGTGCTTCTTTGAGTTACATTAGTCCAAAAATTGTAGAAAAATGTAATCTTAAACCTGAAAAATTTCAACAGTAATGGTTGCCTCAGCTGGCCACTGGAACCAAGAGGAAAGTGACACATAAATTTCCCCGAACAGCAATTAAATTAAATGATTTTCAAACATAAATAAATCTGAACATTCTGCCCTTAGGTTCATATGACTTGCTGATAGGAATGGACTGGTTGGAAAAGAAGAAATCCCTGATGAACTGCTGGGATAAGACCCTGCATTGTGTGGATGGGGAAGCAAAACCTTTTGTTCTCAAAGGAAAACAAAAACCTGTCTCTGTAAGACAAATATTAACACTGCAATTAAAAAGAACAGCTAGAAAAGGATACCAAGTTTATGCAGTACATGTGGAAGAAATAGAATAGAAAACTGAAGAAAATCTGCTAGATGCATTTCCAGTAGTAAGGGAATTTAAAGAAGTTTTTCAAGATGAAATCCCTCATCTTCCCCACAAAAGAGTGATTGAATTCTCAATCAATATGGTGCCGAGAGCAACACCTGTCTCCCGAGCCCATTATCGAATGAGTCCCCCTGAACTCATAGAACTGAAAATGCAATTGCAAGAATTGTTAGATAAAGGTTACATCAGACCGAGTTTGTCTCCTTGGGGAGCACCGATGTTGTTTGTGAAAAAGAAAGATGGAACGTTTAGGATGTACATTGATTATCGTCAACTGAATAAGCTGACCATTAAAAATAGATACCCCTTGCCCAGAATTGATGATCTTTTCGACCAGGTTAGAGGGGCTTCAATTTTTTCGAAAATTGACTTAAGGACTGGTTATCACCAGCTCAGAATTAAAGAAGAAGACATTAGCAAAACAACCTTTCGAACCAGGTATGGTCACTACGAATTTTTAGTCCTACCTTTTGGCTTGACAAATGCCCCTGCCACATTTACATGCCTAATGAACAGTGTGTTAAATAAGTACTTGGATAAATTTGTCCTTGTGTTCATAGATGATATTTTAGTCTACTGAAAAAGTGAGGAGGAACATAAAGAACACTTGAGGATAGTATTGCAAACTCTGAAGGAAAACTAGTTATATGCCAAGTTCAGCAAATGTGAATTTTATAAAGATAAGATCTAGTACTTGGGTCACATTATTTCTGAACAAGGGCTGGCTGTTGACCTTGAAAAGATAAAAGCTATTAAAGAATGGCCTATACCAATTGATGTTTCAGCAGTGAGATCATTCATGGGAATTTGTGGTATGTACAGATGCATGTAGAGAGGGGTTGGGAGGAGTCCTTTTGCAGGACAATGCTGTTATTGCATATGAATCTAGGAAACTGAAGATACATGAATAGAACTATAGTGCCTATGATTTGGAGTTAGCTGCTGTTATTCATGCCTTGAAAATGTGGCGACATTATCTCCTTGGAAAAAAATTTACATTGATGACTAATCATATTAGTCTTAAATATTTCTTTTCTCAAACTGATCTGAATGCGAGGCAGGCCAGATGGCTATCCTTTGTAAGTGAATTTGACATGGATATAAAGCATATCAGAGGGAAAGAAAATAAAATTGTTGATTCTTTAAGTAGAAATTCTTTTCAAATTATAGGCAGCAGTGGAAGTAGTGCCCACTTTGATTTAGAAGAGTTAGTGAAATAGGCAGCAGACCAGGATCCCAATTATGAGAACATACCAGTGAATATCCTAAGGAAGGAGATGGCTGATTTCACTCAAAACCAGAAAGGACTGATATGTTATAAAAACAGATTGTATATTCCCAATGTAGAGTCCTTGAAAAGAGATATTTTAGATGAATATCACAAACAGCCATATGCAGGACATCCAGGATATCAGAAAATATTAACAGCTTTGAAAAAGAAGTTGTTTTGGCCAGGAATGAAAAGAGATGTAGAAAAATACTTAGCTAGATGCATGGAGTGCCAACTAGTTAAAGTTGAACATCAGCATCTTGCGGGTCTTTTAAACCCTTTGCTGATTGCAGAATGGAAATGGGACACAATTTCCATGGATTTCATAACAGGATTACCCAAAACCAAATACCAACATGATTCAGTGATGGTGGTAGTAGACATTTTAACAAAAGCTGCACATTTTATACCAGTGAAATCTACCTTTGGGATAGCTCAAGTAGCGAATGTGTTCCTGAAGGAGGTAGTAAGACTCCATGGGATCCCAAAGGTAATTGTTTTAGAAAGAGATGCTAAATTCACAGCAGCTTTTTGGAAAGGTCTATTTGTAGGTATGGGCACTAAGCTGAATTTTAGTACCGCCTATCACCCTCAGACCGATGGGCAGACAGAAAGAACTAATGAGATTTTGGAAGACATGCTGAGAATGTATGTGATGGACAGGACATCAAAATGGGAAGACTACTTGCATTTAGCTGAATTTGCCTATAATAACAGCTACTAATCCTCCATCAAAATGAGTTCGTTTGAGGCAATGTATGGAAGAAAATGTATTACTCCTTTGAGCTGGAGCCAGCCAGAAGATAAACTAATGTTGGGACAAGATGCTTTATCAGAGATGGAAAGAATTTTTAAACATATACAAAGAAACATCAAGACAGCACAAGATCGCCAGAAAAACTATGCTGATAAGAAAAGAGTGCACCGAGAATTTAAAGTGGGAGAGCATGTGTACTTGCGTATTAAACCCAAAAATAGCACACTTTATGCTGGAAGTTGTGCAAAACTAGCTCCTAGATATTGTATCCTTAGCATTAGAAAGCAAGTAGACCTAAAGGGCTTGGCTAAGCCGGCCTTACCACCTCGTGTTAGAGTTCATGATGTGTTTCATGTTTCATTATTAAAAAATATATATACATGATGCTTCTCTACATAGGATTGGAATGTGGGTTGTGGAACCAAGGGGAGTTTCATGCCGTAATCAAGCCTAAATCTTGGAGCAAAGAATAAATTGAATTGAGGTACCGAACGGTAGCAAGAGTAAAGGTGCAGTGGAAGCACTTTACTGCTGAAGAAGCTACCCGGGAAAGAGAATCTAAAATGATGGAAAGATATCCATTTTTGTTTGAAAAATGAATAACAAAACCGAGGACGGTGTTTTCTTTCAGAGGGGGAATATGTAGCACCCCTAGTTTATGTGTTTGAAATTTAAAACTAGGAATTTGAACTTTAATCCTAAGGGGAGTGGACCCCAAAGGACAAGTATTTTATGAATGTAATTAAATATTTAATTTGACGAAATGAATAAAATGATTTTTTGTTGATTGACCAAAATGAGATTTATGAGATCACTTGCTAAATCCCTTGAGCATGTGATATAGTGCAAATACTTTCCCCACAATTCTTTCAAAAATATCCTTTGAAATAAATTATTTCTAATTTAGATTTTTGAGGAAAAATTCTAAATTCCCCAATGATGAGTGAGCATAGTTGGGAAGAGGTATTTTGGAAAAGTCTAGGGAAAAGCGACTCCATGAGATTTAAGCATCCCTAAAATGAAAGCTCAAGCGCTAAGAAAAGCATCCGATATTCTAGGACGGAATTAGAAACGAGGCTTTTGGGGGAAGATCGGCACCAGAAGATGCTCCTAAACGTATTGGGGTGATGACACTGCTACGACGGGATCTCAGTCTCGAGTGTGAATTTTGGAGATAAACGGAAATTCCTATGGTTGGGTGGATTGGTCATCTAATCTAGTGGTATGCGTAGTTCAGGTGAGTATTTTCTCTTTATAAGGTGTAGGTGTAAAATCTTATGTGGCAAGTGAAATGTGAAAAGTATTATATGTGCATGTGTGTGTAGTGATAACATTCCATACATTTAATAGGTAGAAATCTTAGTAGTATTAGCCTTCTAATTTGCATGCAGTTGTAGGAATCACATAGATGTGAAAAGAACGCATCGAGAATCCTAAACCAGAACAAGAAGTTTAAATGCGATGAATACATATTTTCCATGGATGATTTCCAAGTTTAAAGCTTTTAATGCCTTACTGCTTCACAAATTAAATCCCAACCATTGAAAAGGCCCGGATAGTCACAGTACGTTTACTCGATTAAGATGTGAAATGAATAAAGTAGAAAAGTACGTTTATGCATAAAATTGATAACAGTATCTTAGGAAACATAAGCTGAAGATCTTTTGGAGTCGATAAATGGTAAAAATACTGAATATGTTAGCCAGTATACTTATGACTCGACATCTGATGTAATTCATTCTAAAATTTCATAAAAGATATATACTTACTATCATGTTACAAGTATTTATACTAAAATCAAAGTGCATGTAATATAGAATAGGTGGTTACGGTACTACGTGCTCTGAGTACATTATGCATGAGGATGAATTATATTTACGAAATCATCTCGACAAAACCATTTTAGAGGAGATGACGACCCAATTTTCATGCAACACCTGAAATTTACGGATACGGAGGCCACCAATCACCAAAAAGAAAGTGAGCTAGGCATGTATACATTGAGGCCCTGCCTGCGATGAACATAAATTAATCAACACACTTTGAAGCACTACTTTCTCTCCCCTAGGGTAGTACTGTCAGAGGGAACCTACGACTTTCTGCAGAGGTGACAGAGTTCTGTAGGGAACCATACAAACATATGCCAACAGTATAGACAATGCTAACTTAAATTTGGCTTTGCATTTTCACCTGAAATTTCAGAAAGATGCCAAAGTAAAGAGAAATATATACGTATGAAAGTCATAATTATGGTAAGAAGGAAACAAGGGGAATTTACATAGATTGTTACAATTAGCTTAAATCGGCACCTGAAAACAATTAATTTGATGCACAGACACGGAGACGTCATAAACTAGTCAAATTTGAGATTCGTGAAGGCTGACACAAAATCATGAAAAATCTGCAGGTGAAGAAGACTGTCCATGCTCAGCATATACATGTCCAAGAGGTCTGAGCATCTTGTGCAAAAATCATTTGAAGTGAGCTTCAATCTTGCGACTTCAAAACAAAAATTTATAGGTGCAGAAAGAATAGCCATCACACAAATGGAAATTGTTAGATAGTTACGGTACGACTTGAGTCGATAAAATTCCAATAGGCTATGGCAACAATTGAAAACATTTAGCACTCCGCCTAAATGAGAGCTGGAACAATGCAGATAGTGAAGGATGGTTCTCTACCTGCAGACATGGCACCAACCCTGGAACACTCGTAGGGAGTTGAAACCATATCAACGCAAATGAAAGTCTCCTCATAGCTGCACAGAGCTTTGCCATGCGTAGGGAATGTGCATGTACACAGCAGAAACGACAACCATTAGGTAGTGGAACTATCACAAAAGAACTTATAGAAAAATCTCTTTGCCAATAGAGAAATTCATGACGAGGAGGGGTTACCGACTGGGAAGAAGACGCCTCGCCTCCTTCCTAGTTATCTACCACCGTAGAATAGAGAGATAATAATGCAGCCGATTAGACTGAGCAGAGGTTACATGAAACATGGATCTATTACATGTAAAATACAATCTCGGGACGTCCTTGCTTGAGGATTTCTATCGGCTTCTTCTCGTGAAGAGACGAGCCACGATGATACATCGCCATCCCGCAAAACCAAAGCGCTCAAGCTCACATAAAGCGAGTAGAGGTATACCCTGTTAGGAACCCTTACATGGTGATATCACACCTCGTGACCAGCAGACATGAAGGCTGAAAACGACGCGAGAGATGGTGACGTAGTAGAAACCAGAGGAAAGAAGTCAAAATGTTGGGGACAGGAGATTGCCATGAGAGTAAATAGAATCCGCACGGAGTTCAACCATATACGCTATGACATATGAAAACCAGTTTGTATCGATCAAATGGTCTCGAGACTTCCATAGAGGCAGATGTATGACAGATACAAGAAAATCGAATATGATCTGTGCGTTATGAAAGATGGAGCCATGTAAAGTTCACCCTGGTGTAGTTGGCTACGAGCTAGGCAAGAAGGGCGGGAGTGATGGGCAAACCAACGCATGAATTCAATGCGGCGTGGGGAGCCTCGAAGTAGAAAGGTGAACATAACCCAACCAAGGGCCAAAGAGCGGCTATTTCATTACGAACTTATATAACCATGCGCATTCCAGAAAGCCCCTAACATGGCTAGAGAATCACACCGTACGCATGGCAGTGCATCCCGAGGTGAAGTGCCGGATCGAATATTTGGAGCAATTACACCATTCGGGTCGACATTCAATGTGACAAAGCGAGGCAATTAATTTCACGAGATTTCGACGGTACTCAATATAAATTGACGTGGTATCCGGAGTAGTCGGCATGGTGATTTACCATATGCATGAGCGCGGTATAGCACGTGAATGTGGAATGGGATGAAACCCATCCCAGCCAGCACCACGAAACACGAGCGGAAGTCTTATAAAACTGGAGACTGTGGGGAAAAGCAAGACTCACGTATCCATTGTTCCTTTACCACGTTATAACTCGACTCTTACGAGTCGTATGTACGTGGAAGCCCACAACATAAAATGAGAGAGTTCACTCTCGGCCGCACTAGTGAGGTGAATGATATGTACAAAGCAAATAGACATGTGCAGCTGGTGAAACGATGATCTTCTGAATCACTAATCAGCCATACAGAGCTTCATAAAATCCTAGGGTAAGCAGGTGAATTAAAATCCGCCATCGTTTATACGAGGGGTGCATAGAGTTCGTAAAGGATGCCACGACCGAGCGTGGGTTTAAATTGGAGTGATCCCTTATGTGCATGTATTTATATCAATGCATAACAATAGACTAAATGCTCAAAGTGTAATGTTATGAAAAACGATAGGCGAGACGAGAAATTGCTAAGAGCGACCTTTCATAGACAGGTGGTGTCGGTGGCAAATACATCCACACGCTACGAAGTTAGCATAAAGACCCATTATATTTATAGGAGATCGAAAATCTAAAGACCATTATATTATATTGGGTTGGAAATTAAATCCAACAGGTATTGATTTGGATATAGTTGACATGAGGAAATTAAATAGTTGACATGTGGAACTAAATTATAATTGGGCAAAAGTAAATGAGTTAATCTAGATCAAAATCAAAATGTAGATAGTGACATTCGATGCCTCGAATGATTCTTGAAAAAATGGAGTGTGAATACTATGTGTGTGGGAAAGTGAATGGGAGGTGTGACAAATGGCATCGTGAGCCCAAGCTATAATCTTGATTTGTTGTCATGTTAATAGTGGATGTTGTTGTGTGTTCTCGTATGAGCTGATTTTGGTGAAAACAGTACAGATGTATTTTTCTCCGAGCTGTGTGGTGTCGTCCTTGGTCTTGTTGGAATGGCGATGGCTAGGTGATGAAATTTATGTTGATGCATGGTGAAATGGTAGGATACACGCGATCCAAAATGCACATCCATGATGGCTATGTTACGCGAGGGTTGCAACAAGAATTGGCCAAGATAAAAAGCCGAATGACGGTCGTCATTAGCCGGTGAGGATGTAGGGAAAAGTCTCATCCAGAATTATCTCTCGTGGAAAATGCCAAGAAGTGTGAGGATTCCAGTTTGAGGTAGGCTTGAAGTGAGTCTAAAGATGAGGATGCTATTAGTGCATGGGTATCTATGTCGTAAAAGCAATTACGAAATTTCGAAGATCTGAAACCTCCCTCTCCTATGATGGAGAGTGAGGAAGAGGCTGAAAGCTTACAGGGCTTTGAATATGAGTCAAGGTATGCGGAGTCTCATGACTACGAAAGCAATTTGATGATGCTGATTAGTTGTTTACCAGCTGCGAGTTAAGGCTACCTTGTTGTGGGATGAACAAAAATGGTTCATGCCACATTGATGAAAGATGACGCACTCGGGAAGATTTCGAGGTTAAGTCCAAAATTTTCGCTATTATAAAACAAAGAAATGCTACTATGATGACACAGCCAAGCAAATTGCAAACATGAACTTAGGCAGGACAGCTCACTTATTTGATGATTTTAAGCCACTAAGTTTAAGGCAAATCTCTTTGAGAGTTATGTACCCTCCCATGAGAGGGAAGAAAAGGCAAAAGCTGTACAGCAGGTTTCCTCAGAACTCATTTGCTCTTGTGTGCAAAAAGAAAATCGAGTTTGACGCCAAAAGTCTATGGACGAGGTAGTGAGGAAAGCTAGATTAGCAGCATACCAAGCAGTCTAAAGGCAAAAGCTGAACATGGGAAGAAAGCTAGGTGAAATAAGAGTGAATTCTGGGTGAAGAAACAAAAGTCACGAGCCTATTTAGAAATGAATTTCTGGCGATCATTCGGAAGGAAAATTCTTGAATAAACCCAAAGAAAGTCAAAGCTGACTCAGATCCCAAGTGGCTTCAAAACAAATAGATGGAGACAGACACAGGAAGGGACGAGCAAATGAAGGAACCCTTGAAACGTTGTTTGTGGAGAACCCCATCTTCAGGACAGTGTCCTCGTCGAAAACGATCTCGGATGACTGCGTGAGAGATCGAGAAGCTACAACGTGGAAATGAGAGAGCACAAATATACCCACCATCGGAGCAGTAGCCTACACAGGAAACTATGGTTAGCAGACCCGATCTGAGCTTTCACCATGGTCGAAATGGAGGGCAGATTTACGGCCAATATGTCACTCTTTTGATTGATCCGAGTGTCTTTGAGTTACATTAGTCCAAAAATTCAGACGCAAATATTGAAAACCTGCAAAAATTTCAGCAATATGGTTAGTTTAGCTGCTACTGAGAACGAGAAAGTAACACATGAAATTGCCTACACAATCAAATTAAATGATTTTCAAACAGAAATAAATCCGAACATTTTTTCCTTAGGTCATATGACTTTGGCTTGTAGGAATGGATTTGGCCGGAAAAGAAGAAAGCCCACGATGAGCTACTGGTAAGACCCTACATTATGTGGATGAGAGAAACCTTTTGTTTCTCAAAGAAAACAAAAGCCTGTCTATCAGAAGAAACATCATCAATGCATCTAGAATGACGAACGACTAGAAAAAGGATACAAGTTTATGCAAAGATACATGGAAGAAATAGAACGATCAGAAAATCTATTGATGCATTGTCAGTAGTAAGGAATTTAAAGATTTTTTTCCCTAATGAAATCCCTCATCTCTGCCCACAAAGAGAGATTGACTTCTCATCGATCTCGTGGGAGAAACACGTATGTCTCCGAGTCCCTTATCAAATGAGTCCTCAACTCATAGAACTGAAAATGCAATTGCAAGAATTGTTAGAGTAAAGGTTACCCTGTCGACCTGAGAGTTTCTGAGGAGCAACGGCGTGTCTGGGCAAAAGAAAGATGGAACGCTTTCAGATATGATATCATCATCAATGAGCGACCATCTAAAAAGTCAGATACCCTCTTGCCCTAGTCGATGATCTTTTCTACCGGAGTTAGAGGGGCTTCAATTTCTTTTCAAAAATTGACTTAAGGACTAGTTATCACCCATCCCTGCGACTAAAGAAGAAGACATCAACAAAACACTTTCGAAACCGTGTGCATGGTCACTACGAATTTGTAGTCCCTACTCTTTTGGCTTGCAAATGCTGCTCACATTTATGTGCTCTAATGAACAATTTGTTAAATAAGTGACTTGGATAAATTTGTCCTTGTGTTCATAGATGATATTTTAGGTCTACTTTCGAAAAAGTGAGGAGGAAACATGAAAGAACATTTAAGGATAGTATGTACAAAACTCTAAAGGAAAACCGTATACGCCAAGTTCGAAAATGTGAATTTTATAAAGATAAGATCTTAAAGATTAAATGCATTATTTTGAACACTGAGGTCATTGATAGACTCTAAAAGATAAAAGTGTTAAAGAATGACATTGACTGAACGATGTTTTCGAGAATAGATCATGTGGCATGGAATTGCGCTATTATCGCAGCATTTTGTGGAGAGATTTTCTATAGCATATCTCGATAACTTCTACAAAGGAAAGGTGTCAAATTTGAATGACTGAAAGCAAAGTGCCAAAACGATTTTGAACAATTGAGGACGAAACCACTAAGGTCCTTATACTTGAAAAATATAGAGATCCTGATAAAGAATTTTTGGTATGTAACACCTCCAGCTAATTTATTTCCACATATATACATGTCTCATTTTTATTTTAATGTGTCCAATATTAAGTTCGTAAATTGGATTTTATTTCATCTTTTTTAAATTTTCCTCTACCCATCTAGTATTCATTCCAATTTTAGGATCTCTTTTCCACTATCCCTTCCTAATAGCATTGAATATCCCTCATGTATACATTATAACCATGTATATAAAACTCTATACCCCTTTATATTAACATGGGATACTCCCCTAGATATAATATAAGTATAGACCCCTGTGTAATACGTATCTCCTTTCGATAACATCATACAACACATATATATATAACATACACCCTTTGATAATATCATTTAATCCTGATATATATATAACACCCTATATATATATATACATATATATACCATTTGATAATATGTATTGAATCCACATACTACTATATACTATACATATATATACCTATACCTTGATACCACGTATAATATCGCTTATGTAGCAGTATAGCATGGTGTAAAGCATACCAATAACTTCGTATACGATCGAGTCATATCATATAAGTTATCGCTGTGGAGTAAAGCGTATCCAGTTATTGTTATATATGGCATGCTGATTCAACTATTAATTATGAAACGTCAGACCTACTAATCTGGCATATATGCCTAACTCCCTAATCATAAATTTTTGGCATTGTTTTACTTTTTCAACCCTTTAATTCGTGTGGCATGGTATATTATTATCAGCTTTATACTTATACGATTACACCACAATGTGATGATGTTAATGATATGTGCGATTGGCTTATATGAATAACACCAATCCGCGCTCATTGCCTCTTTATGTTTGAGTTGTCATTGTTTTTGTTTGAAACTCAGCTGCATATCATGATTTGCTTTTCTGCTGTGTCGATTATGGATGGAAATAGCCATGATATGCCGTAGTGATCCGTTCATGCCCGCTTAACGTTGGGTTTCTATTTGATGTTTCGATGGTTTTGTACGCGAGGGACGGCGTCTCGCTCAGAGATTGAAGTACCGGATGCTGCGTTTGATGAGACCCATGCCAGCATAAGCTATTTTACGTGTAATCGCTTTCCATTTGTCTCCAAACTAGCTCAAGATGCAGCGTAATTTGCGCATTGGGAACTTTTTGAGTTCTAGGCTAGCTTACCACCCTGTGTGCGTACGATGTATAGCACCTCATCGATGACACTTGGTAGCGTGTCCACGAGTGAGCGCAGCTCAGAACGAGGACGCCATTCGCATCCCGGTGATCTCTTTTCACCTGTTTCTACATCTATAGTACCGATGATATTCTGTCACGTTTGGGTTTTCCCAAATCGAATTTGGGACTTCCGACTTTCGTTTCATGCGTGTGACTAGGTTTTATCCTACCCTTCAATTTATCTGCAGGCACCAACTCGACGCCATTCCCCTCTCCTCCGCCTGTTATTATCATAGCTCGCTCTAATTTACGCTGGTTTTATTCTTGCTGTTGTGTTTGTATTTATTTCACGACTCATTCACCTTAGGTATTGTTCTTTCCTATGGATTATGTGCGAGATGCAAGTCGGCGTCAGCAGAGGTATCGACTCTGCACCGTGGAGAGTTCTGATGTAAGATTTCTATGTTCCCTACTTCTGCAACTCATTTTTGATCTCTGTCGGGTAATGCCATATCTGGCATCATTCTCACGGTGTGTTTGTGCAGAGGGTGCAGACGGCGGTTTTCATTTCGCAGCTCTTCATGATTCATACGATATCCTTGCTTTTTCTATGCGTCTGTAGTCACGCCCATGTGAATACGAAGCTGTTTTACTCGTAAGAGGCATCTTTAGATCTCTTGTGCATTTGTACAAGATTTGCGACTGCATGGTGCAACATACCCAATAACCTCATGAGAAAAATGCATGGAGTTAGGACTCAACATTTACGAATGTGTAACCTTATAAATTTCTTTATATATTTCCGCATTAACCATTTAAATACTAATACAGTTATCAGTATAGAAATATTTAGCAAAAATCATAGTGAGTTACTACAACCATTAATTGTTCTTGTTGTAGTATTAACTTAAATTTTCGCTATAACTATGCATCAATCTCATGATCATTTTAATTCAATTAGCATATCACCTAATTGATATTATCAACACATATCATGAAAGAAATTAACATCATCAAAACGAGCTACTAAATTAACAATCACATAAATAGACACCATATACTGAAAGAAACCACCTGTAGGGTGAAAACCCGTAAAGCGCTGTAATTTTATTATTAAACGCTCTGATAGTTGTCACCCCTCACTCAAATGAGTTATGAGAGTCCATCCCTCGACCATTGTCATAAAATTTACATATAAAAATAATCTCACTACGAAATATAACTAGCTATAAGTTATTAGTAATCATCATGATACCATTTACCCACGAATCATCAATCTCGTCTTTGTATCGTGATCAGTTTTCCTTCGTGGGAGATCATTGTGTAAAGTGGACTACTAAACCCGCATGGACTAACAACTCTTTATCTTCCACATGTTAAACTTGAAATTTCCTTTTCAAGTCATTCTTCTTTCGCATTTCGTCAAGACACTTGATATCATGATTAGATAAAATATTACATAAAATACAATAATCTCATTTGTGACACTTCAACAAATATTTATGCATTTAGAAAAATAAAGTCCACATTGACATTAGTTTCTTTATTTAACATCATTTCATGCATTAGTAACAAATAAATCAATATCAAGCATCCTCTTTCCACCAAACACTAATAGAAATCTTGCATACTTTCCTATTATCTTCGAAAGAAATAGCTATACGATGATTATATAACTAAACAGTGTATGCAGATGTATAAATAATATTTTCTAAAGATAACTAGTTCCCAATGCTAATTTCTCTTTTTGCCTACTCGTATGTTTTCTTTCAATATGGATTAATGCAATAGATGTTATACTTTGATGAAGCGTGAATACATACGTTCTTTTCAAAAACATATTTTCCACCCAAGATCTATTCATAATGGTTACTATGTAGTAACAATGCTAACTCTATTTCAAACAAAGTTAACATCGAGTTATAGTTTTGTGCATGAAATAACATATGTTATCTTCCTCGCATGTAAAAACATATATTTCTTTCAAAAGAAACCAAATAAATATTTCATGGAAAAAATACGCATTTCTTTTTCCAAGTGGTCAAACGCATACTCATCTTATCATTTCATGCATGCAAAGTGACATTTCTCTCATCCAAAAGATATAACCAATAACTATGATATGTTCTCCCAAGATAAAGCTAATACCATATCTAATCCCTTTAGGTTGGACAAATACATATTATTTTTCCCAAAATAAGAGCTACACAATAAATATTATGTGATTGCATCTTCCTTTTCTAGAAATCTAATACTCTAAAAATATGTTTTTCCACATGCATGCAAAGCATATATGTTTCTCAAATACATTATATACATAAAGCATGTGATTACTCTCTTTCCTCTCTACAGAATTTAACTCAATAATGCATACAAGGATATATTTTTATCTTCTATTCATTTGAAGAGTTTTAACACAATAATTATTTCCTTGCATACAATTATGCAATGTTCCAAATAGGGAAAATAGAGGCTCAGTGAGGGAATATATTAAGATATTTCACTATGGAATCACGCAGCAATATAGAATTACACCAATAGATCTAAACCCGAGAGATAGGCGGCGAGGCATTTACTAGATGCATCACCTTCACAAGGAAGGGTGAAATCCAGAGGAAGGCTTCAGCCTCATTCCGGATCTTTGTCTATGAAGAGATGGTGGAACACGGCAAGTGTGGGAATGACACACTCATCTTAGAGTTTTCTGCTCTTAGGAACCTTAGATCCATAGATCCCTAAACAATGGATCCAAAAGAAAGTAAAAACCAACCAAGGAAGAAAGCGCTAAATTCCACTCTCGAAAAAATCTGCAATAGGCTCAAGGAGGACATATAGTATAAAAGCAAGCCAGTGTAGGAAACAATGTAGAAGAGGGTTAGGGTTCCCTTATTTTTAGGTTGTGTCATGACCTCAAGAAAATGTTTCGGCAAAAATAAATGAGTTTAGAGGTTTTAACGGATCTCCACAATCAACACTAGGCTGAAAATCGCGCTAAAGGAGAGAGTTGGTAAATAGAGACGTCCTTTAGAAATTATCGATGTCTATTTGGAAGACACTAGAAATCAGCTATTGGGACTCATTTTATAGTATGACATCAAGAAATCAGATCTATAATCAAGTTCCGTTGGCAAGTATTGGATTTACTTGAAGCAAGAGCAAGAATCCTTCAAAAAGTAATAGCGTGAAACAATTGGAAAACGCGTGAAAGACTTGACAACATTTTATATGAGAGCCTTCATGATGTAGGTTAACATTGAGATCTACAAAGCTGATATATGGCTGAAACATCAGATCCATACCAGATGCGGAACTACTCAACTCTTCTAAACAAGATCCCCACAGGGTTTTATCAAAATAATGCATAAATAAGTGTAGATCTAGCTTTTAATACAACGAAATACTTTATTGCAAATAAAATTCAATCATTATATAATCATGGTCCATATAGAAACAAAGATATGTTCAAAGGATATGGTTACTCATCTCTTGATGCATGCTTGAAATATCTCTTCCTCTTCCTTGGCTCCATTCTCCATGTATTCTCCCATTTCCCTCTTCTATTTCTCTCATGGATTATAATAAAAATAAATTAATTAAAATGGAATAGATTTTATAAATCATAAAGTATTCCAATTTTTTCTAAATCATAAAGAATTCCATCTTTTTCTAATTCTATAGAGCATCTCAAGCTTTTTCTAAATCCTAAAAAGTATTCCATCTTTTTTCTAAATCATAAAATAATTCCATATTTTCTAAATCATAAAAGCATTCTAGCTTTTTCTAAATCACAAAAGCAATCCATAAAGCTTTCCATAAATCTGATTTTTCCTAAATCGGAAAAAGCATTCCACAAATCCCTCATGCTTTTATTTTTAAAGGTAGATTTTCTTTTTTCCTTATAGAAAAATATCACTTATCCAGTACTTTTTTCCAAATCTATTACTCATTATTTCTAAAACTCATAAAATATACCAACTTAATTTATTTCCATGGAAGAATATAAATTATTATAAATAAAATAATTAAGAAATAATTCTTCCAATATTCTTATAATCAACAATTACAAGAATATTCTTCATTTAATATCAGTATAATAATTAATAATATTTAATTATTTAATAACCTTCATTTTATGAGAGTACATGGTGGCTTATGCGATGGATATTACACATGGTAGTAAATGCCATTAATAGGCTTTTCCTTATGGCTACACGCCAAACTTTTTTGTTAACATGTTTTTTCTACGTCCGCGCTGATCTCGGGGTTCCTGCGTCCAAGTTTGATAGCCTCTATATGGCATGACGTGTTAAATTCTCTAATAGCGTATTGACTTCTTGGTTTTATTTTTATTTTTTCTTTCTAAATCGCGTAGATCCCGGGGTAGAATGAAAACCGCATGTCATCAGTCAATCTCTAGTTTCTGCTATACAATTGAGTGAGATTTAGTGTATCTAGATTTGTTGCTTGTGTTTGAACTCTAATATTGTTTGAGATCAAAGTGCTAATCGTCAGACCCTATATTATGGATGTGTTTTATGCTTTTCGTCACCCTATTCTCAATCGCGACTATGGTCGGTGTCGGAATGACGGTCGAATCCAAACTATTTAGATCTGGCTTCGTTGTAGATGGCAACGATGACTAACAAACCTTGCTGAAGAGCCGAGCTCCCACGTCGGTAACTCCCTCCCCTTAATGCGATTAAGCCTCTGTATTTCTTTGGTTTTTAATACTCAGTAACACTCTTCACGAAAATAGACAAAGGCTACACCGCCTTTGATAATTCAATATAATACTTCTGGAGCATCTCAAAACTTTCAACTGCGGCATATGGACATCGATACCTGCGTAAAGATTGGGTACTCGACCTCGTTGTCTACGTGCATTGTTCGTGATTTTTATGGTTGCATCGGTTATCTACGCGTTATTTAATATGTTTATTGTTGCATCCTGTTCATTACATCTCATGTTCAAAAGGACCTAAAATGCCGTGGAATATTAATGTTTGCAGCGATTGAAGGAATTTATTTGAAATGAGCTCAATGCATAGTAGATTAAATAACAACCATAATTTAATATAGTTTGACCATACCTTAACCAAATAACTATATGGTTCAGGTATATATTTCTTCCGTCCAACTCCTCATTTATAATTGTTGTTTGAAAATGATCTATTGTTTTAGCTCTCGGTATTTCTCTTTTTTTTGAGTACATATACATGTAATTCAGTAGTTAATTTTAGTAGTGTACCTTAAATATGGGTTAAGTCCATTGCTATGATATTTATTTCAAGGGTTAGAAGAGTAGATTAAAGAATGCAATATGCACTATAAATGCTATAAATCTTTGTAACACTTCAGTATAGAGTAGGGTATTTCTTGATCTAGAAAGAACTCGAAAATGCATATTCTAATGTCTTTGCTTCTCTTTTATTGTAAAATCATGTAGATTTCATTTTGCTGCACAATATTTCTCTAGCATACCCAGCGAGCATATAATTTCACCTTTACATATATACTAGAAACAAGTTAATATTTAATTGTCGTGGAGACTAAGTACCTTCAGATTTAAACCGACTCTTGGTTTAAAGTTTTACGTGGTTTCTACTCTATAGATTACATCAGTCTACAACTAAACAGAATGCTGGAAGGTGAATGCCTTAAGATGGATTCTGTTAAATGTAGTACTAAAATCAATCATACCATTCACTTTATTTTATATGTAGCCAATTCATACCATACATAAATCAAAATAACGTTAAATTTGAAAATATACCACTATTGCAAATGGTATGTAGCCAATTCATACCATAATAAATCAAAATAACAAGAATTTTGCGACATGCCACTATTGCAAATGACCAACCTCCCAACCTTAGAGTCCTCTTTATCTCCCAGAACTCACCTGAAGGTTGAGATCACCTCCCTCACGGATCAACCTCCCGATGGTCTTGGAGCATGACTTATTTAAGCTCATGTTTCCCAAGCATGTTTCTAATTTAGCGTCCGCGGGAATAGCAGGATGCTTTTTCTTCTGTTTCAGCCTAGGCTTCCCATTTTGGGATTCTTTAAAGGCTGTATATGTTTTTCTCGACTTTTCTCCCGAGCTTTTTCTTACCTCTTCCCAACTACTTTTCTCATTATTGGGGAAATTTCAGATTCCTCCTCAAAATCTAAATTAATTTCTTTCAGGATTTTGTAAAGATGGTAGGATTTATTGCCTTATCCATCCTCATGGTTCGGCAAGTGATCTCTAATTATCATCTTGGTCAATATGCACAATCATTTTATTTTATTTCCTCAATATAAATATTAAATTACATTCACACCATACTTATCCTTTGGGGTCCACTCCCCTTAGGATTAAAGTTCAAATGTTCTAACTTTTTCCAAATTCAACACAGAAATTGGGGGTGTTACCTGTTCCCCCTCGAAAAATAAACACCGTCCTCCGGTGTTATTACTTACTACATAGAGTTCATTTTTTCAAACAAAAATGGATATCTTTCTCATCATTTCGACTCTCTTTCCCAAGTAGTCGTGGTAAAATGCTTCCACTTGCACTTTTACTTCATGCCAGCATGCTTCGCTTTCTCAATTCAATTTCTTCCCGCTCCAATATTTAGACGCTCACAGTAGAAACTCCTTCAGTTCCACCCATCAACATTCCAATCAATTATATGAGAAGCATCATGTACATATCTTTTTGATGATCTAAAACATGAAACACATCATGAACTCTAACATGGGGTGTAGGCAGTTTGTAAGCCTACTCGGTCCCACCCTTTCTAAAACTTCAAAAGGCCCACAATATCTAGGAGCAAGTTTTACACAACTTCCAGCATAAAGTGTGCTCTTTTTGAGTTGATGCGCAAATGCACATGATCCCCACTTTGAATTCTCGGTGCCTCTTTTCTTATCAACATAGCTTTTCATGCGATCTTGTCACTGTCTTGATATTTCTTTGTATACGTTTGACACTCTCTCCATCTCTTGTAAGGCATCGTGTCCCAGTATTAATTTATCCTACCGGTTGGCTCAACTCAAAGGTAGTGACACATCCTTCCATACAGAGTGCTTCAAATGGGCTCATCTTGATAGAATATTGGTAGCTAGTTATTATAGGCAAATTGCCTAAATGCAAATACTCTTCCCATTTTGATGGTCTATCCATCACATACATTCTCGAGCATATCTTCCAATACTTGATTAATCCTCTCTGTTTGCCCATCAGTCAGGGTGATAGGTAGTACTAAAATTCACACTTAGTACCCATCCCTCCAAATAATCCCTTCCAAAAAGGTTTCACAGAAACTTAGCATCTCGTCAGAAACAATTACCTTTTGCACCCCATGAAGCTTACTATCTCCTTCAAGAACACATTCGCTACTTGAAAGTACTCCCAAAGTGTAGACTTTCGTCGGTATAAAGTAAGCTGCTTTTGTAGAGTGTCTCACTACTACCATTACTGAATCATGTTGATATTTGGTTTTAGGTAACCTGCTATAAAATCCATGGAGACATGTGTCCCATTTCCATTCTACTGGTGTAGGAGGTTTAAAGACTGATGGATGTTGAGGCTCAACTTTGACTAATTGACATTCCATACACCTGCACTTAAATATTTCTGCCACATATCTCTTCATTACTGCGAGACAAAACTTCTTTTCTGGGTTGTGTAACATCTTTTGGTATCCTCGGATAGTCTGCATAGCATACGTTGTGATATTCATCTAAAATTTCTCTTTTTAATGACTCTACATTTGGAATATACAACTGTCTTTTTGTAATAGAGTAGCCCTTTTTGGTTTGAGTGAAATCAGCTTTTTATCCCTTTTACTCTGAGTTTTCACCAAGAGTGTTTCATAGTGGGGATCTTGATTGTCTGCTTTTCTACCAATTATTCTACTTTCCATCTAGGCACTACTCCAATGTTGTTTAGCCTTTTTGACAAGCATTCCTACTTAATGCCTCGACACTTTATTTTTCTTTTCCCTTGATATGTTTTATGTCCATATCAAATTCACTTAAAAAGGTCTAATACATCTATAGCTTTGCATTCGTAATCGATTTGGGAAAAGAAATATTTGAGGCTAATATGGTCAGTCATCAATGTGAACTTTTTCCCAAGAAGATAGTGTGCTAACATTTTTACAGACATGGATAATGTGCAAATTCTAAATCATATGCACTATAATTTTGTTCATGTATTTTCAGTTTCTAGATTCATGTGCATGTAATCTGAACTTTCCGAAATAGGGACTCCTCCCAACCCTTCTGCAAAGACATCAGTACATATAATAAACTCTTTATCAGGATCAGCAATTTTTAATATAGGGATAAGTAAGTTTTTGTTTTAATTTCTTGAAACTGATTTGACATTTTTTCGGTCCACACGAACTTGACACCATTTCATTTGCAATGAAGTGATGGGATGTGCTATGTGATGAAAATCTCTCCACAAATCCACGAGTAATATCCTGCAATCCCCATGAATGACCCTTATGCTATGAAGCATCGGTCGGGAACTGGCCATTCTTTAATGGCTTTATGTTTCGGGAGGATCAGCTGCAAGCTCTTTTCGAAAATAATATGACCCAAATATTGAATCTTATCCTTGTAAAATTACATTTTTGAACTTAGCATATAGCTGATTTTTCTTTGAGAGTTTGTAACATCTATCCATAAAATGTTCTTTGTGTTCCTCTTTTTTTGAAGTAGACAAAATATCATCTATGAACACCGAAATAAATTTATCCAAATACTTATTTAACACATCGTTTCATCGGGCACATAAGGTGTCGGGGGCATTTGTCGATCAAAAAGGTAGGACTACAAATTCGTAGTGTCCATACCGGGTTCGAAAAGTTGTTTTGTCTAATGTCTTCTTCCTTGATTCTAAGGCTGGTGATACCCGAGTTCTTAAGTCAATCTTGGAAAACACTCGAGGCCCCTCTCACTTGATCAAAAAGATCATCAATTCTAGGGAGTGGATATCTATTCTTAATGGTCAACTTGTTCGATTGACGATAATCAATGCACATCCTAAAAGTTCCATCTTCTTTTTTCACAAATAAGGCAGAGGCTCCCCACGGGAGCACACTTGGTCTAATGTAACCTTTATCCGAGTAATTCTTGCGTGCATCCTCAACTCCATAAGTTCGGGCGGACTCATTCAATAGGGGGCTCAAGAAGAAATAGGGTGTGGCTCCACGGCACCGGATCTATGGAAAAAGTCAATTTCTCTTTTGGGGAGAAAGATGAAGAATCTCATACAGGAAAACTTCTTTAAATTCCCTTACCACCGGTAATTCACTCCGACAGATTTTTCTTCGATTCTACTGTTCTACTTCTTCCACATGTCTCTTGCATAAACTTGGTATCCTTTTCTAATTGTTCTTTTTTAATTGTAAAGGCTGATATTTGTCTTGCGAAATGGATTTTGGTTTCCCTTTTAGTGTAAAAGGTTTCCCTTCTTCATCCACACAATGCGAGTGTTTTATCCCAGAGTTCATCAAAGCTTTCTTCTTTTTCCACAATCCATTCCTATCAAGCAAGTCATGAGGATCCTAATGGCAATATGTTCAAATTTACTTTATGTTGAAAAGCCATTTAATTGTATTGTTGTTTTGGGCAATTTATGTGTGACTTTTTCTCTTCTAGTTCAGTGGCAGTGTACCAACCATGACTGTCGAAATTTTTCGTGTGTAATTTTACATTTTTCTGCAATCTCGACTAATGTAACTCAAAGAAGCACCTGGATCAATCAAAACAATACAACGGTGAGTCGAAATCTTACCCTCCATTTCCACCATGGTTGCTTGATATTTACGCTTGTGATTCTCCAATCTTGCCTTGATAGTTAGTATATTTGCGGCTATGTAATTCTTAGTATTGCCTCTGCTCTCTGCATGATCATATGAATATTTCGATGGGGGCGATCCCTCATCATATAGGGGTTCTCCACTAGACTCCCAACATTTCAAGGAGTTCCTTCATTACATTTGTCCCTTCCTTTTTATTGTTCCCTTCTACTTGTTTTGAAGCCACTTGGGGCTGAGCGGTTTGGCTTTCTTTTGGTTTATTGAATTTTTTCGTATGATCTCTGCCAAAATTCCTTAGATATGTTGGTTTTTTTCTTTTCCCCTTGAACTCACCCTTGTTCAACAGCTCTTCCCTTGTTCGGCCTTTTCCTTTAAGCTGCGATAGCATAATCTCGCTTTTCTAACCGCTTAGTCCATTGTCTTCGGGTTGTCAAACTCAATCTTCTCTTTGTACCACGGTAGGCAAACAATTTAAAAACCTTTGGACCTTTGCCTTTTCTTCCTAATGTAAGGGACATACCTCAATAAATTGGTGAACTTAGTGACAAACTCATCAATGGTGACATTTGCTCTAGTCTAAGTTCATGAAATTACTTGCTTTATCATCATATAGCGCTCGTTCAAATAACGATTTTGAACTTAGCTGACAAATCTTCCAAAGTGCTTGTCTTTTCATCAATGGCATGCACCATTTTTGTCTCCTCCCACCACAGTGTAGCTTTTCCTTGTAAAGGCGATACCATTACAATACAGCCTTTCTAGTGCATCTCATATTCATAAACTTTGGAAATACTTAATCATGTTCGGCAGCACTAAGCTTGGCATCTTCTTCCTTCTCCCCATCATACGAGGGAGGTTTGATCTTTCGGAATTCCCCTGCAATTCTCTTTTCGTTTATAATGATGTCTAGCATGACCTCATCCTCATCGGACTCATCCATCTTCCTCTTTCCGGAACCTTCGCCTTCTTGGCTCATTCGGAAGTGAGTCTCCCGATGAGCTTTTCCTGCTCCTTTACTCGGCTGATGACAATATGTCATTACGGCTTCTTATTTCAGCCAATTCTCGTTGCAACTGTGTGCTGTAACATAGCCATTCTCGCATTGGGATGCGAGTGTAGCAAAACTCATCACGCGGATCCACATAATTTTCTCCAACTTCAACCATTTTAGCACCATTGTACACACTCATAATATTGGTCGGTGAAATTGAAAGGAGAAAAAACATTTCTACAACTATTCATTTATAAAACTAATTCGGGAATTCGGTGAGCACGATAACAACGGCCCGGGTTTTGTAACTTGAGCTCATATACCATTTCTGTAACACCTCAACTTAAAATTCTTTCCACATATGTCTTGGGGTTTTCATTTTTATTTACTGGGTTTGTGCGAATATTAAGTTCGAAGTGGATTTTATTTCCATCTTTTTTAAATTTTCCTCTACCCATCTAGTATCTCATTCCAATTTTAGGATATCTTTTCCACTATCCCTTCCTAATAGCATTGAATATCCCCCATGTATACATTATAACCATGTATATAAAATTCTATACCCCTTTATATTAACATGGGATACTCCCCTAGATATAATATAAGTATAGACTTATGTGTACATACATACCCTTACATAACATCATACAACACATATATATATAACACCCTTTGATAATATCATTGAATCCGCATATATATATAACACACATATATATAACACACCCTTATATATATAAAACATATATATACCATTTGATAATATTATTGAATCCGCACCAAGCATATACTATACATAATATACATATACCTTGATAACACGTTGAAATATCGCTATATGTATATAATACGAGCGTGTACATACCAATAACTTCAGATACGTCGATGAGTCTATATCCATATAATTTATCGTCGTGGAGCTTAAGGTGTCAGGACTATTGTTATATATGACGGTGATTCAACTATTAATTATGAAACGTCAAGACCTACCAATCCCGATATATACCTAACCTAATCATAAAACTTTTTGGCATTGTTTTAATTTTCAACCTTTTTCTAATTCGTCGCGGCATGGTATATTATTATTAGTTTATACTTATACGATTATTACCACACGTGATGATGTTAACAGTATTATGCGTATTGGCGTATATGAATAATACCAATCCGAGCTCATTGCCTCTTGCATCGAGTTATCATTGTTTTTGTTTGAACACGGTGCATATACGATTTGGTGCATGCGTACTAATTATGGATGGAAATAGCCGTATAATGCTAGTGATCTGTTCGGTCGGTTTAACGTGTAGGTTTCATTTTGATGTTTCGATGGTTTTGTATCGTAGGGACAACGTCATCGCTCGGGAGATTAGTACCGGGATGCGGCGTTTATAGACCCCATGCCAGATCAAGTATTTTACATGTAACGTTTCCATTTTTTAAACCGATCGGCTCGGTCTTGGGTGCGATTATGCATTGGGAACTTTTGAGTTCTAGGGTTAGCTTACCGGCTATGTGCATACGATGCGTAGCACTCGTGCCTGGATGAAAGCACGGAAATCGGTCCTTACGGTAGAGCGATACGCGAACGAGGGACGCATTATGCATCCCCGGTACCTCTTCTGCAACCTCGATTACATCGCATAGTACCGGTATATCGACGAAAGGCTGGGTTTTCCCAAATCGACTTTTGGATTTTCGACTTTACGGGGCGAGTGTGATTAGGTTTTATCCTACCCTTCCGAAACTTATCTCCGCAGCACAACTCGATGCCATTCCCCACTCTCCCTGCTGCTGTTATTATCTATATAGCTGGCTCAGTTTACGGTTGGATTTTATTCTTGTTGTTGTGTTTGTATTTATTCATGACTCATTCACCTAAGGCGTTGTTCTTTCCCTGTGGATTATGTGCGGGGATACTGTCATGCGTGCAGTATCGACTCTGCACCGTGGAGAGTTCGAGTGTATGATTTCTATAGTTCCTTACGTTCTGCAATCTCATTTGATCTCGTCGAGTAATGCGAGTATCTAAATCATCTACGATTTGTTTTTGTGCGAGAGGGTGCGGACGAGGCGTTTTACGGCCGCGCTCTTCATGATTCATACGTATCCTTGCTTTTCTTATTATAGGTTTGGTAGTCCGCTACGATGTGAATACGAGTTGTTTTACTCGTAGATGTTTTCTTTGCGGATCTCTTACTACTTGCTCTCGATCACATCGCATGGGTAGAAGCCATTAATAGGCTTTCCTTATGGCTCACACGCCAAACTCTTTGTTAACATGTTTTTTCTACGTCTCGACGCGAGGATCTCGGGTTCCACTGCGTCCAAGTTCGATAGCGTCTCTATGGCTGGGACGTGTTAAATTCTCTATATAGCGTATTGACTTCTTGTTTTTATTTTTACTTTTCTTTCTAAATCGGTGTGATCCCGAGTGGAGAATGAAAACCCTATGCACTGAGTCAATCTCTAGTTTCTACCATACAATTGCGAGAGATTTATGCATACGATTTGTTGCTTGTGTTTCGGAACTCTAATATTGTTTGAGATCGAGTGCTAGCGTCGGGACCTATATTATGGATATGTTTTATGTTTTTCATCGCCCTATCTCAATCGTGACTATGGTCAGTGGCGAAATGGCCGATCGAATCCAAACTATTTGATTGGCTTCGTTGTAGATGGCGACAATGACTAACGAACATGCCGGGGGAAGAGCCGAGCTCCACGTCGGTAACTCCTCTCTTAACGCGATTACGCCTCGCTGTATTTCTTTGGTTTTTAATACTAAGTAACACTCTTCACGAAAATAGACAAGGATACACTACCTTTGATAATTCAATATAATACCTTTCACGGCATATCAAAACTTTCCAACCGCGGCATATGGACATCGATACCTGATAAAGATTGGGTACTCGGCCCTCGTTGTCTACGCGTATTTTCGTAGTTTTATGGTTGCATACGGTATCTACGCGTTATTTAATAGTTTTATTGTTGCATCTGCTCATTACATCTCATGTTCAAAAGGACCTAAAATGCCGTGGAATATTAATGTTTGTGCGATTGAAGGAATTTATTTGAAATAGGCTTAATGCATAGTAGATTAAATAACAACCATAATTTAATATAGTTTGACCATACCTTAACCAAATAAACTATATGGTTCGTGATATATTTCTTCAGTCCAACTCCTCATTTATAATCGTTGTTAAAATGATCTATTGTTTTAGCTCTCGGTACTGAGTGCATATACATGTAATACATGGTTAATTTGGTAGTGTACCTTAAATATGAGGTTAAGTCTATTGCTATGATATTTATTTCCAAGGGTTAGAGGTAGATTAAAGAATGCAATATGCACACTATAAATGCTATGAAATGTTGTAACACTTCTATGAGAGTAGAATTATTTCTTGATCTAGAAAGAACTCGAAAATACATATTCTAATGTCTTTGCTTCTCTTTTGTCATTGTACCATGTAGATTTTCATTTAACTGCTACAATATTTCTCTAGCATACCCATGAGCATATAATTTCACCTTTACATATATACTAGAAACAAGTTAATATTTAATTATCTGTGGAGACTAAGTATCTTCAGATTTAAACCGACCTTGCTTTAAAGTTTACGTGGGTTTCTACTCTATGAGATTCTTGGTCTACAACTAAGCAAAATACGGAAGGTGAATGCCTTAAGATGGATTACGTTAAATGTAGTAATAAAATCAATCATACCATTCAAATTTATTTTATATGTAGCCAATTCATACCATAATAAATCAAAATAACAAGAATTTCGAAACATACCACTATTGCAAATGGTATATGTAGCCAATTCATACCATAATAAATCAAAATAACAAGAATTTAGAAACATACCACTATTGCAAATGACCAACCTCCCAACCTTAGAGTCCTCTTTATCTCCCCAGAACTCACCCCCGAGACTGAGATCACTCCCTCCCTCACGGTACCAACCTCTGATGCCCTCAGGATCGAAACATTTAAGCTCATGTCTCCCCAAAGCATGTTTCTAGTCTGCGTCGAATAGCAGGGGATGCTTTTCTTCTGTTTAGCCTAGGCTTCCCATTTTGGGACTCTTTAAGTGTTTTTATGCTTTTCCTCGGCTTTTTCAGACTTTTCTTACCTCTTCCCAACTACTTTCCTCATTATTGGGGAAATTTAGATTCCTCAAAATCTAAATTAATTTCTTTCAAGGATTTTTGAAAGATGGTGGGGATTTATTTCCTTATCCATCCTCATGGATTTTGGCAAGTGATCTCTAATTCTCATCTTGGTCAATATGCAAAATCATTTTATTTATTTCCTCAATTTAAATATTAATTTACATTCACACCATACTTACCCTTTGGGGTCCACTCCCCTTAGGATTAAAGTTCAAATGTCTAACTTTTTCAAATTCAACACAGAAATTGGGGGTGTTACATATTTGGTATCAAAGCAATTTGTGGTATGTACAGATGCATGTAGAGAGGGGTTGGGAGGAGTCCTTTTGCGGGACAATGCGGGTTATAGCATATGAATCTAGGAAGCGAGAGATACATGAAAGCGAACTATAGTGCCTATGATTTGGAGTTAGCTATTGTTATTCATGCCTTGAAAATGTGGCGACATTATCTCCTTGGAAAAAAAATTTACATTGATGAGTGATCATATTAGTCTTAAATATTTATTTTCTCAAAGCCGATCGAAATGTGAGATAGGCCGAGATGGTTGTCCTTTCTAAGTGAATTTGACATCAATATAAAGCATATCGGAAAGGGAAAGAAAATAAAATTAACGTGCTTTAAGTAGAAAAGCCTTTTTCAAATTATAGGCAACGAGTGGAAGTAGTGCTCGAGTTTGATTTTAGAAGAGTTAGTGAAACATGCAGACGGGACCGGGATCCCAATTATGAGAACATACAATCTGAAAACCCTAAGGAAGGAGATGGTGATTTCACTCAAAACAGAAAAGATTGATACGTTATAAAGCAGATTGTATATTCCCAATGTAGAGTCCTTGAAAAGAGGATTTTAGATGAATATCATGCAAAACATGACCATATGCAAGACATCCGAGGATATCGAGAAAATGTTAACGGCTTTGAAAAAAGTTGTTTTTAACCCTGAGACGAAAAGAGATGTAGCAGAATCACTTAGCTAGATGCATGGAGTGCCAACTAGTTAAAGTTGAACATCGAGCATCACTGTGTCTATTAAACCATTTGCCGATTTTCCATGGATTTCATAACAAGATTACCCAAAACCAAATACCAACATGATTCGGTGATGGTAGTAGTAGTCACTTTAACACGCGCATTTTATACCGGTAAAATCTACCTTTGGGACGACTCAAGTAGCGAATGTGTTCTGAAGGAGGCGGTAAGACTCCATGGGATCCCAAAGTTAATTGTTTCAGACAGAGATGCTAAATTCACGGCAACTTTTTGGAAAGGTCTATTTGGAGGTATGGGCACTAAGTTGAATTTTAAGTACCGTGTATCACCCTCGGAGTCAGATGGGCGGACACAAAGAACTAATCAGATTTTTGGAAGACATGCTTGGGAGAATGTATGTGATGAACAGAGCCATAAAAAATGGGAAGACTACTTGCATTTTAGTTTGAATTTTTCCTATAATAACTGACTACAATCCTCCATTAAAATGAGTCTGTTTGAGGCCTTGTATGGAAGAAAATGTCGTACTCCTTTGAGATGCGACTGACAGAATATAGACTAATGTTGGGACCAGATGCTTTACAAGAGATGGAAAGAATTGTTAAATAGATACAAAGAAACATCGAAGACTGACACAAGATCGCTTGAGAAAACTATCTTTGATAAGAAAAAGAGTGCAACGAGAATTTGAAAGTGGTAGAGCATGTGTACTTGCATATTAAACCCAAAAGAGCACACTTTATCTGGAAGTTGTGCAAAACTAGCTCCTAGATATTGTGGTCCTTTTGAAGTATTAGAAAGGGTGGGACCAATGGCTTACAAGTTTGGCCTTACCACTTCATGTTAGAGTTCATGATGTGTTTCGTCGTTCATTATTAAAAAGATATATACATGATGATTCTCACATAGTGGATTGGAATGTGGTATAGGTGGAACGAGAAAGGGGAGTTTCTGCGCGAGAGCACTTCAAATCTTGGAGTGGGAAGAAATTGAATTAAGGAACCGAATGGTAGCAAGATTAAAGGTGCGATGGAAGCACTTTCATTTGTTGAAGAAGCTACACGGGAAAGAAGCTAGAAATGATGGAAAGATATCCATTTTTGTTTGAAAAAATGAACTCTAGTAGTTAAATAACAACAGGGACGAGTGTTTATTTTTAGAGGGGAATATGTAACACCCCCGGTTTATGTGTTTGAATTTCGAAGGTAGACATTTTGAACTCTAATCCTAGGGAGTGGACCCCAAAAGGACAAGTATTTTGTGAATATTATTAAATATTTAATTGAGGAAATGAATAAAATGATTTTGTATGCAGTGACCAAAATGAGATTTATGTGATCACTTACTAAATCCATCGGGATGGATAAGGCAAATACATTTCCCCACAATCTTTCAAAAATCCTTGAAAGAAATTATTTCTAATTTAGATTTTTGAGGAAAAATCTAAATTCCCCAATGATGAGGAAAATAGTTGGGAAGAGGTAAAAAAAGATTTGGAAAAAGCTAGGAAAAAGCATAAAACAACTTTAAAGAATCCCTAAAATGGAAGCCTAGGAAAATGGGAAGAAAAGCATCCTGATATTCTTGACGTAGAATTAGAAAGCAGGCTTTGGGGGAACAACGACTTAAATAAAGCTTGCTCCTAAGCAGTTAGAGGTTGATGCGTGCTAGGAGGGATCTCGGCTCGGGGGTGAATTACGGGAGATAAACGCAATTCTAAGGTTGGGTGGATTGGTCATCTAATTAAGTGGTATGCACGGTTCGGTTATATTTTTCGTTTATAAGGTGTAGGTGTAAATCTTATGTTGCATGAAATGTGAAAGTATTATGTGTGCATCTTGTGTGTGATAATATTCCATACATTTTAACGAAATCTCGTTGAGAATTAGCCTTCAATTTACTGTACGGTTGTAGGAATCACATAGATGGGAAAGAATTCATCGGAATCTCTAAACCATAGCTCTGGTTTAAATTTGAGAATACATATTTCCCAAGGATGATTTCAAGTTTAACTTTAATGCATACGTTTCATAAATTAAATCCTAACCATTGAAAAAGGAACTAGATGTCAAGTATATTTACTTGGATTAAGATGTGAAATGAATAAAGTAGAAAATACGAGTATAAAATTGATAACGAGTACCAGGGGAAATAGTTAGAAGATACTTTGAGTCAATAAATGGTAAAAATACTGAATATGTTACCGGTATACTTATAAATTCGACCACGAGAATGTAATTCAATCTAAAATGTCATAAAGAGGTTTACTTACTACATGTTACAAGTATTTATAGTAAAATCAAAGGCATGTAATATACGAGTGGATTCTGATACTAATTAGCACAGTATATTATACATGAGAATGAATTATATTTACATAAATTATCTCAGCAAAAAACTAAAAAGTTTAGGGAGATGATGACTCAAATTTCATACAACATCGAAATTTACTGATCTGAAGTTTTACCAATCACCAAAAAAGAAAGTTAGTTAGCCATGTATACATTGAGACTACCCTATGATGAATATAAATTAATCAACAATTTGAAGGCATTATTTCTCTTCCCTAGGAAGTTGTCACCGGGGAACCTACAATCTCTTAAGAGGGACAGAGAGTTCTCAGTAGGAACCATACAACATATGCCAATAATAGACAATGCTAACTTAAATTCTTGATTCTACGTAAATTACGAAAAAGATGCCGAGTAAAGAGAAATATACATATGAGAGTCATAATTATGGTAAGAAGGCGACAAGGGAATTTACACATAATTGTTACAATTAGCTTAAATCGGCATCGAAACAATTAATTTAGTGTAAGACACGAGAAAGCGTCTATAAACTAATAAATTGGAGATTCGTGAAAGGCGATACAAAATCATGAAAAATCTCGGTGAAGAAGAATGTCCATTTTCGGCATATACATGTCAGAGAGTCGAGCCTCTTGTGCAAAAATTCATTTTAAAGGGAGCTCATCAGCACTTCAAAACAAAAATTTATAGGTGCAAAGAATATTATCATACAAATGGAAATTTTTAATAGTTACGAGTCTCAAGTCGAGTCGATAAAATCTCAATAGGCTGCTAAGAATTGAAAAAAAATTTAACAATTCCGCCTAAATGAGATGGAACAATGCGACGGAAGGATGGTTCTCTCCACGTGAGACATATACGAACACTGGAACATCAAAAGGAGTTGAAATTAATATCAACAGAAATGAAGTCTCTCATAGGCGGCGACGTTGAAATGCGTAGGGAATGTGCATTACCTGTGCAAATGCGACCATGATAGTGGAACTATCAATAAAACAACTTATAGAAAAAATTTGCTAATAGATAAATTTAGCAGGACGAGGAGGGTTACTGCTAAGAAGAAGACCCTCGTTCCTTCCGAGTTATCCTGCCACCGAATAGAGACATAATATTAGCGATTAGAAAGACGGAGGGTTAACGAAACATGGAAAAAAAAATCTATTAATAAAAAATACAATCTCGGGACGTCCTTGCACTGAGGACTATCGCTCTTCGTGAAGAGACGAGCACGATGATACATCGCCATCCCGAAACCGACGCTCAAGTCACATAAAATGAGAAGAGGTATACCTATTAAGGAACCTTGCATGGTGATATCACACCTCGTTAACCATATATTTAATGAAAATGACACAGAGATGGTGACGAGAAGAAACTAGAGAAATAAGTCAAAAATGTTGGGACGGGAGATTTCCATGAGAGTAAACAAATCCAAACGGAGTTCAACCATAAACGCTATTACATGAAACCATTTCGTATCGTCATCGCTCGAGACTTCCATAGAGAGCAGATGTATAGTAAGTTACGAAAACGAATATGATCTTCCGGGGGTAATGAAAGACGGGCGTGTAAAGTTCATACCAGTGCGATGCAGAGCACCTAGGCAAGCGAGGCCGGAGTGATGGGAAAACCAATGCATGAATTCACCAGCGTGTAGAGCCCGAAGTAGAGAGGTGAAAAAAACCCAAACAAAGGCCAAAGAAAGCGCCTTCAAACAAAAAAATAAGACTTATATAACCATACTACATTCCGAGAAAACCCCTAACATGGTGAGAGAATTGTATCGTCCACATGGCATGATCCCAAGGTTGAAGCCACTGGATCGAATGGGCTCGGAGGGAAAATTACACCATTCGGTCGACATTCAATGTGACAAGCAAGGAAATTAATTTCACGACATTACGACCATATCAATAGAAATTGACGTGTATCGAGTAGTCGGCATGGAGATTTCCATATCGACATGGAGGTATAGCACGTGAATGGGAATGGGATGAAACCCATCCCAACCAATACCATGAAACCGAGAATTCTTATAGAACACTGACGTGGGGAATAAATATCATGTCTCCATTACCTTACCACGTTAAATCGACTTTACCGGTCGTATTACATGGAAGCCCAACATAAATGAGTTCACTCTCGACATAAATTAAAGGTGAATTATATTTACAAAAAATAAGGACGGATCATGGTAAAAGCGATGATCTTTGAATCATTAATTATCCATAAGCGCCATAAAAATCCTAGGGTAAGGGTAGGTGAATTAAAATCCCTCCAACTTTTATACGAGGGGTGCATAGAGTTCATAAAGGATGCCATGACCAACGTGGGTTTAAATTGGTTGACCCCTTATGTATATAGATTTATATCAATACGTAACAATAGATTAAATGCTCAAAATTGCAATGTTATAAAAATGAAGGCGAGACAATAAATTGCTAAGAGCGACCTTTCATAGAAGGTGGGTCGGTGGTAAATACATCCACTACGAAGTTAGCATAAAGACCATTATATTATAGGAGATTGGAAATCTAAAGACCATTAGATTATATTGGGTTGGAAATTAAATCCAATGAGATATTGATTTGGATATAGTTGACATGGGGGAATTAAATAGTTGACACGTGGAATTAAATTTTAATTGGGGAAAAAAATGAGTTAACTAGATCGAAATCAAAATGTGATAGTATAACGTGCATCGGAATGATTCTTGAAAATATGGAATATTTGAAAAACAGCATGTGGGAAAGTAAATGGGAGGTGTGACAAAATTTATTAGATATATAATTTAATATTTATAATAAATTGATTTATGTAATAAATAATGAGATCCGATGGTGTAATAATAAATTAGTTTATACAATATATAATTATATTTAAATGATATTAAATATCCAAGTTATGACCCCAGTAAGTTGGTTGTCCAACTAACCACAACGGGGGCTCGAAACTCTTGGTGTTCCATCTCTTGGGGTTAGGGTTTTTGTTGTTTAGGGTTTTCGCATGTTGTTCAATAGTAAAAAGAGCTTTTAGCCTCATTGTAACACAATTCATAGGCATGTAGATGCCACATCTCTTCTCGAAAGATAAGAAACTATACGCCTAAGCTAGTCTATTTATTCTATCTATAAGCTTATTACGGTTATTTCATATTAATGAAATGAAGTTTTATTTCTGTTGCATCTTTGAATTTATGTTTGTTTTTTGTATTTTATTGCGTTCATGCATAAGTCTAGATAAAGTTAAAAGTAGAGGGCGATCTGGTCTCGGGGTAGGAGACGAAAATTCTAAATTCTTAGAACAACATGCGAGAGGTCGAAGGCCATCAATACTATATGGCCCTTGGAGGATGATACATGATCATCATCACATACTTTTAGGAGATTAGCTAATCTTAGAATTCAACATTTTGGGAATTTGTTCAAAGAAAAAACAAGAGGCATCACTCACGGAAGTTATTAAGGTAGCTAGTAATTTTCATCATTTTGTGAATGAGGAAGTCAATGATGATCTAAACATGCTAGTGATGATGGTTGAACTAGAGATTGTATTGAAGTGGTTCAAAAATGACAAGAGCCCCAACCCCGATGGGTGGCCGGTGGAATTTTACCTTGATTTTTTTATCTAAATTAGACAAGACTTGCTAAGGGTGACCAAAGATTGTATAGTGAATGGGAGAATGTATTGATGCATTCAATGCTACGTTCATAGACTTAATTACCGGATCAGATAATCCCATAATATTTAATTATTTTAGCCCTATTTATCGGTGTAACTACATATTTAAAACCATTGTTAAGATCATTGCAAATAGAGTTAAGCCTATCTCATCCTAACATATCTCCAAGAAACATTTTTCTTTTTTTCGAAAATCATCAAATCCACGAAGCTATTGGTTGCACGGGAAGGTATCCACTCCTTAAAAGTTAAGAATCTAAAAAAGAATGATCCTAAAAATTTATCTTTCTTAAGCATATGATAGGACAGTTGGCTATACATATGGATGTTGTTGACTCACATATGTTTTCAAAATTATTTCATAAATTCCATAATGTGTTGTATAACTTATGTATATTACAACATTATTATCAATGGATCAACAAAAAATTTCTTTCCACACGAGAATGTGGCCTCAAGAAAAGAAATTTTTTTGTTATCTCCTTTGTTATTCCTCCTAGTCATGGAAGATCACGAGTAGATTACTTTTTCGATGAAAGAAAGGAATGGGGGGAGATTCAAAGGTGTGAAAATTGCTACAAATACTATCTTTTCACATCTACTCTTCATAGATGATGCCCTCATTTTTCTAAGTGGGGATATCGGTCATACAAAAATGCTTACCAATATTCCCAAAAAAAATATTGTAAGGCGAGATGGATGGAGACTAACGAGGAAAAATTCACTTTAATTGCAACGGGATGCTCACAATTTGAGCTAATCTATGCAAAACATATATTCCCTTACGAGATTATGGAATTTGAATATGGACTCAAGTATTTGTTTTTTTTTCTAAAAAATAATAGTTATAAAAATGCATACTTTGGATTTGGTTATAGAAAATATAGAAAATATAATAAATGTTTGGCATTACCACTTTGGTTATTTAAGGTAGGTAGAGTATTACTTATCAAGTATTTTTTTGAGGTCATCCTTGTGTATTGGAATTCTTTATCATGGATCCCAAAGAGAATTCTTCACAAAATTAAAAATATCTATTTTAGGTTCCTTTGGAGAGGGAAAAGGGAAGGTATAATTTTTTTATTCGGTTAGTTGGGATCAAATTTCCATTACCCAAAAAATGGGAAGCTTGGAGGATGAAAAACCTTACATGTTTTTTCGAAAGCACTTGCAGAAAAAATGCGATAGAAATTTATCACTTGAAACATTTTATGGTTAGAGGTGGTCACCAAGAAATATATTAGCTTGATTAACATTTAGTGTTGTAGCAGATTGCCCTAATGGAACAGGGATGGATGTTTCTTTGATCCGACGAGATGTCTTAGTTTCCTTTGAATATATCAAAGTAGGAATTGAGTGCGAGTGGAGTCTAATTGTAATGTCTCTACTTCCCAACAATTTTTTTTCATTTAACTACTCAATAATTATTCGAATTAAAATTATATTTAATATACCTCTATTAAATATAATTCATGTCATTACTTGTTCATCTACTTTTATAGTGAAATAAAAATATAATCTCTCTAAAAGTTTATTTGTTATCTTTCCATCTTACCCTTGATTACATACCCCTTCGTCTTTATTATACTTTGGGTATAATTATACATGTGTCTCCTTTGATAGACTATGCCATAATTCTTGTATATATATGTATTCCAATTGGAGATATATATATATATATATATATATATATATATATATATATATATATATATATATATATATATCGGACTATCATTTAATTTTTTATTATACACATCTCTTTAACTCAATTCATCGATCCTTGTAAATTATTTTATTCATACAAGACCACCATTCGAACTAAACTTTATGTCTTAGCATGAAGTTAGAGTATAACTATACGTATGTGTTGTAGTTCGACATCGAACGACTTTAAACGACTTGCACGAGTTGTATTTCAAGTTTATTTATGTACAACACGTTATGATCGCATTAGATCATTTTGTACCCGTCTCGAGTTGTAAAAACTCACATCGATATCCGTGAATTGGTGGTTTTCTAAGTATCATTTAGTGTTCTGAAATCGTTATTCATCTCGTTTCTAGTTTCAAGGATTTTATGGCCAACTTGCCATAACGTTGGGATTGGTTTGGAGTCCTATTCCTAAATTTTTTTTCTTTTAACTATCCGAAATGGATTTCTTGGTACATTCGCATTTATGTCGTGGGATTTTCTCTACGGTATAGATTTGATCGACTTATTTTATTTTTACTATGTTTTACGCATTTGAGAATTCTCGGTGCACATCTACGATGCGGGCTCCATAGCTCTACACATGTATGGTTGATGCATAGGAAATTAGGGTTTTCCTAAGGTATATATGGTTCGATTTCTTCTAAGAGCAATTTCATTTTCAACTTCAAAATTTGAGAGCTCCGGGTCTTTCTCCGTAGAGCATGTTCTCATTATTCGTGGAGTGAGTTCGTCTTCTTCTCATGGCGTAAAATTTCCCACGGAGTAGTTAAGGGACCGAGGTATTTTGAGATTTCTCTCGAGGCTCTCTATTATAATGATTGTTTTGTTCAATCCTTCATTTTGTAGGTTGTTAACCTTGGTTCAAATGGTATTTACATCGCAATTTCTTATGGATTTCTGCGTGTATGTCTCTCTTAGATGTAGTTCTTTTGCTTGTTAAATTTACCAGTTGATTTGTCATTTTACGTAGGATTTAGTACTAACCCCCTGAGAAATTTAAAAAAAAATTTCGGTTATAATCTCGGAGGTTTTAATCCTTGTTATCTTGAATAGAGCATTGTTCTAGTCGCTTTGATTTTTTTCACCTCCTCTTATATGATTTCCTTGTTCCTTCAGTAAGGATATTTCGCAACCCTCCTTCGTCCTCGTGCTAGTAGCTCGATGCTTTCTTCGAAGACTCACTTCTATAACTTAAATTGCCCAACCCTTTCTATGGTGAGAGCTAGTAACTTGCATTGAATTTGTTATGTAAATTCTTAAGGTTTTTATGAAATTATTGATGCCTCTAAGGCGCTCACTTTTACGAACTTATATATATAATTTTCACTTCCATTTGTTTCCTTCCAGGGATATAAGTTTAAAGCGGGATTTTCAAATACCCTAGGTACGATAGCTCCTATTTTTACCATTCGATTCATTTTATTTTGATTTACTATGAATATAATCGAGGTCTTATCTCTTGATGAGATTAACTTGGCTCTCCTATTTTGTTACGGGTACAAATTTTTTGGTTTATAGGGTTCATCCCATCATACGTTTATGGAATCGATTCAACTTGTGAGAACTCGGGAACGATAGTAAATTGTTTTCATTTTGATTTGTTTTAGGTCGGTATATCAATGTACGGCAACTCCCGAACCGTTGGCCTCATCTTCATCTAGCTTTTTCCATAGGATTTTATTATCTCGAGTGATCTTGTGAAATACAAATTTGTTTTTTCGAAAAGAAGTGTATATTTCTACCGGTACAACTATTGGTCTATTTGCGTGGCCTTGTAATATTTATGAGTTCAGAACATTCTTCAAACCGGATTTGCCATGCCACTTGTTCTTCTATAGATATTTAATGGTATTCTATATATATGATCGGGTTTTAAATCTGTTCATTTAATTTTGTTTCAACTGTAATTTAGGCATATATATCTATAGTTCATGATAAGTAATGCTTTTCTTGTGGATTAAATAGTCACGTATATGTCTTCGTCCATTAATATTAAATTCATGTTGTATAATATTTTGTGGTTTTTAATAGTTCGGATAAATCCAACTCTTCTATTTATTAGCGAGTAAGTCATTTCGCTACTTTGAGTTTAATTTGATTTTCAATACTTGTTAAAATTTTGTGACAATTAATGTCTAAGAAAAATTTATATCGGTTTTCTACGATTTGGATTTTCTATAATGAAAATTAATATTTCCTCCATATTAGGTATTATCTAGAGTTATATTTTATAAATAGACTTTTTTCTATGCCTTCGTTTAGATATGTACCCATCATGCATGTACTTTCCTTCCCGGGGTAATAGTGCGGATCATACTTTGCTATTATATCACCACGAGTAAGTCACAAGAGCAAATAACTATGAAATTTCTTTGGGAAATTAAGATAGACATAGAATAATTCACTATAATATATCAATGACATCTATCTTTTTGTCATACAATTTTTAATCATTCCATGAGGTATAGAATTTGGTTATGATTATAATTTCTTTGAAATTGTAATACAATGATGTCATTTGTTGTACAGAGTAGAATTTATTTTCCTTTTTCAAGTATAATGATCTCACGGTACTCTAGAATATAATTTACGAGTTACTACATATTATTCCTTCCTTAGTATTGGAAATAATGTTTTCATTGTATGTTTATACCAAGTTTAGCAACCCGAGATCCATTAATTTCAAATAGTAACTTTAGATTTAAAGTTTATACATATGTCTCTGTTCATGTAGCTCGTTCATACTAGCGATAGATTTAAGTTACCATAGTTAATTTGGTTATGGGAATAGTAAATATATCTCGATTTAAACCATATTCTAGTTTAGGGATTCACGGTTGATAATTTCCCATAATTCTCGTTCCTACAACTATGCGAGATTTGAGAGGATTTACTTCTTCTAAAAATTACGTAAATGTATGGAACACAAGAAATAAAACATTGTAAGTAATTCATTCATTCATACACACTATGAGCATACCACCTCCCGCAATTGACCGAGTCCTCCCAACCTTAGAGTCCCTCTATCTCCAAAACTCACCCGAGAGTCGAGATCACCTCCACCACAAACCAACCTCTAATATGTTTAGGAGTAGCTTATTTAAGATTTTGCTCCCCAAAGCTCTGTTTCTAATTCTGCGTCCCGGAATTTCAATATGCTTTTCTTCACGCTTGCCTAGGCTTCCCTTATTTAGGGATTTTTTAAAGCTTCTTTATGTTTTTCTCGGCTTTTTACCTCTTCCCAACTACTCTCCACCTCATTGGGGAAAAACTAGATTTTTCCTCAAAAATATAATTTGGAAAGAAATTCTTTCAAGGATTTTTGAAATATTTTTTGGGGAAAGCATTTGCCTCTTTCCATCCTCATGGATTTGGCAAGTGATCTCATGATTCTCATTTGGTCAATCGCACAAAATTATTTTATTTAAATTTCATAATTACATACTTAATTACATCCACAAAATACTTATCCATTGGGGGTCCACTCCCCTTTAGATTAAATTTCAAATGTCTAGTTTGCGGGAAACATAAAACTAGGGGTGTTACATATTCCCCCTATGAAAGCAAACACCATCCTCGGCGTTGATAACTAACTACTAGAGTTTATTTTCCAAACAAAGATGGATATTTTTCCATCATCTCAGCTTCTCTTTCCCAGGTAGCTTCTTTAGCGATAAAGTGCTTCCACTTGCACCTTTACTCTTGCTATCGTTCAATTCCTCAATTCAATTTCTTCCCTCTCCAATATTTGAAGCGGCTCTAGAAGGAACTCCCCCTTACGGGTTCCACACGTATCACATTCCAATCAACAATGTGAGAAGCATCATGTACATATCTTTTTAATAATGAAACATGAAACACATCATGAACTTTAACATGGGGCGGTAAGGCCGGCTTATAAGCCATTGGTCCCACCCTATCTAACACTTCAAAAGGCCCACAATATCTAGGAGCCAATTTTTCACAACTTCCGACATAAAGTGTACTCTTTTGGGGCTTAATACGTAAATACACATGCTCCCCCCACTTTGAATTCTCGATGTACCCTCTTCTTATCGGCATAGTTTTTTACTGTCGATCTTGTGTTGTATTGATGTTTCTTTCTATTTGTTTAACAATTCTTTCCATCTCTTGTAAAGCATACTGGTCCCAACATTAGTTTATCCTCAGGTTGACTCCAGCTCAAAGGAGTACGACACTTCCTTCCATAAAGTGCTTCAAACAGACTCATTTTGATGGAGGATTGATAGCTATTATTATAGGAAAATTCAACTAAATGCAAGTAGTGTTCCCACTTTGATGGCCTATCCATCATATACATTCTTATCATATCCTCCAAAATTTGGTTTTTTCTCTCTGTCTGTCCATCTGTCTGCGGGTGATATGCAGTGCTAAAATTCAGACTTAGTGCCCATGCCCCCCAAATAGACCATTCCAAAAGGCTGCTTGTGAACTTAGCATCTCTGTCCGAAACAATCATCTTTGGGACCCCATGGAGCCTTACTACTTCCTTCGAGAACACATCCGCTACTTGGGTTCTCCCAAAAGTAGATTTCACGGGTATGAAGTGTGCGACTTTTGTTAAAGTGTCTACTACTACCATCACCGAGTCGTGTTGGTATTTGGTTTTAGGTAGCCCTCGTTATGAAATCTATAGAAACGGTGTCCCATTTCCATTACGAAATCGGGAAAAGGATTTAGAAGACCAACGAGGATGTCGATGCTCAACTTTAACTAGTTGACACTCCATGCACCTAGCTAAATATCCTGCCACATCTCTTTTCATTCTTGGACAAAACAACTTCTTTTTCGAAGCTTTTTAACATTTTCTAATATCCCAGGATGCCCTACATACGACTGTTTGTGATATTCATCTAGGATTTCTTTTTTTCAAAGTTTCCACATTGGGGATATACAATCTATTTTTTGTAGCAAATCAACCCTTTTTGGTTTTGAGTGTATTTAGCCATCTCCTTCTTTAGTATTTTCACTCGTAGATTCTCATAATTTGGATCCCTGTCTCGCTACCTCTTTCACTAGATCTTCTAAATCAAAATTTGTACTACTTCCAATGTTGTTTATGTTTTCACAAGCATTTACGCTTCGGGCATCGACAATTTTATTTTCTTTCCCTACGATATGTTTTATATCCATATCAAATTCACTCGAAAAGATAGCCATCTAGCTTGTCGAGCATTCAAATCGGTTTGGGAAAGGAAAAATTTAAGACTAATATGATCAATCATCAATGTAAATTTTTTTCCCAAGAAGATATTGTAACCACATCTTCAAGGCATGAATTACAACGATCCAATTCCAAATCATATGCACTATAGTTACGTTCATGTGTCTTAAGTTTCCTAGACTCATATGCAATAACCGAATTTTCTTGGAACATGACTCCTCCCAACCCCCTCTCTACGAGCATCCGTACACACAACAAATTCTTTATCGGGATCTACAATCTTCAAAGTATAGGGGGCTGCAGTGAGTTTTTTATTTTAGTTTTTCAAAACTATTTTGGCACTTTTCAGTACACTCAAATTTCACACCCTTTCTTTGTAGTGAGGTTATGGGATATGCTATGGCAGAAAAATATTTCTACAAATCTGCGATAATAACTTGCAATCCCCATGAATGATCTCTACTGTTGAAACATCGCTGGCACAGCCATTCTCTAATAGCCTTTATCTTTTCGGGGTCAACGACCAACCCTTGTTTAGAAATAATATGACCCAAGTATTGTATCTTGTCCTTATAGAATTCACATTTACTTGAACTTGGCATATAACTGGTTTTCTTTCAAATTTTGCAACACAATTTTCAAGTGCTCTCTGTGCTCCTCCTCACTTTTTGAATAAACTAAAATATCTTCTATGAACACTAGTACGAATTTATCCAAGTACTTATTTAAAACATCTGTTCATTAAGCACATAAAGGTGGCGAGGGGCATTTGTCAAACCAAAAGGTAGGACTACAAATTCATAATGACCATACCTGGTTCTAAAAGTTGTTTTACTAATGTCTTCCTCCTTAATTCGAAGTCGGTGATAACTCGATCCTTAGATCAATCTTAGAAAATATCGAAGCTCCTCTTACACGATCAAAAAGATCATCAATTCAAGTCAAAGGGTATATGTTTTTTAATTGTCAACTTATTCGAGTGACGATAATCAATGCACATTCTAAAGGTTCCATCCTTCTTTTTCACAAACGACACCGGTGCTCCCCAAGGAGACACACTCGATCGGATATAACCCTTATCCAGACAATTCTTGCAATTGTATTTTCGAGTTCCATGAGTTCGGGGGGACTCATTCGATAAGGGGCTCGGGAAACAAGTGTTGCTCCTAGCACCAAATCGATTGAAAATTCAATCCCTCTTTTAAGGGGGAAGATGAGGAATCTCATGTGGAAAAAAATTCCTTAAACTCTCTCACTACGGTAACGTATCCATCAAGTTTGATTTAGGTTCTTTGTTCTAATTCTTCAACATGTACTATATATACTTGATATCCTTTCCTAGCTATTATTTTTTAGTTGCGGTGCTTGATATTTGTCTTACGAGAGATGGGTTTTGGTTTTACCTTGAGAATAAAAGGTTTCCCTTCTTCATCTATGCAATGCAGAGTCTTATCCCAATATTTCATCATATCCTTTCTCTTTTCCGACGAGTCCATTCCTATCGGCAAGTCATATGAGCCTAAGAGCGGAATCTTTAAATTCACTTCTATCTAAAAAAATCATTTAATTTAATTGTTGTTTGGGGTAACTTATGAGTTACTTTCCTCTTGGTGCCAGTGGCTAAGCTGGACCAACCAAGGCTGCTGAAATTTTTCGGTTTTGAGATTGCATTTTTCTACCACTCGTGGACTAATGTAACTCAAAGAAGCACTGGATCAATTAAAACAGGTAACAAATTGGTCGGCAATCTTACTTTCCATTTCAACCATGGTAGCTTGGTGTTCTACTTGTCGATTCTCCAAGGTCGCACCTGATAGTGGGTATATTTCTTGCTATATCATTTATTGTGGTAGCTTCTCGATCCCTCATAATCATCTGAATATTTCGGTGGGGACAATCCCTCAAGAGATGAGGTTCTCCACAACCCCTAGCATTTCAAAGGCTCCCTCGTTTTTAACCGTGCCTTTCTTCTTATTTTCTCCATCTAGGTGTTTGGAACCAACTTGAGACTGAGCGGTTTGGCTTTCTTTTTGGTTTATTAAACTTTTTCAGCTGATGATCCCTACCAAAATTTTTTTTAAGTAAAAGTTTGGTTTTTGTTTCTTTCCTTTGATTTCACCCTTGTTTATCCAACCTTTTCCATGCTCACCCTTTCCTTTAAACCGTAGGTAGCATAACCTATCTTTCCTCACTTTGCTTCATCCATATTTTTTGGGTTATCAAACTCGATCTTCTCTTTGTACACAACTCGGAAAACAGGTTCAAAAACCTTTGCACATTTGCCTTCTCTTCCCGAATTTAAGGGACATATCTCAATAGATTTGTAAACTTGGTGACAAACTCATCAATAGTGAGTTGTCCCGAGTCTAAGTTCATGTAATTCCTTTGCTTTATCATCATAATAACGTTCATTCAAATAGCGGTTTTTTAAACTTGACTTGGAAATCTTCCCAAGTCACTATTTTTTTCATCAATGGCATGGATCATTTTTCGTCTCCTCCCACCACAAGGTAGCCTTACCTTGTAGTCAGTAGAACAACTAATCTAACCTTTAGATTGCTTTCATATTCATAGACCTAGAAATACTTAATCATGTTCAACAACCGAGGCTTCGACATCTTCCTCCTTCTCCCCATCATAGGAGGGAGGTTTGATCTCTCGAAATTCCCCCTATAATTCCTTTTGCTTGCTTATACTTGATGCCTAGTAGCATCATGTTCTTCGAGAATCATCGGAGAACTTTCCCTTCTTCCTCTTTACTGGAACCTTCACCTTCTTGGTCGTTCCACGAAGTTAATTCTCCGATGAGCTTTTTCCCTGCTCCTCATCGGCTAATGACAATTTGTCATTACGGCTTCTTAGCTCAGCCATCTCTCGTTGCAAAGCTGTGCAACATAGCCATCACCGGAGCGTTTGGATCTAGTGTATTATCTTCATCACGTAGATCCGCATAAATTTCCTCACCTTCAACGATTTAACTTTTTCTCGTTTCAAAGACCATTTGTACACTAAAAAAACACATATCGGTAATCTCAACAAGACATAATTTTATACGGTGAGCACAACAACAACGAGCTCAGTTTTATCTAACATGAGCTATGATACCATTTGTAATGTCTCTACTTCCCAACAATTTTTTTGTTGAGAAAAAATACCGAGAGGGGAGGGGGTGAATCGGTATTTTGGCTTGAAAATTTTTCTTTTCTTTAAACCATATGTTACGATACTGACATCCAACATGTATGTCCGAGATATCTTATTATGTCGTTACTTAGAGCATTGCATCGGATAAGAATTAAACATGAACAAAAATAATAGAACCAAACCATCAAACATAAGCAACACATATGAACACCACGATTTAAGGTGGAAACCCAATTCGGGAGAAAACCACCGCTGCTGTTATCTCAGTCTTCAATATTTATTATAAAGAAAATTTCTTACAATTTTATGCTGGCGCAGACGTATACCAGCACGCAGGCACCCACCTGTAGAAGGCTACAACCTTCTCTCATTTACCAGCCTTTCCTGGAAGGGAGCTACAACCCCCTGTTCTCATTTACCAGCTACCACTGGAAGGGAGCTATAACCCCCTCACTGAAGGCTTCAACCCTCAGCACCACTACAGACCACGTTTCATCAATTTTCACACTGAATCCACCAGTTTCTACACGACATACCTTGCAGGCCACCAGATTTATTTATTTTCTTCAGAGGTGCGTCCTTAATTCAGCAATCTGTTACCCATTCCATACAGATATACTTCAGAGTGAAGTATTCATTCACAACCCTTACTCATGCATACGTTCTTCATGATTTCGTCAGTCAATTCAACCAGGAATTAATCATTATCTAATCTAGAGGTCTTGATCAATCATCATATTCACAGGTGCACCATAGACTTAGATATATCAGAGTTTATATAGATATCTCTAGAAGAGATTCGTTTATTATCAACCCTTTCGCACGCACACAGTTCTTCATGATTCTCATCACCTTATATATTTTTCGCCTTTATTAAAACCTTGGGTCAAAACCATTCACTTGCTAATGGTATTCCTGGACGGGGTCAAAATAGATAATCCAGCGGGGTCTCCATAACTCTCATTGTTCTATTTATCTTGGTAACTAAATAATTAATTTAATAATTTTGAACTTAACTTTAGGATTAAGGTTAACCCTTCGCATTTTAATGCTTTCAAACAATATGATAAACCTTTGACCCTGGGCCCACAAATATAGTCAATAGCCAATCAAATACGCACACGGTACCATAAGTAAATTTCACGCAAGTCCAGCGTCCGATCACCGTTAGATTAGCAAGCTTCCAGATCAACGGCGTATATGCATATCGCTCGACCTTCGATGCTGAAAGTTAACGTGTGATGGCCCGCTGTACCTTGGTTAGCCTCCGCGTAGCTTTATTGAATGACCACCATCCAATGGCTTCCCTCCAAATCAACGACGCACAACAATATCGCTGGGCATCCTGGATCGAACAATAACGCGCGATGGCGCGCAGTGACAAGCAGTTTTGTGGGGGTCCACCTCGCCACGTGTCGAAAGCTCTATGGAATCGGAGCCAACCTCTTGAATACCGCTTCCCCGTCGAAAGCGGTGCGATGAAAACCGGAATCCTCTTTCACTGTTTATTCCGCACGTGATTCTCCTTCGCTTAAGGTTCCGTCCATCTTTCGGATTTTACGTTAAAAGCTGTGTGGTTAACTGAGATCAATGGTACTGCGGGGGCACAAACAGTCCGATGATTAACCCAAGGGGGTGCCTCCGCAGTTGACCCGTCCATCGGGCGTTGACCACAGATGGATGGCTGTTGTTAACTACGGTAGCACAAGCCCGATGATATTTCCATACTGAGGAGTGCCTCTGCATCGCATATTCATTACTCTGCCTCTCTGTTTCTTTCGCTGATTGTGGTATGTGATCATATGTATCACATCTTCGTTGCCTCTGCTTCATAGTCTACCTTACTGCATTTTCTGATCGCATTGCATCTTCATTACATTGCCTCTGCTTCTCTTCACTGTCCTTGCGTTGTCTGCTACCTTAGTTCCTTATCTTCCTTGCTTCCTTTCTACTTCTTTTCTCTTTCTGCTGGTCTCTTTGCTTCTTCTGCTATCTCTCTGTGCCTTGTTGCTGATTAGATGCTCCTTCTTTGCCACTTCCGTTGCCATCAATGACAACATTTCCAACAATCTCCCCCTTTGCCATTGATGGCAATATTCTTCCTCTGTTTGTCTTATAGAAGCCCTTTGTTACTTTTCCTCCCCCTTTGACATCAATGGCAAAGATTTGATCAAGATCCTTTGAACCGACAATACCATGCTCCCCCTGAGATCATGTAGCATCTTCAAACATAATATGACCAATAATGCATCCTTTTCATATGAACAATGCTTCCCCTTAGCCTGTGCATTCAGATATGCCTAACAGCACCTCACAACCAATTTAATCTTCTGTATTTAAGTAGATCTAATCCTCTGAATGGCAGAGACTACTCCAAGTTTCTGTCTGAGATATCTGAATGCTTCCCTAGGTAGAGGTTTAGTAAATATATCAGCAACTTGTTCTTTGGAGGGAACATACTCCAATTTCACCTTTCTTTCAAGCACTTGTTCACGTAAGAAGTGATATTTGATGGGAATGTTCTTGGTCTTGGAATGCATAATAGGATTCTTTGAGATACTGATGGCACTTGTATTGTCACACATAATGGAGATAGGAGATGAACATTTTATTTGAAAGTCTTGTAAGGTTTGCATCATCCAGAGAAGTTGAGTGCAACATGATGTGGTAGCCACATATTCTGCTTCTGCTGTAGATAAGGCAATAGAGCTTTGCTTCTTGCTAAACCAAGATACTAACCGGGGCCCCAAATAGAATGCACCACCACTAGTGCTTTTCCGATCATCAACACTTCCAGCCCAATCTGCATCAGTGTATGCATGAAGAGTAAGATCAACATTCTTTGGATACCATAGTCCAAATTCTTGAGTTCCTTGTACATATTTGAATATTGTTTTCACAGCCTGAAGATGAGACTCTTTTGGATTGGCTTGGAATCATCCAACAATCCCAACTGCATGCATAATGTCTGGTCTTGTCCCAGTGAGATAAAGTAGACTTCCTATCATAGATCTGTATTCTGGTTGATTCGCCATGGGGGAATCATCATTAGAATTGAGATTACATCCGGTTATCATTGGTGTACTTATAGGTTTGAAATCTTCAATGCCATACTTCTTCAGGATTTGCTTGAGGTATTTTTCTTGTGATAAGAATATGCCATTTGTTTCTTGTTGCACTTGCAAGCCAGGAAAGAATGTTAGTTCCCCAAGTAAAGACATTTCAAATTCTTGCTGCATATCAGAAGCAAATTTCTAACTCATAGACTCTTCATTACTTCCAAAAATGATATCATCAACATATACAACCAAAATCAATAGTTTGTCATTTTCAGTTTTTGTGTATAAGTTGCTATCAGCAGACCCTTTTGAAAATCCTTGTTGATGAAGATATTTGTCAAGACAATAGTACCATGCCCTTGGAGCTTTCTTGAGACCATATAGAGCCTTTTTAAGTCTAAAAACAAGTTTTTCATCATTTCCAAAAATGGATCCTTCTGGTTGTTCTATATAAACTTCTTCTTCTAGATCACCATTGAGAAAAGCAGATTTAACATCCATTTGATAAACTTTGATTTGTTGGACGCTTGAAAAAGCAAGAAACATTCTTATGGCTTCAAGTCTGGCTACAGGAGCAAAGGTTTCTTCAAAGTCTATACCTTCTTGTTGAGCATACCCCTTGCAAACAAGTCTAGCTTTATTTCTTATAACATCCCCATTCTCATTTAACTTGTTTTTGAATATCCATTTAGTTCCAATGACATTTTTGTCATGAGTTCTTGGTACTAATTCCCAAGTGTGATTCTTTTCAATTTGATCAAGCTCTTCATTCATGGCTTGAATCCAACATTCACCTTTGCTAGCTTGACTAACATTGTGAGGTTCAATAGTAGACAGAAATGCTAGATTGCTAGAAGATCCCACTAGAGTCCTTCTTGTTTGTACACCTAACCCCTTTTCTCCCAAAATTTGAGATTCTGGATGATTCTTTTGAACATATCTGGATAGAGCCTTTTCAGACAAATCATCTTCAGGTTCTTCACTGGGTTCACTATTTGTATCATTACTATTTGATGTAGAAGGATATATGTCATCATCATCGTCTTCACTTGTTGTTTTTTTTTCTTCTTTTGGAGCTACTGGAAACTCATCAATAACCACATCTATACATTCAACAATCTTCTGAAGTATTTTATTGTAACATTTATATGCCCTACTCCTAGAGGAGTAACCAAGAAATATTCCTTCATCTGCTCTGGGTTCAAACTTGCCAAGTTTTTCATCATTATTCTTGATAAAGAATTTGCTTCCAAAAATTCTAAAATGCTTTATAGTGGGAGGATTACCATACCAGAGTTCATATGGAGTTTTATCACTATTTACACGAACATGTGCCTTGTTGAGAATGTTTACTGCTGTATGTGCTGCTTCTCCCCAAAATGTGTCAGGTGTTCCGGAATCATCAAGCATAGCTCTAGCCATTTGTTGAACTGCTCTATTCATTCTTTCTGCTACGCCATTTTGTTGTGGAGTGCCAGCTACAGAAAACTGTCTTTTTATGCCATGTTGTTCACAAAATTCAAGGAATTCATCTGATGTATATTCTCCTCCTCGATCAGATCTGAGACACTTGATTTTTAGATCTAATTCATTCTCAACTAGTGCTTTGAAGATTTGAAATTTCTCAAATGCTTCATCTTTGTGTCTAAGCAGCCCAATCCAACACATTCTAGAGAAATAATCAATGAATAAGATATAGCATTCTTCACCACGTGGTGAATTTTTCCTCATAGGTCCACATATGTCAGTATGAATGAGTTCAAGAGGCTTACTTGATGATCCTTCCTTGGCATTAAATTGTACTCTGGTTTGCTTACCGAATTGGCAAGATTTGCATATGATATTTTCAAGTAGAGTAATATTGGGAAGATCACGAACAGCTTTATGTCTACTTGATTTGTTGATTTGAGAGAAGCTCAGATGCCCCAACCTTCTATGCCATAGACAATTTTCTGAAGATTTACTCAAATAACATTGTTCTTTGCAGTTCTTCAATACATACAGGTTGTTTGGAGTTCTTTTTCCTTTTATAATTGCTTTACCTATATCAAGATCACGTACCACACATTCTTTTGAACTAAAGACAACTTCAGTTCCTTGATCACACATTTGACTTACACTTAACAAGTTATGCTTTAATCCATCCACATACATGACTTCATTAGCTTTCACCTTTTCTTTTAGAAAAACAGACCCTTTTCCCTTAATGAACGCAGGAGTATCATTTCCAAATGTAACATTATTTTCCTTTTCTAGAGCACTATATGCAAGATGTTTGTTTTTATAACCTGTCATGTGTCTTGAGCATCCACTATCAATGTACCATTAGTTTTCTTCATCTTCTGCAAATAACGCTATGCCACAATTTTAAACCTGTAATTTCTTATTTTTCCATACTTTGGAGCTTGAAGGAACATGTTCTTTTGGCTGAACTTTTCTCCTGCATTTTGATTCTTCATGGCCAAAGTTATTGCAATAAGCACATTCAACTTCATTTTGAAGAGGAGAAAATTTGTTATAAGTATTCTTCTTTGTTTCAATATCAATCCTTTTCTTTATTGCTTCTCTTGTCATGATCGTTTTATATGCAACACATTGAACAACTTTATGACCAAAATTGTGACATGAGAAACACTCTCCATTGAAGAAGAAATTTCTATGATCATAAAATCTTCTACTTGAATTTAACTGTTGATTGGTGTTTCTTTGAAAGACATTCCTGTTAGTTTTCTTTGAATTGAGATGATCATGATTTACCTGTAAAGATTCTTTATTCCCTTTTTGAGTGGTAGCATGTTGTAAACCAACTATAACTGCTTTTAGATAATTTGGTGCTGAAGCCTGAGAAGATTCTCTGATATATCCGAGACCTGTCTTAATGAGAGGAGAACGTTGTACCTTGATAATCTCATCTAAGGTTTCAGATCCTTTAGCAAATCTGAGATTTAGAGTCTTTACTTTCTCAAGTTCTTTTCTTAGACTTACTACTTCACACTCTAATTTCTCATTGTGTTTCTCTTTTTCTTCAAGTTGATTTTTCAGAGTTTCTATGGTTATTTTACTCTCTTCTAAGCAAATTTTGAGTTTATTGTTTTTATCAAGAAAATCACTGTCTTCTAGAGCATCCACAAAAGTATCCTCTTCTTCTCTAGATTCTTTTTCAAATGCCATGACAAGTCTAAGATCTTGTTCACATTCTTCCTCACTATCAGATAACCCATCACTGTCTTCATGAGTATAGTAACTCTTTCTAGTACTAAAATTATTATTATTCCTTGTTGCTACTTCCTTCCCCTTTTTATGTGTTTCTTTATAAGGACACTTAGCAGCATAATGACCAACTCTTCCACAATCAAAGCATTTGAAAGGAAGCTTACCTCTGAACCGTCTTGTGCCAAGTTGAAGTTTCTTTACAAAGTTTATCTCATCTTCTTCTAAGATATATCCTGATCCTTCTATTTTTTGTACTTCCTTCCATTTTGTAGAAGTTATAAAGACTGCTTCTTTGACTTCAGATGGTCCTCCTCTTCTCATTTCATATGCAGTTAGTATTCCATGAAGTTGCACCACAGTAAGATTTTGAAGATCCTTCTTTTCTTCAAGAGAAGAAACTTTTCACTCAAATTTTTTCGTTAGTGATCTTAAGACATTCTCAACCAAAGTAGATTCGGTTATTGTTTCTCCCAGATTTCTCATAAGATTTACAATATCATCAAGACGTAAAAAGAAACTGGCAATGCTCTCCTCATTATCCATTTTTAGATTCTCATATTGAATTCTGAGTGTTTGGAGTTTAGCACTTTTTACATTTGCATCACCTTCATAACTTAGAATGATTTTGTCCCATATTGCCTTTGCTGTATTTAGCTGCATAACTTTGACAAATTCTGATTCAGTTAGACTTCCCAATAGAGCATTGACTGCCTTTGCATTTGTTTCATAATTCTTTCTTTCCGTTGGATCTGTTGGTACTGCAGCTAGATATTGATATCCTCCTTCAACAATTGCCCATACCTCTGCTCCCAGAGACTGAAGATAGGATCTCATCCTTGTTTTCTAGAAGACTAAATTGTTTCCGTTAAAGAGTGGAGGACTGATAGATGTTGTTCCATCTTGATTGCTCATCTTGCTTGATCTTCCTTCTAGCGGCTAAGATTTTTTAGAAGGACCCGCTCTGATACCAATTGTTGGGAAAAATACTGAGAGGGGGGGGTGAATCAGTATTTAGAGCTGAATGACAATTTTTCCTTTTTCTTTCTCTTAAAAACATATGTTACATTACTGCATCCAAATTGTATGTTCAGAGATCTTATTATATCTTTACTTAGATCATTGCATCATTTATTCATCAGATCAGCAGTAAGCATGAACAGAAATAACAGAACAAACCATCAAACATAAGCAACACATATGAACACCAGGATTTAAGGTGGAAACCCAATTCGGGAGAAAACCATCGTTGTTGTTATCTTAGTCTTCAATATTTATTATAAAGAAAATTTCTTACAATTGTATGTTGGTGCAGACTTATACCAGCACACAAGCACCCACCTGCAGAAGGCACAACATTCTCTCATTTACCAGCCTTCCTAGAAGGGAGCTACAACCCCCTGTTCTCATTTACCAACTACCACTAGAAGGGAGCTACAACCCCCTCACTGAAGGCTTCGACCCTCAGCACCACTGTAGACCACGTTTCATCAATTTTCACACTGAATCCACTAGTTTCCACACAACATACCTTGCAGGCCACCATATTTATTTATTTTCTTCAGAGGTGCGTCCTTAATTCAGCAATCTGTTACCCATTCCATACAGATATACTTCAGAGTGAAGTATTCATTCACAACCCTTACTCATGCACACGTTCTTCATGATTTCGTCAGTTGATTCAACCAGGAATTAATCATTATCTGATCTATAGGTCTTGATCAATCATCATATTCATAGGTGCACCATAGATTCAGATATATCAGAGTTTATACAGATATCTCTAGAAGAGATTCGTTTATTATCAACCCTTTCGAATGCACACAGTTCTTCATGATTCTCATCACCTTATATATTTTTCGCCTTTACTAAAACCTTGGGTAAAAACCATTCACTTGCTAATGGTATTCCTGGACGGGGTCAAAATAGATAATCCAGTGGGGTCTCCATAACTCTCACTGTTCTATTGATCTTGGTAATTAAATAATTAATTTAATACTTTTGAACTTAACTTTAGGATTAAGGTTAACCCTTTGCATTTTAACGCTTTCAAACAATATGATAAACCTTTGACCCCGGGCCCACAAATATAGTCAATAGCCAATCAAATACGCGCACGGTACCATAAGTAAATTTCGTGCAAGTCCAGCGTCCGATCACCGTTCGATTAGCAAGCTTCCAGATCAACGATGTATATGCATATCGCTCGACCTCCAATGCCGAACGTTAACGTGCGATGGCCCGCCATACCTTGGTTAGCCTCCGCGCAACTTTATCAAATGACCACTGTCCGATGGCTTCCCTCCAAATCAACGGTGCACAGCAATATCGCTGGGCATCTTGGATTGAACAATAACGCGCGATGGCGCGTAGTGACAAGCGGTTTTGCGGGGGTCCACCTTGCCACGTGTCGAAAGCTCTATGGAATTGGAGCCAACCTCTTGAATACCACTTGCCCATCAAAAGTGGTGCGATGAAAACCAGAATCTGCTTTCACTGTTTATTCCGCACGTGATTCTCCTTCGCTTAAGGTTCCGTCCATATTTCAGAGTTTACGTTAAAAGCGGTGTGGTTAACTGAGATCAATGGTACTACAGGGGCACAAACAATCCGATGATTAACCCAAGGGGGTGCCTCTGCAGTTGACCTGTCCATCGGGCGTTGACCACAGATCGACGACTGTTGTTAACTGCGGTAGCACAAGCCCGATGATCTTTCCGTAGTGAGGAGTTCCTCCACATCGCATATTCATTACTATGACTCTCTGTTTCTTTCGCCGATTGCGATATGCGATCATATGTATCACATATTTGTTGCCTCTGCTTCATAGTCTACCTTACTACCTTTTCCGATCGCATTGCATCTTCATTACATTGCCTCTACTTCTCTTCACTGTCTCTATGTTGTCTGCTACCTTAGTTCCTTATTTGCCTTGCTTCCTTTGTACTTCTTTTCTCTTTTTGCTGGTCTCTTTTCTACTTCTGCTATCTCTCTGTGCCTTGTTGCGGATCAGATGCTCCTTCTTTGCCACTTCTGTTGCCATCAATGATAACATTTCCAACACAACAGATAGTCTATCATGCCCTTTCACCTAACTCTCCACTAGGTCTCCACTGGATCTGACATGCACTGTAGTTAAATGTTGTATTGTTCAGTTGATTAATGAGTTATTATTTGTAAATTAATCAACTAATTAATTCACTCCACTCTTACTAGTGTATCAATTAGTTAGACTAGATACAACTAGCTCAACTAAGTCTAACTGAGTCTAACTAAATACAGCTCCATAACTACTTCTTCCTATTGTGTCATAACTCTGCCACTTGAGTTCTAACTGAGTCCTCCATGCATTAGCTCCAGTAAACCCTTGGGAATTTTGCAATTTCCTCAGTCCACTGATGTGCCACATCTGTGCACTGAAACAAAGTGCTCCAAGAGAATAAGTTGTTGTTTAGTGTCTAATTATTATTAAGAGCTAATAATAATCGACATGCATCTATTTTTAGATCAACGATCTATAAATAGACTTTGCCCAATATTCTAAAAATAGAAGTTCATCTATTTTTCCAACTTGATCAATCATCCACAAATAGCATCCTACAACTTCTGAAATATGATCACCATGTCTAAAAATAGACTTGCGCCAAAAATAGCCTACGGGCCCACTTATTGAAGGTGACTCTTTTCACTAAGCTCATCATTTTGTTGAATCTCAACACTTCCTCTCAACAAGATAGGGATTATCCTTCACCCTGATCCTGCCTCTATGGTATTCGAATTTTCTCCTGGTGAGCGCCTTCGTCAGAATATCTGCATCCTGATCCTTCATAGGAATGTACTGAAGCAACATGATCTTCCACTACACACAATCTCTGATATGATGATAATGGATATCAATATGTTTAGATCTAGCATGAAACATAAGATTAACCAAGAGTTTAATGCAACTCTGATTATCACAATGTATCACTATGGGATCTAAATGTGAACCGAACAAACCAACCAGGATCTTCCTCATCTAGATAACCTCACATGTAGCTTCACTTTCTACCATGTATTCTACTTCTACTGAACTGAGTGCCACGGATCTTTTTTTCCTGCTGTACCAACAAATTGTCGTAGATCCGATACTGAAAATCCCCCCTTGATGTGCTCTTTCTGTCTGTTGGGCTTCCTACCTAATCTGCATCTGTGAAGCCATAAAACTTCACCTCATCCATCATTTTGTACCATAAAACATACTTAGATGTGCCCCTAAGATATCTCAGGACATGCTTGCCTGCCTTCCAAAAGAGCTTGGTAGGCTTAACCATCGCTTGTGAAAGATGATTCACCGCATAGCATATGTCCGGTATTGTATTGACTAAATACATGAGAAAACCCACCAACTATCGATAAACAGTGGCATCCACTACCTCTGTTGATGTAGCATCCTCTTTCTTCCAATTTCCTAGAAGAGGAGTGTCGATAGGCTTGCAGCCTTGCATGTGAAACTTCTCCAGTATCTCCCAGGAGTACTTTTCTTGAGACACAAACAGTTCACCTTCCCACTGCCATATTTCCAATCCAAGGAAATAATGAAGGAGGCCAAAATACTTCATCTCAAACTCCTTTGCAAGATCTTCCTTGCATGAGTTTATCAACTACTCATCACCTGTTAGTATTAAATCATCAACATAAAGTACAATGATTAAAAGCTTACCCTCCACCACAATCTGGTACGGGTTTGCATCCGCCTCACTCTTGGTGAAGCCAAGTCCAGTGAAATAGCTATCGATCTGAGTGTATCAAGCATGTGGTGCTTGTTTCTGCTCATACAGATCTCTTTTGAGCCTGCACACATGCAACTCGCTGCTGAAGATCTCAAATCCTTCAGGCTGCTAAATGTACACCTCTTCCTCAATGATCCTATTAAGGAACACAGTCTTCACATCCATCTGATGAATGTGCCAACCCATCTGTGCTGAGAGAGCAAGGATGGTTCGTATGGAAGAATACCGTGTGATAGGTGCCAAGGTTTCTTCATAGTAAATCCCCTCGATCTGTGAGAAGCCCCGGGAAAAAAATCTTGCCTTATACTTCTCGACGTTCCCAGCAGCAGCTTGCTTTACTTTGTAGATCCTTCTTGATCCTACTATTGATTTTCCCACTAGCCTTGGAACAATCTCCCAAGCACCGTTTCTGAAAATGGAGTCATACTCCTCCACCATGGCATCTACCCATGTGGACTCCTGCATTGCTTCTTCAAAATAAGATGGCTCTATCATGATACACTTGCTCATAAGAGCCATGTATCCATTAAATCAGTCAAGTGACTGTCTCTGTCTGCGATGTGATGTAGGAACTCCTACATTTTGTGCCGCATCAAGCTTCAGTCCCTCAGCTTCTGTGGTATGCTTTATGCCTTGTCTGATGTTTGGTTCTACATGAGTGGACTCCTCCACTCCATGAATCTCCTCTTGTGGCTGATCCACATATAGAGGCTCATCTTTGGGAACAAGAAGTTCCCCTTCTGCATGCAAGTGTAGCTCCCTCTCAAGCGACAACTTCATGGCTTTCACCTTATTGACTTTTATATCCTATCGCATAACAATCATCCGACTGTCTATCAAATACACACGATAATTATGGGGTGTTTCTGTGTACCCCACAAATATCCCAACCTCCGCAGTCGGCTCCAGCTTCTTCCTGGTGTCCTTTGTCACATGAATGTAAACAGGTGAGCCAAAAATCTTCAAATGAGAAATACCAGGCTTCTTACCAATAAAAGCTTCTTCAGGTGTACTCATGCCAAGTTCTCTATGAGGACAACGGTTTTGCACATAAACTGCAGTGTTGCATGCTTCTACCCACAAGTGCATCGGTAGGCCCTCGTCATGCAGCATCGCTCATGCAGCACCCACGATCGTTCTGTTCTTCCTCTCCATGACCCCATTCTGTTGTGGGTTATGAGGCGCTATGAGTTCTCTTCGAATTCCTTATTTGATATAGAAGTCTTTGAATTCACCCGAGATGTATTCAACACCATTATTGCTCCATAGAGCTTTCACTTGCTTCCCCGAATCCTTCTCCACCAATTCCTTAAACTCACAGAAATTTGAGAATGTTTCACTCTTCTTCTGCATTAAGAATATCTAGCATCTATGAGAATAGTCATAAAAAAATATAACATAATACATGTGTTTTGTTGTTGAAGCAACTGAGAAAGGTCCACACACGTCTATGTGGATTCTCTCCAGGATCACCGAAGAACAGTTATCCTTCTCATGAAAGGTGGTCTTCACAAAATTACCCATAGTACATCCCTTGCACTGATCTGACTGCACAAGAGTACCCTTGGGAAGTCTAGTAGAAATCTGCTGCAAAATCTTCAAAGCGTCATGGTGAAGATGGCCCAATCTCCTGTTCCATAATTCGCCCTCATCCCGGCTCACCACTTCTTCTACTTTACCCACCATTGCAGTGCAGCCATCTATCTCCAGCTTGTAGAGATTCTTAATTCAAACCCCTATCTTCTTGGTTTGACCCATTTTTTTATGTCGAAGGAAAGCTTTTCCCTCACTGAAAACAACATCATAACCTATGTCTTCCAACATTTCGATCGAGACCAAGTTCTTCTTCAGACCTGGAACATGCATAAAATTATTCAACAAGAATGGATTACCGGACTCCCTCTCAAAGGTAATGGTCCCAATGCCAGTCGCACTATATTGACCATCGTTGACCATCTCTATATGCATCTGGAGGTCCTTCTCCTCCAAGTCACTAAACAACTCTTTGTCTCCCGTCATATGGAAAGACGCACCACTATCAAGATACCACACCGATCCCATACAACTTACCAAGAATGAGATCAAGGAGAAATAAATTTCAAATTGCGAGGCTAAGGCCTCTCCAACTGCAGATCCGGTAGCCTTCTTGTTCTTCTTATTTTGTAAAAAGTTAGTGGAAAAATGTCCATGTTCCTGACAGTGAAAACACTTCACTTTGGACAAATCCTGCTTCTTGCCATTAGCATCAGATTTTGAAGGATGTTTCTTCCCCTTCCCTTTCCTTGATTTGGTAGCCAAAGATAAATTCTCTTCATCTTCATTTTTCGATGAATATCCATCCCTGGTTCCCCGCCTTATCTCCTCCTACACAAGATCCGAGCAAAGTCGCTCCCATCCTAGCAGTTTCTCCCGTTCATTGACAGAGTCTTCGTAGCTATGCCAACTCATCGTAAGCCTAAGGAGAGCCAAGCTCACCAATTATTAATCATCAAAAATAACCCCCACACTTCCCAGTTCATCCTTGCAGTGGAAAAACTTCGTGAGGTATTTTGGAATACTGTCACCCTTCTCCATTTTTTATTTTTCTGAGCTTGTCTTTAAGCGCCAAATTCCTCTGGTCACTTCTGCTTTGGAACAAATCTGTCAAAGCCTTCAACATTAAGAATGGAGTGGCTTTCCTGTGAAGGCTAGACATAATATGGTCCTTCACACCTTTCAACAGAATCCTTCTCATCTTTGTTGTCTTCTTTTTCCATGCGTCAAGTAATGCAGCATCGCTAGATCTCGGCTTAGGAACATCGCTATCGATGAACTCCTTCAGTCCATTATCCTCTAGCACTAACTCCATCCTATCCTTCTAGTCTATGTAATTTGAGCTCCCATCAAGGTCATACTCCAATCGCAACCCATTGAAAGCCATTTCAATGTATACTCAACTTCTGGACCAAGAATCTTCTGTAGAAAATTTGAATTGTCCACCAACACAAACTTACCTTATAATTGCAATCTTAAATTAACAATGATCCGATACCATGTATAAATTATATTCACTAAGCATGCATATGTCCTAGATCCACCTGATCTCACACTATTTAACTTTATGCAAGATACTGAATCAATTCCACTTGTTAATCTTTTGCGGAAAATTAATTGCACACACATGTAAAGCATAAATAAAAAATAATTGCACATAACACAGTTGTTTTTAACCTGGAAAGCCTGAAGCTAAAAACCACAACTATATATTATGTATCATGGAATCATATGACAATCCTCATACAAAGCTTATCAAGTTCTCAGTACAATACAATCGTCATACACTAATCAGGAACAATCTTGCAAATCCATGCACCGATCTTGCGCTCCTGCTAGCCTGCCTCCACTGCACAATCCCTGATGAAGAATAGCTCAGAATGAATTCGAATTTCCCTTTCCTTTACTGTGAAATTCTCATTGGAAACTCTAATGTGTGTGTGATGCAATCAATTCATCACTATAGTCACAACAGATAGTCTATCTTTCCCTTTCACCTATCTCTCCACTGGGTCTCCACTGGATTTGACATGCACTGTAGTTAACTATTGTATTGTTCAGTTGATTAATGAGTTATTATTTGTGAATTAATTAACTGATTAATTCACTTCACTCTCACTAGTGTATCAATTAGTTAGACTAGATACAACTAGCTCAACTGAGTCTAACTGAGTTAAACTGAATACAACTCCATAACTACTTCTTCCAACTGTGTCGTAACTCTGCCACTTGAGTTCTTATTGAGTCCTCCATGCATTAGCTCCAGTAAACCCTTGGGAATTGTGTAATTCCCTCATTCCACTGATGTGCCACATCTGTGCATTGAAACAAAGTGCTCCAAGAGAATAAGTTGTTGTTTAGTGTCTAATTATTATTAAGAGCTAATAATAATCGACATGCATCTATTTTTAGATCAACGATCTATAAATAGACTTTCTATTTAATATATTCTAAAAAAAAAAAATATAATTTCATCTATTTTTCCAACTTGATCAACCATCCACAAATAGCATCCTGCAACTTCTGAAATATGATCACCATGTCTAAAAATAGACATAGTCTAGAAATAGACTTGTGCCAAAAATAGCCTGTGCACCCACTTAGTGAAGGAAATTTTTTTCACTAAGCTCTTCATCTTGTTGAATCTTAACAACTCTTGCATAACAGCGTTGTTTATTTGTTCAAAGTTGACCTAGTCTTCATTTTCCAGCCCCTTTTCACAATTAGTGGTCTTCAATCCAGCTTTTAAGATGACCTCCATTTAGACTAGGAGTGCCTTTTATTCCTACTAAGGATATATATGGTTATCCATACCCTCTTATTCCTCTATCTAAGAGCAAAATAAAAATTTAATATTCAAATTATTTGTGTGCTAATTTAGGAATATTATAGTCATCACCTCCCAAATGTTGCTTGTCCTCAGGAAATTGCAAGGATAGAACTGAGGAGCCTCTCCTCTTCCTCCTGTAGCATCCTCATATGATAATTTCCTCCAATGAACAAGATTCCCTCTCATCGATATGTCCTCAAGTTGTTCCTCCCAAGTGTATAGGTATGCCATTGGTGAAAAATCCAAATGGCTCTCATCATGAACAAGTGGGATATCTATGGAAGCAACTATATGTGGTCTAGAGGCCTTCTTGAGGCATGGGATCAGCAGATTATTGGGAACCTTCCTTCCATGTGAAGCTCCAAGCCCCAAGCTATCATCCACATAATGTGAGTCACCCTCCAAAATGGTAACTCACGAAAAAGTTCTTCCACCTTTGGCTCCTGTAATGTGGGTTGGCTGCATAACTGAACATGATAGACTAATTGGCCTACCCCACATTGTCTCTCTCCACTTATGTGTAGAGCTTCTATTGAAATTGGGCTCCAATAATGTTGCCCTCAAGATACAAAATTACAACTAGATCTCCAAAGACCCCTTGTCTAGTTTCATGAGCCCAAACCATCCCATACAAAGTGAATGGTACATCATCACCAAGTGGTATCCAAATCAGAAAAATAATGAAGGTTAAGTGCAATATTGGATGGCAAAAATGGTTTCTCCAATGGATACAATGCATTTTTACCAACTGTTGTTTTAGAACATCATGTGGCAAGTTGTCTCCCAACAAGTTGATAGTTGTGCATTTTGCTCATCTACTATGAGGTAGTAAATGGAATTATATATTAGCTGAGCATAATAAGAATAACACTAAATTTTCCCAAATTCATGCAAATACGGGTTATCTTCATCACAAATGTTGGCCCTAGAATTACCATGAAACCGAAAGATAATCTTTCCCTCTTGTGGAGCAATGCACTGTACATAGATGGTGAGAAAATTCAAATACTTTATGAAATGATCAATAAGTACATAAATACATTTCTTACCATGCATTGTGAGTAGGTTGAAAGTGAGGTCCATGGATGAGTCCTTCCATGAGAATCTCCTCATAAAGGTCTGCAAAATGAAGGGATGCATACTTCCCTTGGAACACTCCATCAACAGATACATACTCCCAAGTGACAGCATTGTTGGCCTTGGTGATAAGGCTCTTGTCACTTCATGACTCTATTCTTTGACATGCCATATGCCAAATTCATCCACTATCATGCTGCCATGTGTGGGAGACTCCTTCCTATGTGGAAGTACCTCTTGATCCTCCAATGCTGAAGGGTAGCCTCTATAGCCATCAATAAATTTTGTCATAACTGATGATGGCTAAAACAGGTCTTTTAGTCTTCAAGAAACAAGTTTTAAGAAAAATTTTGAGTTCTTGAAGCCGTACTATGACTCATGTCCAAAAGAACCCATCTCACTATTATCTTCCCTTAGAAATCCTTCAAGGCAACCTGCTGGTATAAAATATTGTTTCAAAGCCTCCCTTTTTCTTTGTTTCACCCATTCCATCGTTCTACCTTGAAAATCCCTTTTCCTCCTGTCAAATCCATTTTTTCTTCCCTTTTATACTCCATTTCATCAAAATCCCCTTTAAAAACCTTTAAACCCCTTTTCATTTGGTTTAAAATATCCCTTTTACCTTACCCGAAACCTGAAAAACACTAAAAAACCCATAAAAACCCATAAAATCCTTTGTAGAAGCTTTTTCACTCCTTTCGGGATTTAAGTGCCTTTCACTTAAAGCCCCTAGCCCCATTCCACCATATGACCCAGTCCTGTGACCAAGTCTTAAGCCCCCATCGCCATCGCGCTTCGACGATTCATAATTCATTTTCCCCTCACTTTTTTTCCGCCGATGGCCAATCTCCGATTTCATCCCAACCATCTAATTAATCCACATCAACAGCACAGGTTCACTGTGGGGGCACTCGACCAAAGTGGAACATACTCCCCAGTGCCCCCACAGTTGACTCATTTAACTGTGTGAGATCTCAGATCTACGGCTAAGATTTACTGCGGAGGCACAGGCAGCGAAATCCCTCTGTACCCCCCAATCCCCCCACATTTGATCTCAGTCGTCGATCTTCTCTAGATCTGATAGCCATCGGCTCTCCTCCGTTTCCCAGACCCCTCATCCAATTTTTCCTCGGGCAGGATCTCCACCGTTGATTGCAATTGATCCAATGGTGATCATCACCCCTCCCACCATCCGTCCTCTCGACCATCTCTTATTCCTTCACCACCCCCACCTCCACCACCCCCCCCCCCCCCCGAGCAATCTCCACCATGGATCTTCATGATCTGACAGCCATTATACATCCACACCTTTCACCTTGACGATGACTTTTCCACCTCCTGACAAAAAAACTGACATCACCCGTTGGCCCACCTTCCACTAACTGTTCGCCGGCCCTTTCTCTTCCCGCCACCTGTCCCCACTGTTCATCCTCCTATGCACCTTTACCGTTTCCTGCACCCTGTCCACCATTGTATCTACAACCACAGATCCAACGGTCATCGCACCATTTCACGCTCGATCACCAAAGTCTCCCCAACGTTGAACTTTCGCACAAAATAGGCGGTTTTGTAGAAGCCACGTGTCGAGCAATGAACCATATCGTGTTCAAAATTCCCAAAACTGCTAACCACCTAAAATCCACGTGAAAACCAATTCTGGTTTCGAAAAACCTTTTTTTGCCATTTTGTACCCTAATTCAGATATTTCTCCATTTCTTCATATTTCTACCATGAAAATCCTCCTATACATAAGCCCCAATCTCTGCGTCGCTCCATAACATGCACCCCGAGCCTCTGTTAGTAGTCAAAGCCTCAAGCGTAGGTTTTTATAATATGTTTTTTGTTTAGTTGCAAGTTTTAATGGTAGCCATTTACACACAGGCCTCTCATAGCAAAATACAGTTGCAGGACCCCGGGTGACGATTTTCTAAAGCCCAATTGAGTGAAAAGGGAGACAAAAGACAATCAAAGGAAGATCAGAAAAATGATTAAAGCGCAAAATATGAAGATTTAAATCTTAATCCACAGTTTATGGATAAAGCACAGTGTTAAGACAAAGAATTAAAAGTTAATACAGTCATCAAAGGATAGAAAGCCCGAAAGATGATTAAAGAGGGCCTAAAAAGCATATCAAAGGCCTAAATCAGTGTTTAAAGCAACAAATCATAACAGATCAGTAGAAATAAGGTTTCAAATGCCAAATCACCAAAGCCTTTACTTCTCTAAAGATCAAAATTCCACCTACTAGTTTATTTTGCTTCAAAGGTCTACAAAGTTAATGCATAGTCGGAGATATTTTCCAAAGATAGCTCAGAAAGCAATTACCAGCTACCAAAAGCCTCAAAAGTAAAAGAAAGTGACTGAAGTAGATGAAATTTAATGTAAAAATCAATTAACATAGTTAAGACATTATATATCTTCTCCATTAGGCCTCCGAAAGGTCAAGAAGCATTTACTCCGTATTACTTGAATTATTAGACCTTATTTTCACTCCACCTCCTCAATTTACCTATATATATCATATGAGGAGCCTAGTATTGTTGTTGGTTGAATACTTGTTGAATATAAATAGTTGTTGAGGCTGTTGAAGCTATGTTAGTGATTGAAGAAATATAGGCTGAGAAGAGAAGTTTGAAGCTGTAAAGACCTACTGGACTTGAAGATTGTAACTGGTTTGAACATCAAATATGCAAGCTGATTTATGGGATCCTGGTCTATGTTAATGGTGATGTTTTTCTTACTGTAAATTTTGTTTTTATTATGTTTTCATATTGTTCACTTTCTCTGATAAAGAACAATAAATATAGATTAGGATTTACTGCAAAGTACCCTGTTTCTCACTAATAAAATTTATCTTTATGTTTTCTTCTAATTGTGCTTTGAGGATAATTCAATAGATTATAACCAGTGAAGTGTTGGTAAGCCCATGTTTCCTGAGTACAACTTGAGATATTGTATTTGAAAGTTCTTGAAAAGTTTGCTAAGTAAAGTTGAACTAGAGAAGTCTATGGTTAGCCCCGTCCTCTAGTTTATCTCCAACAGTTGCTTTGAAAAGATCCCTTAAGAGTATGCCAAAAGAATGCTAGGTTCAAAGTCCTTACTTGATCTTAGGCTATTCTTTTTTTTATCTGAAATTTTTTCCTTTGAGAGTATGCCAAAAGCAGCATAGGTTCAAAGTCCTTACCTAATCTTAGGCTGCCCTTTGTTTTCTTATATGTTTTCTTCTTTCACCACACTTCTTAATGTTCCATACCACAAAATCAACTTAAAGAGACCCTTTGATATAGATGACTTTCCCCATAGACCACTCTTGAAACTTGTTCTGCAATTAAATTCTTTTGTGACTCCATAGCCTAATGGATTGATATTGTCTCTCACCTATCCTATCAGCTGAACCATTCTTTCAACCTGCTCACACCTTTACCCTTCAAAATACTTCCTTTATTTTGATGATATCCTACCCAACCAAAACAGACAAACAAACCCCTTGTACTTCATAACTAGCCTAATATCATATCATGAGCCTATAAGAATATCATACTAAAAACACGTATATAGAGATCCCTCTCTGAATCAGGGAGGGATAGATCGTAGGATTCCAAAGTGATTCTGATGTAGGCCCTGCAGCATTTGTTCTTGCCAATCTTGCAAACTATGGGGACCCTAACATAGTGGTGACCACAGTGGGAGAATATTGAGTAATAGATAAGTTCACAACTCAACGAACCCCTATTCCTAAATGAATCAAGTGTCACCAAGACTTGTTATTATTGATTGTTGATGGTGAACAACAACCAAACCTTGAAAACAAGTAAAAATGCTTCACTTGGTGACTCCATTGGTATTCAGTAGGCCTGCTAACCCCACTGGTTTTTCCTAAGAATCCATTGGTAAATTCTTTTATCCTTCAAACATCATTCAAACGTAGTTAAGACGACTTTGAGGATTGAGTTTTCTTTGAAAAATATTAGTTAGCCTTTAAAATACTGTCATACTTGGCTGAACTTTTCTCATCATTAGGTCTAAAAACACCAAATAGTGGCTTCTAGAAGGATTTATACTAGAGCCTATCCTGACCCAAATCCTCCTAAGATATTTGATAATCCAGAAATTATCCTTAGGAAATCTCCTAAATCCAAGACTTCAACTGTTGTCAGACTAATTCATAGAGCTAATTTTGTCCCTGAAAATCTCTCAGCTCTACTAGATAGACAAGTTGACTTACCATCCATAAGAAACCCATCCAGAACTAAGTCACTTAGTGATATAGATCAGACAGAATTTGAGCCTCCACACTTACCCCAACATAGTGGTGAACATACTGATATCAGAGAAGCCACCCCATCTGATCTGCATTTCATTCATAACTTTGGTTTCTCTCATCCTAGATCTGCTCAACAATCTCTTGCTGGTCTAAGTACTTCTGTTTTCCATACACCCACTATTCAAACTACTCCCTTCCATCTTCCCCCTCCTTTCATAAACCCTCCACTTGTTAACCCCCCATTTTTTCCACAACCTCCTATCATGGCAACATGGTGTGCTCCACTAGTGTTACCACAACCTCTACTTCCTTTACCCAATGAATATTCATCCAAAATTCCCCATTTCGCTGGAAATGAACCCACTACTGCGCAACAGCACGTAGACAGGATGAACGATGCCTTTGATTATATGGAAATATAAGATGAGACCATTAAGATGAGAATCATTGCCCAATGTTTAGGAGGAGAGGCTAAGAAATGGTTTAAGGGTTTAACTCCTAATAATATTAATGATCTCCCTTCTTTACATCAAACATTCATAAACAAATGGGAAATTAGGAAGAACTGTTATGTCCCTATATCACTAGTATAGTCCCTTATTATTGTTAGTGTAACCCCCTTATTGTTATTATTGTACCCTTGTAACCCCCATTTTGTTATTATTGTGCCCTTAAATTATTATTGTTAGGTTGGCTAGGATTACATTATGGCCCACTAGGATTACATTATGGCCCCATGGACTCCTATATATAGAAAGGAGGTTTTGTAAATTGTATCATCCAATAATTTTTCATTTATGTAATGTATTGGAGGTTGCCCCCTCGAAGTGGCTTATTTCTAAGGCATTGATATCTCTTTTATTCTATTTTTGAAGCTGGTTACACAACATTTGGTATCAGAGCTTTGGATTCTAGGGTTTCGCTGTTCCAAATAGGTCATCGTGGCATTTTCACTATAAATTTTCTTCTACAATGTTTAAGAAGCTGAAATTTTAAGGGTGTGAAGCCGAAATCCTGAGGAAGATTTTCTAAAAATTTCCAAGCTTTGTTCGCAATATTTTCGGAGATATGATCTGTGGAAGTTAGGTCTTTTTTGAGGCTTCTAAACAGGTCATCATGGAATTTGCACTATAAAAATCTTTCTACGAAGGTTCAGAATCTGAAATTCATATGGTGAGAAGCTGAAATCCTGAGGAAATTCTTCAAAAAATTTCAGATCTTGGTTCGCAATATTTTTGGAGATATGATCTATGGAAGGTAGTGCTTTTTCAGGCTCCTGAATTTCATCTCAAAGAGGTGATCGTGGGAGAAGTGCAATAGCTCTCTCTCTGGGAATCGGATTGAAGTGCTTTAGAAATTGGTCATAATTACATGGACTTTAGTTTCTTGGCTATCAATTTCAGAGACAAAGGACGAAACAGTGACACGTGGCAAGTCGTACAAGTTTTCTCTACTGAACCAGTCCATAATTAGGTCATTGTGGGAGATTGGACACAACTATGTCTTGAAGAATCCAAATTAGGTCAGACCCGTGGCACTCAAAAGAGAATTCAGAGGGCTACTTCAGTGCTGAATTTCAGATATTGAAGATCCACAATCACAGAGATAATAAAATTTCAATATCGAGCTCCTCAAAGAAAGTAAAAGGTGTGTATTTTTTTTTCCAAATTGCATAAGTCTCGTTTGAAGAATCAAGTTGAATTTATTGCAAGGGCATATTGTAGAATAGATATCAATATTGGATTCTAAAATGGCCCCTAAAAATAATTCAACACCCATTAAGCCTTTAGAAGGCTCTACTATGACTCATGAAGATGAAGAATGCCAACATGACATATCAAAATTACAAGCGCAAGTGCAACAAATTTCGCTCTCGCAAAGAACAACAAAAAATGAAATGGAAGTTTTGAAGAAAGTCATGGAAGCTAAGATGAATGGTTTGGAAGCTAAGATGGATGGAATGGAAGTGGGCATGGAAGCTAAGATGGATGACATGGAAGCTAAGATCGATGAAAAAATGAAAGACAACATGGAAAACATGAAGAAGGATCTAAAAGTAGACATCAAAGGTTTGGCAAGGTTGATACAAGAAATGTTTCCTAATGGTGAAAAGATAGTAGAAGAACCTCATGATGAGAACAAAATCAATGTTAATCGTGATTTGATAAACTCTAATTTTGGCGGGAAGAACCACCATATTCCAGAAATGGATATGAGGAAGTTTGATGGAAAGGATCCTGTAACATGGATACTACAGATGGAGCAATATTTTGATCTCCATAACGTGCAAAACACACAAAAGGTACGCATTGCAACTTTACATTTAGAACAAAATACATTTGTATAGTATCGATGGCTTTGCTCCCGTAAAAAAATTGTCACTTGGTCAATTTTTACGGAGGAAATGATAGCACATTATGAGGATACAAAGAGCACACCTTCTTTAGCCAATTGATAAATCTCAAACAAAAGGGTTTAGTGGGGCAGCACATTGAGGACTTCCAAAAATTGAATATAAGGGTAACTGATATTCCAGAGGAACACAGGATCGATCTCTTCATATGCACTTTAAAGGATAACATCCAACATGAAGTTCGTGTTTTGGAACCAGATTCATTGGAGAAGGCATTCAGGTTGGCAAGAAAAGTTGAATGTAAAATAATGGCGACGAGGAAGCCTACCACTCAATTCTATAAAGAAGGAAGTGTTGCTACGCCTAGATTTCCACAACCTACAAGGTTGACACCACAACAATTGGAAGAAAAAAGAGCAAAAGGGCTTTGCTACAGTTGTGATAGCAAATACACTAAAGGCCATAAGTGTGCTGAGAAGAAATTATTTTACATAGATTGTGAAGAGGAAGAAGAAAATGAACAAGAAGAGGATATACACCAGGAACCAACACTAGAAGAGGAAGAAATGAATCCGACCATATCGTGTAATGCACTGGAAGGAATTACCACTCCTCAAACTCTCAAGATAGAAGTACATATCAAGAAGAAAAAGGTAATAGTGTTGATTGATTCAGGTAGCACCCATAATTTTATTCATTGTAAGGTAGCCAAGGAATTAAATTGTTTCCTATACTCAGCACCAGAATGTCAAGTGATGGTTGCAAATGGAGGAACTATAAATTTCTCTGGAAAATGCCATAATATTAAGCTAACCATGGGGGAATATGTATTGACTAGTCCAATGCTTTCCATTCCTATGGGAGGTGCTTATGTTGTACTAGGAGTACAATGGTTACAATCTTTGGGGATGGTAGTTTTTAATTTTCAAGAACTTTTCTTGAAATTTTTTTCAGAAGGAAAGGAAGTCGAATTACGAGGTATTGAAGGGAAGCCGGGAAGGATAATAAGCTCTAATGTCATGACAAAGCTTCTAAAGAAAGAACAACAAGGCGTAATTGCACAATTATGCTCACTAGAAGTTCCGAAATCAAAATCATCTATTTCTGCAGATCTCCAACAAGTCTTGGACAATCATTCCAAGGTGTTTGAAACTCCCAAAGGACTCCCACCTATTCGTGATCATGATCATGCTATTCATTTGATTCCGGGAAGTGTTCCTCCAAACATCAGGCCTTATAGATATCCTTACTTCCAAAAGAGCGAAATTGAACGTATGATTGCAGAAATGTTAGAAGCGGGTATAATTCAACCTAGTCAAAGTTCTTTCTCTGCTCCTGTAGTATTGGTACACAAGAAGGATGGATCATGGTGAATGTGTCTGGATTATAGGGAGCTCAATAAGCTCACCATTAAAGACAAATTCCCCATTCCTGTGATTGATGAATTATTGGATGAATTACATGGAGCAATTTATTTTACCAAGTTGGATCTTCGTTCAGGATATCATCAAATTAGAATGAAGACTGAAGATATTCCAAAATAGCATTTCGAACTCATGAGGGTCATTATGAATTTTTGGTCATGCCTTTTGGCCTTACCAATGCACCTTCTACATTTCAAGGGTTGATAAATTCCATTTTCAAACCCTTCCTTAGAAAATTTGTGCTAGTATTTTTTGATGATATACTAATCTACAGCAGGTCTTGGAAGGATCATGTTGAACATGTTGACAGGGTGCTCAAACTATTGCGGGAGAAACAATTATATGCAAAAAAGTCCAAATGTTTCTTTGGAGTACAAGAGGTGGAATATCTGGGTCATATTGTATCTCACGAGGGGGTTAAAGTGGACCCTAACAAAATTAAAGCCATTAAGGAATGGAAAGTTCCCACAACCATAAAGCAGTTGCGAGGATTTCTCGGGTTAACGGGGTATTATCGCAAGTTTGTTAAGAATTATGGGAGAATAGCAGCACCTCTAACAACATTATTGAAGAAAGATGCATTTTCATGGACTCCTGAAGCAACTAAGGCCTTTGAACATCTTAAAGAGGAAATGTGCCTAGCACCGATCTTAGCTACGCCAGACTTCACAAAAACCTTTATTGTGGAATGTGATGCCTCAGGAAATGGAATTGGTGCTGTTTTAATGCAAGAAGGAAGACCCATTGCTTTTGAAAGTCATCTAATCAAAGGAAAGTATTTACAGAAACCTATTTATGAGAAGGAAATGTTAGCAATACTGCATGCACTAAAGAAATGGAGAACTTACCTTATGGGAAGACACTTCAAGGTAAAAAATGATCATGATAGTCTTAAACACTTTTTGGAACAAAGACTATCTTCAGAAGAGCAGAAAAAATGGGTCACAAAGATGTTGGGTTATGACTTTGAAATAATCTACAAAAAGGAAAGCTTAATGTTGTTGCAGATGCAGTCTTAAGAAAGAATGAAGAGGTGGAAGCATTGATTTGTGCCATTTCTATTATCCAACCAGATTGGATAACTGAAGCAAGAGATGAATGGAAGAAGGAAAAAGATGTATGGACATTCATTCAAAAGTTTGCGGCAAGATCCTAGTACATCTGATACATTTAGTTGGAAAAATGATTCCTTATGGTACAAAGATCGCTTATATCTTTGTAAGAATTCCCAACTAAAACAAAAGATTCTTCTGGAATTGCACACTTCTCCTTTAGGAGGACACTCAGGATTTTTAAAAACTTACCACAGGGTGACGAAAGAATTTTTTTGGGATGGCCTTAAATCTGATATTCGAAAGTTTGTGGCGGAATGTTTGGTTTGCCAGCAGAATAAAGTGGAAACAATTAAGACCCCAGGACTTCTACAACCTTTATCCATTCCAAGTCAACGTTGGGAGGAGATTTCAATGGATTTTATCACGGGTTTACCTAAGTCCGAAGGAAAGAGTGTCATCATGGTGGTAGTTGATAGACTTACCAAGTATGCACACTTTTGTGCATTATCTCATCCGTTTAAAGCAAGTACAGTTGCTACTACATTTATGGACAGAATTCAAAAGCTACATGGAAGCCCAAGGGTTATTGTGAGCGACAAAGATTCCATTTTTAGTGGAAATTTTTGGACAGAGTTATTTTCTTGTTTGGGTACTCAATTAGCTCATAGCTCATCTTATCATCCTCAATCTGATGGTCAAACTGAGATAGTAAATAAATGTTTGGAAGGATATCTTCGTTGTTTTGTATCTGATAAACAAACACAATGGGTCGAGTGGTTACCTCTTGCTGAATGGTGGTATAACACTTCCTTCCATACTGCAGCAAAAATGACCCCATTTATGGCACTTTATGGATATCATCCACCATACATCACATCATCTTTAAGGGAAAATTCGAAGGTTCAAGCAGTGGAAGATCACATCGAGCATCAGCAAGAAGTTCTCCAACTCTTAAAGGATAACCTGAATTTGGCACAAAATCGAATGAAACAACGGGCAGATCAACATCGCAGTGAGAGAAGTTTTGATGTAGGAGATTGGGTATTTTTACGGCTACAACCATACAAACAAATGTCCCTCAAGCAAGCTAAGAAGGATAATAAAGTATCACCAAAGTACTATGGTCCTTACAAGGTGTTGCAAAAGATTGGTACTATGGCATACAAATTGGAGCTTCCTGCTTCTTCACGAGTGCATCCAATTTTCCATGTTTCATGCTTAAAGAAGGTTATAGGTGAAAATCTTCCAGTTCAAACAATATTGCCGGAACTTGATGAGGAAGGAAAAATCATATTGGAACCAGAAGCGGTCATGGAAACAAGAACTCGACAACTACGGAATCGATCAATTTCAGAGTATCTCATCGAGTGGAAGAACTTACCCACTGAAGATTCTACATGGGAGGATGAGAATTTTATACAGAAGCACCCAGAGCTACTCAAGCGTTGAGGACAACACTTTTTGAAGGAGAGGGGCATGTTAGGTCCCTATATTACTAGTATAGTCCCTTATTATTGTTAGTGTAACCCCCTTATTGTTATTATTGTACCCTTGTAACCCCCATATTGTTATTATTGTGCCCTTAAATTATTATTGTTAGGTCGGCTAGGATTACATTGTGGCCCCACTAGGATTACATTATGGCCCCATGGACTCCTATACATAGAAAGGAGGTTTTTTAAATTGTATCATCCAAGAATTGTTCATTTATGTAATGTATTGGAGGTTTCCCCCTCGAAGTGGCTTATTTCTAAGGCGTTGATATCTCTTTTCTTCTATTTTTGAAGCTAGTTACACAACAAGAACCCTCTCCAAGTACTTTCAGATTTCAAAAACCTCAAGATAAACACTGGGGAAAGTGTTCAAAATTATTGAACTAGATTTAGTACTGTTTATAACGCACTACCCCCATATTTGAAACCTCTACAAGGGTCAGCTTTGGCCAAATTCCCTGAAGGATTTGATCCCAAAATGGCCTATTAGCTAAGAGAAAGGGATCCCTTAACTTTAGAAGACATGAAGAAGGGATCTCTTAGTGTGGAAGCAAATCTGATTGAGAAGAGAGCTATAATGAAGACTGAGAAGAGGGTATCATATAGGGATGAAGCTGCACCTTCCATATCTGACTCAAAAATGGAAAGGATGATGGAGGAGATGATGAAGACGATGAACATTTATGAGAGAGCACAATCTAGAGAAAATCAATCAGCTCCTCAAAATAGAAACCAATCCCATAACCAAAATCAGAACTTTAGGAGAAATAAATCTCAAAACAGACAAAGAGAAGCTGGTCAATAGATCAGACCTCCTTTCCAAGAAAATTGTGTTAATGAGGACGAAGAAACAAATGAACAAACAAAGGATGATAACATAAACATGATGGGAGTAAGAAATGAGGATTCTGATTTCCTCCTTGAAAGAAAACAAGGTCTATATACACCCTATGATGATAGAAGACTAGAAACTGAATACTATGAACAAGACTTTGAAAATGGCATCATAAAATCACCTAAAAAATATGACCTAAGAAGTAAAAAGAATCAAGAAAATCCCAAGAACAAAACCTCTGATAATTCTGCCAAAAACTGCCCTGTAAATACTTCCAAAAAGACAGTAGAAAATCATAAAATAGTGGCTGAAAGTTCTGATTCAAACAAGGAAAAAAACACCCAAATCAATGAAAAACAAAGTGGTGACCCTAGCAACAAAATCATTTCAGCTAATTCTCCTAAAAAATCCATTTTGACTGTTGTAAATGGTATAAATCAGCAAGCTTATTTTGCTGATGAATCAGTGACTAAGAAGGTTGAATCAAACATTTTGAAAAATCAGATTCCCTTTAGCCTAGAGAGTGAGATTTCCAAAATCAAGATCACTGTCCCACTCACTGAGTTAGTCACTCAAAATGTATATAGATGTCTAGTTTTGAAAGCTTTGAACATAGAAGATATTCATGATACTATTAAATTGAATGATGATACACCAGAGCTTTTTTTCGGTCCTAAGATTGAAGGAAAATTTCTAGAAGGAACTACCCCTCCACTCTACATCAGTTTGAACATCCATGATAATATTTTACACAATGCCATGCTTGATTCAGGAGCATCTCATAACCTCATGCCCAAAGTAATAATGGGAATATTAGGCATTGCGGTAACTAGACCTTATAAAGATTATATTCCTTTGGTTCAAGCAAAGTGAGATGCCCAGGCCTTATAAAAGATCTCTGTGTTAACTTAGCTCAAATCCTAGCCAAAATCTTAGTGATGGAAATTGTAGTGGCTGATATACCCCCCAAATATGGCATGCTTCTTTCAATATCATGGGGTGCTAAGTTGCAAGGCACTATGCAGATGGATATGACTTATGCCACCATCCTTGTCTTCAGTCAACCTAGAAGACTCTATAGGGAAACACACATGAAATACATGGTGAGTAACCAAGAAAAACCAGAAAACTCTCCTCTCTATTCCATACACACTGACCTTGACTCATTCATTATTTACAATGATGAGATTCCTAATGAGCAAGAGTTATTCAATGAAACATCACCCAATATAGTGGTCACTCCACATCCAAACATAGTGGCAGCCATAGAGGAAAAGGAGAGAAAGGAAAAATCATCAGATCAATTTGCAAACTTAGAAATTCACAGCAAACAAATTGAAGGTCTTGAGGTCCAAAACAGTCATAAATATAGTGCAGATTATGAAAATCAAAGAATAAAACCTCAAAACATTGAAAATATTGAGGAACAAAACAAAATTCAACATAGTGCAGACCTACAGGAACAACACAATGACAGATTAGGCAAAAAAAACAAATAGGACAATAATGAAATAAATGACAAATATGAAAATAGTCCTCTTTGGAGTATGAGTTTTGATGGGTCTTGCTTTAAAACTGGTGCAGAAGCAGGCATATGGGTGCACAACACAGAAAACAATCATGCTGAGGGTAATTCTTATAGATGATACTTCCAATGCACAAATAACATTGCAGAGTATGAAGCCCTCTTTTTAGGCCTGCATTTATTGAAAAATTAGGGGCCAAAAGAATAACAATTCATGGGGATTCAGAATTGATAATTAGGCAAGTAAATGGCGAATACACTGCTAAACATCCCAGAATTAGAACCTATAGAGATGATGTCATGTACTTGTTAAAAACATTTTCTGAATTCCAACTTACCTTTGTCCCAAGGAACTGAAACATTCTTACCAATGGATTAGCCTTTGCTGCTAGTACTTGTCTAAGACCTTATGAAAGAAAAAAATACACCATCCAAGTAAAATATAGACCAGCTGTCCCAGATAATGAAAAATACTGGCAAGTTTTGGAAGGAGATAAACAAATAGAAGACTTCATACAGTCCAAAAATGAATTTGAAATACCAAAATCAAATTCAAAGTATGAACAAGACTGTCCTACTCAAGAAACCCCACTTTTTGAAGAAGAAAATTCTCCTGAGATTGCTGATATAAATCTGTTATTCAAAGAACTTGAACATACAACAGAAAATAGCACAAATTTAGAAAAATAAGACTTGGAAGTGTTGCAATCTAAAAATCAAAGCTTTCCAAAAGGACTGGTCTCATTAGAAGAATTGTTTGACTTGAACGATGTTGCCAAAAAGCCAAAACTGGAACCTATTGAAGCTGAAGTGGAAGAATGCAACATAGGCAGTGAACACAAGCCTAAAATGATCAAGCTGTGTAAAACACTGCTAGCTCACTATAAACTGAAATACATTGAGCTATTTAAAGAATTTTTTGATGTATTTCCATGGATTTATGAAGACCTGAAATCATATTATACAAAAATAATCCAGCATAAGATACCCCTCAAATAAAACTAGAAGCCTTTTAGACAAAAATTGGGTAGAATCAACCCTGTTCAATTGCCTCTGGTAGGGAAAGAAATTAGAAAAATGTATGATGCTAGAATTATTGTCCCTGTTAGATACTCACAGTGGGTGTATAATCTTGTATCTGTTAGGAAGAAAACAGGAGAGATAAGGCTTTGTATTGACTTTAGAAACTTAAACAAAGCCTCATTAAAGGACAATTATCCCTTGCCCAAAATGGATCATATCTTACAAAGGGTAGTTAGTTATAGAAGAATTTCTTTGCTAGATGGCTTCTCAGGTTACAATCAGATATTGGTACATCCTGATGATCAACTTAAAATAGCCTTTACTACTCCTTGGGGTAATTTCATGTATTTTAAAATGACCTTTGGTCTAATGAATGCTAGTGCCACATTTTAGAGAGCCATCGATATAGCATTCTCGGAAGAAATAGGTTACTTCATTGTGATTTACCTTGATGATATCACTATCTAATCTAAAATAGATGAAGAACACCTAATACACTTGAGAAAAGTCTTTGAGAAATGAAAAAAATATGGGTTGTCCTTAAATCCAAAGAAAACATTGTTTGGTCTCCAAGAAGGTAAACTTCTTGGACATATCATATCTGAAGAAGGAATAAGGATAGACCCAAATAGGATTGACGGTATATTGCAAATCAACCATCCTAGAAACATCAAGGAACTTCAATCTTTCATTGGAAATATTAATTTCTTGAGAATGTTCATACCCAATCTAGCTGAACTCCTTAGAAACATGAAAAATATGCTTAAGAGAGAAGAAAGAGTTAAATGGACCTTAGAAGCAAAGAAATCATTTGAGCTGGTAAAACAAGCACTTACCAAAACACCAATTCTTATCAGTCCTAATTTTACAAAGGATTTCCTTATTTTTTTCATTTGCATCAAAACACACAGTAGTTGTTGTCCTATTACAGAAAAACTTGAAGGGACAAGAACAACCAATTGCATTTTTCAGCAAGGCATTAAGAGATGCACCTTTGAAGTACAATATAATGGAAAAACAAGCCTTTTCCTTAGTAAAAGCCTTAAAATACTTCAGAGTTTACATTTTGCACTCCCACATTATAGCATTTGTGCCTCATTCAGTTGTAAAAGACATATTGAACCAAGATCTAGATGGGAAAAGAGGAAAGTGGATTGCTATAATTTTGGAATATGGCTTAGAAGTCAAGCCCACTAAGCTCATAAAAGGTCAAGGATTAGAAAAAATTATGGCTGAATCCAACTTCCAAGCTCTTTATATAAACATGTTTAATGCATTAGATGAACAGGAGGAGTTGACAGCACCACTTATTGAAGATCATTTTCTGAATTCATCTTGGTATGCTGATATTTTGTATGTTTTGCTCAACCTAAATGTCCCTCCTAGTTTGTCTAACACAAAGGCAAGATTCTTAAAGTTGAAAGCTGTAAATTACTGCATTTTGAATAAATGCTTATATTGGAAAAATGCTAGTGGATTATTGCTTAAATTTTTTCCTCAGAATGATGCAGATAAGTTCAAGCACGAGTTTCATGACGGAGAATGTGGATGCCACCTCTACTAGATGTCACCTGCTAACAAAATCCTTAGAGCTGGTTACTACTGGCCCACCCTCTTTCAAGATATCCACAAAATTATTATTTCCTATCACAAATGCCAAATATTTGAAGGAAAAAGAAAGGTGCTTCCCTTACCTCTACAACCAATCATTGTTGAAGCTCTTTTTCAGCAGTGGGGTCTAGACTTCATTGGGGAAATCCATCCTCCCTCATCTTCCCAACACAAATAGATCCTCACAACAACAGACTATTTTACCAAATGGATAGAATCCATCCCTTCTAGGAATGCCACTGACTTAGTTATCATTTCATTCCTTGAAAACCATATACTGCCTAGATTTGGCTGTCCTAGAAAGATCATAACTGACAATGTTGTTGCATTTGGGTTTAAAAAGATGTTGGAATTCTGTTATAAATATTAGATTATATTGGGTCACTCTACAGCTTATTACCCTCAAGGTAATGGGTTGGCAGAGTCCTCGAATAAAAGTTTGGTGAACATAATCAAGAAGTTGTTGGAAGAAAACAAAAAATCATGGCACAGGAAGCTAGTACATGCATTATGGGCAGACAGATTGACAGTTAAAAAGTTAATTGGGATGTCTCCCTACCAGCTAGTTTATGGAACAGATGCAATATTTCCAACCAGTTTAGGAGTTCCAGTCATGAAGCTGATCTAAGAAGTATAGTATGAAGATGATGATATGATAAGAAGAATACACCAGACTATACATCTACAACAAAATAGGGAAGAAGTATACATCAGAGCACGACAACTACAAGAAAACATTAAGAAGTTGTTTAATAAAATAACCAAGGCAAGTGACTTTAAAATTGGTGACAAAGTGTTAAAAGGGGATTCAAGGAGGGAAGATAAGGGAAAACGTGGAAAATTTGATAATTTATGGCAAGGCCCTTATATTTTTCAATCTTCTATTGGAAACAATGCATTCTTTCTACAAGAATTGGATGGAGCTAAATATTTTGGAGGTCCTGTCAATGGCAGGATGCTCAAACATTATTTTTGTTAACTGACATTTTGCTTTTGAATATTTTTTTCATTGTATATAACACTGCTTTTTGAATTTGAAAAATAAAAAAACAAAAAAAACAATAGAAAAAAAGAAAAAGAGGGAAGATTAGAAAAAGAAGAAAGGTACAACCTAATACCAAAAAAGAAAAGGAAAATATGAAAGTGTGCAAGCCTAAATGCCACTACTTGAGAGAGCACTAGTATTTAATCATACAGCCTAATCATGACTAGATAGATTTCAATTTACTGCTGATAGGTTAGTGAATTATATTTTCCAAATTGTTTAATCTTGGCTTATCAGTAGACTAAATTAGGATAGAAAAGCAGAGGTTCAAACAAGCTTAAATCCTAAACATGTAAGTTTGATGAAGAATAGCTCTAATCACATCAAAACTTGAACAAGGTAAAAAAGAAAAAGGATGACTCTGAACAGATCAAAATCTGAGTCATAAGAAGAAGGAAGGATGTTCTTAATTTTCAGATCTTAAGCCTTCACAATTTTGTTTTAAATTTCCGTAAATTTCAATCTATGTGCACCTTGTTTTTATGCCATAGTCTCAATAGAAAATCAAACAGCTTAATCCTGGTTTGGCTGTGTTTTATTTTTCTGCTTTATAATATAGAGAATAAAATCTGTCAGACAGTTTAATCCTGACAGATAGTAGCTTACTTAGAGAATTTATGAGTTCAACTGTTTAATCTGAACTCATCGAAGAAATAAGGGTAGATATAGATTAGTTTCTTTCTTTCAATAAAAGAATAAAATGTCGATGTCAAAAGGTTTGCAAGTCCAAGTGAACCTTATAAAGAAACAATGCTAGAAAGGTAGCCTGTGTAGGTAGTTGTTTGGGGAAAGAAATCTCTTTGCTGGTACAAAGTACTGATCATCTTTTTAAGAAACATGATCAAAGAATAAAAGGTTTTTAAAATGCAAAGCACATGTCCACATTCCGGAGATAAATTTTTGAGATTCTTGACACCTCCAAGGAGCTGCCATCCCCAAGTGGAGCCACTGTTAGCCATCAATAAATTTTGTCATAACTGATGATGGCTAAAATAGGTCTTTTAGTCTTCGAGAAACAAGTTTTAAGAAAAATTGTGAGTTATTGAAGCCTTACTGTGCCACATGTCCAAAAGAACCCATCTCACTATTATCTTCACTTAAAAATCCTTCAAGGCAACCTACTGGTATAAAAGACTATTTCAAAGCCTCCCTTTTCCTTCGTTTCACCCATTCCATCATTCTGCCTTGAAAATCCCTTTTCCTCTTGTCAAATCCCTCTTTTTATTCCCTTTTATACTTCATTTCATTAAAATGTCCTTTAAAAACAATTTAACCCCTTTTCATGTGGTTTAAAAAATCCTTTTTACATTACCCAAAACCTAAAAAACACTAAAAAACCCATAAAATCCTTTGTATAAGCTTTTCCGCTCCTTTCGGGATTTAAGGGCCTTTCGCTTAAAGCCCCTGGCCCCATTTCTGCCATATGACCCGATCCTGTGACCAAGCCTTAAGCCCCCATCACCATCACGCTTCGGTGATTCCCAATTCCTTTTCCCCTCACCTTTTTTTCGCCGATGGCTGATCTCCGATTTCATCCCAACCGTCCAATTAATCCACATCAACAGCGCAGGTTCACTACGGGGATACGCGACCAAAGTGGTCCGTACTCCCCAATGCCCCTACAGTTGACTCATTTGACCGCATGAGATCTCAAATATACGGCTGGGATTTACTGCGGAGGCACTAGCTGCAAAATCCCTCCGTACCCCCCCAACCCCCCCGTATTTGATATCAGCCATTGATCTTCTATAGATCTGACAGCCATCGGATCTCCTCCGTTTCCCGGACCCCTCATCCACTTTTTCCTCGGGCATTATCTCCACCATTGATTGCAATTGATCCAATGGTGATAATCACCCCTCCGACCATCTCTTATCCCTTCACCCCCGCGAGTAGATCTCCACCATGGATCTTCATGATCCAATGACCATTATACATCCCCACCTTTCACCTCACCGATAGCTTTTCCACCTCCCATAAAAAAAATCTGACGTCACCCACTGGCCCACCTTCCACTAACTATTCACCTACCCTCTCTCCGCCCGCCACCTATCCCCACCATTCATCCTCCCGTGCACCTTTACTGTTTCATGCGCCCTGTCCACCGTTGGATCTACAACCACAGATCCAATGATCATCACACCGTTTCGCTCTCGATCACCAAAGTCTCCCCAAAGTGCAACTTCCGCGTGAAACATGCAGTTTTGCAAAAGCCACGTGTCGAGCAATGAACCATATTGCGTTCAAAACACCCAAAACCACTAACCACCTAAAATCCACGCGAAAACCACTTTTTGTTTCGCAAAACCATTTTTTTCCATTTCATGCCCTAATTCAAATATTTCTCTATTTCTTCATATCTCCGCCATGAAAATCCTCCTCTGCATAATCCCCATTCTCTGCGTCACTCCATAACACCCACCCCGAGCCTCTGTTAGTAGTCAAATCCTCAAGAGAAGCTTTTTATAATATGTTTTTTGTTTAGTTGCAGGTTTTAATGGCGGACATTTACACACAGGCCTCCCACAGCAAAATACAGTTGCAAGACACCAGGTGACGATTTTCTAAAGCCCAATTGAGTGAAAAGGGAGACAAAAGACAATCAAAGGAAGATCAAAGAAAGGATTAAAGCACAAAATATGAATATTTAAAGCTTAATCCACAGTTTATGGATAAAGCACAGTGTTAAGACAAAGAATTAAAAGTTAATACAGTCATCAAAGGATAGAAAGCTCGAAAGATGATTAAAGAGGGCCTAAAAGGCATATCAAAGGCCTAAATCAGTGTTTAAAGCAAAAAATCATGACAGATCAGCAGAAATAAGGCTTCAAATGCCAAATCACCGAAGCCTTTACTTCTCTAAAGATAAAAATGCCACCTACCAGTTTATTTTGCATCAAAAGCCTACAAAGTTAATGCACAGTCAGAGATATTTGCCAAAGACAACATAGAAAGAAATTACTAGCTACCAAAATCCTCAAAAGTCAACAAAAGCGACTAAAGTAGATTAAATTTAATGTAAAAATCAATTAACATAGTTAAGACATTAGATATATTCTCCATTAGGCCTCCCAAAGGTCATGAAGCATTTACTCTATATTAATTGAATTATTAGACCTTCTTTTAACTCCACCTCCTTAATTTACCTATATATATCATATGAGGAGCCTAGTATTGTTGTTGGTTGAATACTTGTTGAATGTAAATAGTTGTTGAGGCTATTGAAGCTCTGTTAGTGATTGAAGAAAGATAGGCTGAGAAGAGAAGTTTGAAGTTGTAAAGACCTAATGGACTTGAATATTGTAATTGGTTTGAACATCAAATATACAAGTTGATTTATGGGATCTTGGTCTATGTCAATGGTGATGTTTTTCTTACTGTAAATTTTGTTTTTATTATGTTTTCATACTGTCCACTTTATCTGATAAAGAACAGGAAATATAGATTAGGATTTACTACAAAGTGTTAGTTTCATTCTTTTCATCCTTCCTCTAGTGATCAAACATGCTCTTACAAAGTGATTTTAAGGTGTCAAGGTCAAATTTTGTCATTTCAGTGAGTCTTCAAGTAAAATTTGGTCACTAGGTATTAGGTCTAGGCTTTGATTTCACTCCTTTCAAAGTTGTCCAAATGTTGGTCCATGTCACCATTCAGCTGAGTGTACAATCATTTAGAGGGTTTTCATCATCATGTCAAGTTCCACTGGGTCATTTTACACCTTGTTCATGCTTCAGTTGTGCCTAGGTAAGGTTCATTTCCCTCTCCTAGGGTTTTGGAGGTAATTTCTCTTAGATGGTCAAATCATCAGCAAAACTTGTATCCTGATGTTCATACACCTTCCCCTATCCTTAATTTACCTTATTAAACACTTCCCATCACTGAGATCCCCCAAATTCCTCATTTCCGCACAAACCCTAGTTTCTTGCTACAACTTGGCAATTTTCTAGGCTAGGCCTATGTTTTTCCTTTTTGGACCCCTTCCCCTCACTCAATCTCTGAAATATTACTTTCCCCTACTTCCTAACATCCCTCCCTACTTCCAAAAAATTTTCTCAAGAATTTATAAGCCCCTTATCCCCTTCATTTCACTTCATTTCGACAAATCCCTTGTTCCACACATCGGGATAGGTTTTACTCCAATGTTGTTTATGAGCAATAAAAGATGAATTTTGGAAAAATGAGAGAGTTTTTTTTCCAAAATATTCCAAGGAATAGAAACCTCATTCACTTTTTACACAGATGTCATGGTTTTATAGAAATGTCAAAAATACAGTTGCCTCAGGAGAATTGATGCACCTCTGAAGTGACCTTGGGAAAATCAAGATTTATCCTAGCTTGGTTGGCCAAATGACTTTCCTGATGAGTCAAATGATAGCTAGATACAAATATATTTCCAATGAGCTATCATGAGCTCAACTTGGAGTTGAGGAAGACCTTCAAAAGTTGACTGCAACAGCACTCTACCTTGAGGCAGCCTTATTTTGCACGTTTTGACCAGTCTTGGGAGATTTGATTTTTGACAGGTAAAATTAACTCCAAATTGAAAAATTCTAGTTGGTTTGGAAGGTAGCCTCAATAATATTTCTAACTATATATCCTTCACCCAATTTGGACACCAGGAAGGTCTCCAAAATTCTCCTGCAAAAAGGTGCGACGCATCGGGCGAGTGCGATGCATTGGGCTAAAAAGCCTGAAATCCATTCAAATCTTCCACCAAAGCTCTAAAATTTCTAAACTATTCATTTCCAAAGTAAGTTAACATCCATCCATGACCAATGAATTAATTTCTCTTGGTTCTTTTGGTGATTTAATGAGAAAAAATCAAAACCCTATCTCTTTACATTTCTTGCCAAAAGCAGTTGCATAGGGTTTGCAAATTGCATGTTTCACTGCCAATTCCACTCCTAGCTATCTCTCACTCCATCAATCCTTTATTCATTCATTTTTTCCCTTTTTTTACATTTCATCCACTCATTCCTTAATTCCCATATACCTAATCAACCAACCCTAAATCCCTAATCCCATTATCCCAAACCCTAGTCAAATATCCCCAAAACCCTAATTTCCATCCCAAACCCTAGATATCATCCCCTAAACCCTTTCATTCCCTAAAATCCTACAGCTAGCATCAAAACCTCCCCTCATCAGTCCCATTCATTCATGGAGCTCCAAAACATTCGTGGGAACCGGCAAGCTGCCCAAAGAAGCCAAACCGAGATGACATCCATTGAGCAAGAGATTGAGGCTGATAGAGAGACTTGGCTCGAGAGGCTCAATATTCATTTGGAAAAGCTATTGGAGAAGGCCAAAAAGGAAAATAACATGCTAAGGCACATGAATAATCATTATTGGGCGAGGAATCATGTTTGCAAGGCTCGAATAAAGATCCTGAAGGCAAAGCTAAAGAGGGCGTTAAAGCATCGCAAAAGGCATGATAGACTCCAAATTCTGGCCGAAGCTTCTTTGGCTTGGCATAGCACTTGATGGTGGAAATTCAGCCCAAATTTCAAGAAATTTGGGAAAATTCTTGTCAATTTTGAATTTTTTTGCCTTAACACAGATTTTCCTGCCCGACGCGTCGCACCACTTGGCGCGCGCATAGCGCTTATAATTGGTAGCTCCTCTTGAAGAAAAATTTGTATTTCTGGATTTTTTATCAAAATTTATGCATGCCTACCCATTACCTAAGAATTTTGACAATTTTTGGGTTGCTTGGAGGGTCAAAAACACCTTAAAAATGGCCTTTCTGCCACTTTTTGGATACACAGGAAGCAGTGTTAGGAAAACTTATTTTTGGAGGAAAAAATGGAAACCAAATTCACAAATTCCAATTGGGTTGGAAAGTAGACTGACATATCTTTCAAACGAGCTATCCTGCACTCAATTTGGATTCCAGGAAGGCCCTCAAAATCAGCTCCAAAGTGGCGCGACGCATAGAGATTTCAGGCGCGACGCATTGGGAATTTTGGCCTAGTTTTCACTCAGTAACTCAGTTTTTTGCCTAGTTTTGGCCAGTTTGAATTTTTCATCTTCAAATGTAAATATCTTGATGTAACTTGATGTAATATCATGGATTTGATTTAATTTTTGCACATTTTTACTCATGCAAGTAGATTCAGTCACCAAAAAGTGAATTCTAACTGAATGAATCAGTTTCCTATCTTATAGAGGCAAGTTGTTTCACTGCCTATTTTCCAGTTCTTAGTTTAGATCTTGTTGAAACAGCTCCTAAAATAGTGAGCTAGACCCCTAGAGGTATGGTAATGAGTTAGGCTTGTCTATATCTTGTAATTTTTCAGTCATTAGCAGAGGTTGGACACTTGGGATTGCTTAGAGCTTCATTGTACATTTCATCTTTGCATTTTGGCAAAGGAATAGACCAGGATTTGTAGAACTCTTTGGGATCCATGTGACTCTATGTTTTTATGGTGTGTTTATCTCTGTGATTGTAAGTTTACTGATGTTTCATGTGTATCATTTCCCTTCTCCTTTCTTCTTAAGTTAAACAAACAAGTATTAAAGGTGGAATTCATTAGATTTGCAATGCTCTAACTTGAGTTTTGTTTAATTTTTCATGTTTTCAACTGTCTGAAGAGGATTCCTGAAAGTCTCTTGCCCTCTTAAAATCCTCACTGGTCTGAGCTATCCATTTCATTCAATTCGAAGCATCAAAATAATTACCTTCCTTTCCCCATTCAGCTCTCTGCAAGACTGATCATTTCCCAGACCCAAAATATGCCCTTCCCTTTGATCCAAAAAAAACCCCCAAATCAAATAAAACTCTTTCACATATATACCTAGCCTAAAATCAGACTTTATTTCAAGTCATCTCAAGCCTCACTGATTATTTTTGCTGAGATTGACCCGGAGAGAGCCCTCTCCTGATCTGGTAGGGCTAGCTACCAGATTAAGCATGGTTTGATGTTACCCTAGACTCTACCTTCCTTCAGACTAAGGTAGATTTAGGCAATAACACAGAGTACCCTATTTCTCACTGATAAGCTTTATCTTTATGTTTTCTTCTAATTGTGCTTTGAGGATAATTCAATAGAGTATAACCAGTGAAGTGTTGGTAAGCCCATGTTTCCTGAGTACAACTTGAGATATTGTCTTTGAAATTTCTTGACAAGTCAACTAAGTAATGTTTAACTAGAGAAGTCTATGGTTAGCCCCGTCCCCTAGTTTATCTCCAATAGTTGATTTGAAAAGATCCCTTAAGAGTATGCCAAAGAAGGTTAGGTTCAAAGTCCTTACTTGATCTTAGGCTATTCTTTTGTTTATCTTAAGTGTTTTCCTTTGAGAGTATGCTAAAAGCATGATAGGTTCAAAGTCCTTACCTAATCTTAGGTTTCCCTTTGTTTTCTTATATGTTTTCTTCTTTCACCACACTCTTAATGTTCCATACCACAAAATCAACTTAAAGAGACCCTTTGATATAGATGAATTGCCCCATGGACCACTCTTGAAACTTGTTGTGCAATTAAATCCTTTTGTGACTCCATAGCCCAATGGATTGATATTGTCTCTTACCTATCCTATCAGCTGAACCATTCTTTCAACTTGCTCAGACATTTACCCTTCATAAAACTTCCTTTATTTTGATGATATCATACCCAAGCAAAACAAACAAACAAACCCCTTGTACTTCATAACTAGCCTAATATCATATCATGAGCCTATAAGCATATCATTTTAAAAACACATATAGAGAGATCCATCTCTAAATATAGGAGGGCTAGATCCTAGGATTCCAAAGTGGTTCTAATGTAGGCCCTGCAGCATTTTTTCTTGCCAATATTGCAAACTACGGGGACCCTAACAGCCTCTTTTCACTTCGATTGTGCCATCCCTTTCTCCTAAAATATCATGCAAAGTATGGGAGAAATTCAACCCATACTCTCCCAAGAGTAGCCAAAGCAACAATAGCTCTTGTTTCCTCCTCAGACCTCCATTATAAAAATCATGAGGTGAAAACATGATGATTGACATGAGAAAGGCCATGTCATCACAATGCACCCAAACTACTTGTTTCCATATGATGCAAGTGCCATGCCAAATCGCAACCACCAACATACCCTTTAGAGTAGGATATGTCACATGTTGACCAAAATATTTCAAGAGTAGCCAACATATCCTAGCCTCTTGCTGCCCTGTGTCATAGATCTGCAAGTGGATTTCTAGTCTTTTTCTTATCAACATCACTCATCCAAACAATGGTGAGTATCTACTATCATGCTCAAAATAAGTATCCCTCCAATGGAGAATACCACTCTCCCAATCCAATTCACTATCTCCACAGTTCATGGGATGTTGAAGTGCAGCCTCCTGGAGATATCCAAATGAAGACCACTCATCAATGACCAAATTGATTGCATAAGGATCCAAATATACTGAAGGAAAAATATTCTCATTGAGCAGGGAAGTGCTGATCAAGAAAGATCCATAATCACATTGGAAGATAAGATGTCTCTCCTCAACCATATGCCTAGCCCCTGCTACACATGTAGAATGGTCATTGGAATGCTCCAATAATGGTTGGGCCCCCAAATCATCAATGCTGCTCAATGACAGTGCTTCTGATCTCCATGATGGTGCAGCTGTTGTCTTAAGATCATGCTCAAAGCTGAACACATAGTTATGCATTGAATTTTTTAGGAAAATACTCATCCTATCCTCCAAAATTAGACACTCCAACCCCAAGAGTTGTGTGCAACTCAATAATGAATAACCAGGATGATTTTATATCTCTTTCTTAAAAAAATCAAGGTTCCTCAATGGAGTGATAATCTGCTGCTCCAAATCAACAATGTGCATTGACCTTAGGTCATGCATTTTCCATGATAGCATGTTTCCATAATCCTCCATATGATGTTTTGTAATAATAGGAAATGGAAATATGTGCATACCTTGGTAAAGCTTGGGAACATCTTTTACTGCTACAATGGTTCCTTCCTCTAGTGTGATGACTTCCCCAACTACTGATGATGATAGCTACTCCTCTATGGCTGCATCAATGCTAGTACAATTCTCCTCCTCCTCATGCATCTCCAGAATAGTGCATGGGACTCTAAAAGTCAAGAGATCAAGACCACTTTGCAAATGTGCAAGTGTTATTTTTCATGATGCAAGTGCTCCTGTAGCCAATGGTGGTTGAAGTTTCTTCGCCTCTGATTTCTTCTTGTCAAACTTCTTGATCAATTTTTGAGTAAAATCTACATATACAGTAACTCTTGCATGACTCAAATGGTTGAACAACCAAATTTTTGCTTCACCCTCAAGGTGCAGCGTTGCAATCTCAACAAATTCTCTTTCTACTAGTGGGTGTAGTAGGAAGAATGCATCCAACTTCATTCCCCAAGCTATTTTTGTGCATGTGGATGACCCATCAAATGTAGAAAATAGAAATCTATTGCTGCAAGGTATTCTTTCTTGTTTGAGATGAATTAACTGTGGGAGAGTTAGATTCTCCTTGAAAGCTCTAGGTTGAGACTTATATTCGGCAAGATACTCACTTAGAATCTCATGATCTAATTGTCATCCATATCCATACCTATTGTATTCTTCTTTAAAAGGACAGGGCATAGCATGTTTCTTTGGAGCTCTATGCAATAATAGTTCTTTTTTTTGCTGATAGGAAGTAGATGGACCTTCCTCATCTTGAAATTCTAATGTGGTTTCAATGTTTCTCTCCACTTTTCTTTGCTTGACCTCCTTGGTGAGCACCCTCTTAGATCTCAAAAGAGAGGATATGAAATTCATTCTCTCCATAATTCTGATATCTTTCTTCTTCTCTTCCTCTTCTTATAGCATATTGGCGGAGATCTAGAGGCTGAGCCAAGATTATGCACTGATACTACTGTAATATTCCCAAATTGTAAAAGCAGGAATATAGTGCATAAAACTAGAAATAGTACTGACAATCAACACATGAAATATAAGAAGATCATATAGACATCATATTAATATCATAGCAGCAAAATGTATACAAGTTCTTGAGGAAATAGTCACTCAAGTTGGCAAAACAAGCCTCAAGAGAACATGTACATGAAATATGAAGAACACTGCTACATAAAAAATACCCAAGGCTATGACGTCGCAGTTTTATTAGATGTAAATACTGTTGCATAATTTAAATACATTGATCTGAAGTTATATGAATCAAATAATGCCGGGAACAACAATCTAACATCCCAAGAACATTTCCAAGATAACCCGGAAAGGGTTTCCAGAAAGACACAAAAATGCAGAAATACAAATATGGCCCTAAGGCTGAATAATATCTGCAACTGGATAGATGGTAGGAGGTTTCTGATCTAATCTAGAAATGTATGAAAAAATCCTCCTATAGATTCTCCAAATGAGAGGCTGATCCCCTCACTCAAAATCTATATCCCCAAACTAGGGCTCCAAACCCTCTACTTTACTGGCTCCAATACCATTGTAATATTCGCAAATGGGAAAAGCAGGAATATATTGAATAAAACTAGAAATAGCAATGACAATCAAAACATGAAATGTAAGAAAATAATATAGCCATCATATTAAGATCATAGTAGAAAAATGTATACAAGTTCTTGAGGAAATAGTCACTCAAGTTAGAAAAACAAGCCTCAAGAGAACATGTACATGAAATATGAGTAACACTGTTACAAAAAAGGTACCCAAGGCTATGAAAACAAATTTTTATTAGATATAACTACTGCTGAATAATTTCAATACATAGATCTGAAGTTATACTTCTTAAATAATGTCGGGAACATAGATCTAAGCTCCGAAGCACATTTCCAAGATAACTAGGAAATGGTTTCCTGAAAGACACAAAAGTGAAAAAATACAAGTATGGCCCTAAGGCTGAATAATATCTGCAACTAGATAGGTGATAGGAGCTTTCTGATCTAATCTGAAAATGTGTTAAAAAATCCTCCTATATATTCTCCAAATGAGAGGCTGATCCCCTCACTGAAAATCTATCTCCCCAAACTAGGGCTCCAAACCCTCTACTGGAGCTACACACTTAAATAACACAGTTTCTTCAGAAAATTATGTTGTAACTGACAGAAATACCTTAGCCTGACGTTGGATGATGAAATAAGGATCAAGGGTCCTCTTTGCTAGCCTCCCAATGGAAGGAAAATTTCCTCCAAATGAAATCAAGCAAGGAAGTGACCCAAATCAACTCTCCACTACTGCACCCTGCAACATAACAAAACACTCTATACAAAATGCACTGTAGAAAAAATATGGGGCTTGGCCTGATGCCAGATAGTGGAAAATGTAGTGCAATACTCTCCAAAGAGGCCTCTTAAGGGAAGAGGTGGGATTCCCGACCGAGAACACCCTGTGCTAAATAACATTGCAATCTTAGCTAAACACCTGAAGGGAGCACAAGTCTAAATAGACCATATAAAAAATAATAATCTCAAAACATAACCCCATATGGCTGCCATCCTCTTCCTTATATATGTTATGAGCATCCTTACCCTTAGCCCCACTCAATTAGGTCACTACTTCCATGGATTCAGTCTCCCTCCAAAACTACGTTGCCACTCCTCCATAACAACGTTGTTGATTTGGTAAAATTTGACCTAGTCTTCATGCTCCAACCTCTTTTCACACCTAAGGGTATTCAATCCAGATTTTAATATGACCTCCATTCACACTAGGAGTGTCATTTAATCCTACTAAGGAGATTTATGGGTCTCCATACCCTCTTATTCCTCTATCTAAGAGAAAAATCAAAATTTAATATTCAAGTTAGATGTGTACTAATTTATGAATATTACACGAGTTTAGCACTAAGTAATGCTTAATTAGCACTAAACATTATTACTTAACTTAATGTCGGATTAAGTTGGAAAACTCCCAAATTTGGTGGAGATGACTAGTATAGCTCCAGTTAGCCAATTTAGTGCCTAAAATAGTGGAGAAAATGTAAATGGTCCTAACTTTTAGAGTTTTTGACCAATTCAAGTCCAGAAAGAGGATAGATGACCATTTTTGGGAATTATGGACTCATTGGTGTAGGTTACCTGAGAAAAAGAGAATTTTAAACAAGTCAATTTGTCAATTTTAGCATAATATAGAGGCCCAAGAAATGGAAGTTGGACCAAGGAGATGTAGCCCAAGAGGGGTGAATTCCTTCATCAGATATCTGTGTTGATGTGTTGTTATGTTGTGTACTTTATTTTTTGTTGTTCAGCCTTTTTTTTATGTTAAATTGTTCATTAAATTAACATGAAAAACACTCATGAGACTTGATAATTTGCAAGAGAAATTGAACCCTTAAGCACACATAAAACATTGATTTCAGAATTTGAAAGAGTAATTAGAACAAAAACACTAACATACTCCATTCAAATCATTTTGGGTATCAGAGCTCTTGGTATTTATTATTTTTTGTGCAATAATAGATATAATTGTTTGCAATTTTATGTCATGCTTACAAGGTTAAAACTAAAAAGAGGAGAAGGGAAGCTGGTTGAGAGCCCTGCAGTTGTATCAAGAGGAGGAATTACAATGTTGCCAATTTCGTCAACACTACCACATCATCATGTTGAAGTTGATTCTTCAGTGAGCATGCCTCATGAAGGAGAACCTACCATGACAAAATATGAGAGCACATTCGAGAAGGCCTTTTTTGATATGACTTAGATGGTTAAATTCCTCTACGAGGAGATGAATTTAAGGATGGAAGGAGAAAGTTGGAGGCCTCCAAGAGGAGAGGGTTATCTAGGATGAGGAGGCCATGGAGATTGTAGGAAGCCACCATCCACTCCACCATCCTCTTCATGACATCTTCCCCTTCCTCATCATCATCTTCCACTACCACCACTCCTCCATCTGTTCATACACATACCTAAAAAGGAGCTGGTACATCACCCTTACTTAAAATTTATGTTAAATTTTACCTTCCAATGTATAATGGAAAAGTGAATGTAGAGAATTTTGATTATTGGATTTGTCAATTGAAGGTTTATTGTAGGATCCAGAAGCTTCAAGAAGATGACATATATATTCAATTTTCTTCCTTGAGAATGGAGGGTTCAAATCGTAAGATCTCAATGTATTGGTCAAATTTTATTGCTTCCATTAGAAGGAAATTCTATCCTCTATCTTACATGCAAAAATGTATTATGAGTTTGGAACATTTTAGACAATCGAAAGGTCAAAGTGTGCAATATTACAATCATGAATTTAGGAGGAGATCTCTTATGTTAGGTGTTGATTTTCATAGCCAAGAAACTTTGTTGAAGTACATAGGTGGTTAGAATAGTTACCTCAAACATACCATCCTCGTGTTTAGTCCCACTAGTCCGTATGTGGTATGTGTGCAATCTACACACCTTGAGGCAAGAGGGAAAAGTGTACAAGGTGCGGGTAAAAAGAAACCATTCAAGGGTGGTGAAAAAGGAAAGGGTTTCAAGGGTAAAAAAAATAAGAACTCATCCATTAAGAAAGAAGGGGATAAAAACACATGTACTCATTGTTACAAAGAGTGTCATGATGAAGCCCACTATTGGAAAATTCATCCAGAATTGAGGACTAAGAAATTCAACAATAACATGAAAAAAAAAACAACTGCTACCACAAAACAGGATCTTCAATCCGACTTGGGAGATGAGACTAAAATTGCAGCCATGGTCACAAAGGGAAAAGAAGCCATAAAAAGTACTATTTCCTCAAATTTTCACAATAACACGCCAAGTGAAGAAACAAGAATAGATTTGTTTCATGTAAGAGTGATCTCAAAACATACAAAAATTGACACACTATTTGATAGTGGGTCTCAATTGAACTGAATATTTGAAGAATTAGTCAAGAATATAAATATTGAAACCTTACTTCATCATAATCCATACTCTTTGGGTTGGATAACCAAAGATACAAATTTACAGGTTACAAGAAAATGTATTTTTCGGTTTGCAATTACCGTAAACTTCATTGATGAAGTTATGTTAGATGTTGTACTGCTTGAAATATTAGGAATTTTTTTGGGTAGCCCATATCTCAATGATAATAAAGAAGTCTTATATCACCATGAGAGAAAGTACTACTTGTTCAAATATGGAGTGGAATATATTGTGAGAGCTCATCACAAAAAGCTCAACCTCTCTTTGTTTAATGTTGGGAAAATGAAGAGACTAGTAAATTGAACCAAAAACTTTGTCATTCTTATGATCAAACAAAAGAACTATAAGGATGTTAAATATTTTGAAGGTTGTGATGATAGATTAAAATATTATTTTTTGATGTGGTAAGTCAGCATGGTGAGATGTTTCAAGAGCCAAAGGGTTTACCTCCCAAGAGGGAAATACAACATGAGATACATCTACAACAAGATGTTCCACTCCCTAGAATTGACATGTATCGCATGTCGATAATGGAAAGTGCATAAATCAAGGATAAAATAAAATAATTATTGAATAAAGGTATCATTCATCCATCTACCTCGCCATGTAGTTCACTGATTGTATTGGTCCCTAAGAAGGATGGAACATGGCACATGTGCGTGGATTTCCGTGCACTAAAAAAAATCACAATAAAGAATCGTTATCTGCTTCCAAGTATTGATGATTTTCTTGATCAATTGAGGTATGGAAATTATTTCACTAAGCTATATTTAGGAATTGGTTATCATTAAGTTAGAATAGTTGAAGAGGACATACGGAAGACCACATTTAAAACTAAAAAAAGATTGTTTTAGTGGCTTGTTATGCATTTCAGTCTTTGGAATGCTTTAGATACTTTCACAAGAGTTATGAATGATGTGTTAAGACCATTTATAGATGATTTTTTCATTGTCTACTTCGATGTTATTTTGATATTTAGTAAGTAACGAGAAGTACATTCCATGCATGTGAGCAAGGTGCTTGATGTCTTGAGAAAAGAACAATTTTTCTAAATATGTCGAAATGTGAATTTGGTAAAACTTACTTAGTGTATTTGGGACATATTGTTGGAGGAGGTGAGCTGAAGGTATACCCCTCTAAATTTCAGGTAATTGTGAATTGGACTACACCCAATTCAATCACAGAGGTAATAATTTTTCTAGGAGCAACATAGTATTGGAGGAATTTCATTGCTATTTTTTCCTCTATTGGAGCTCCATTACATGCATTGACTAGTGCTAAGAAAGTATTCCAGTGGGGAGGCAATCATAAAAAATAATTTGATGCTTTGATGAAGAAGATCAGTTCATTGCCAGTATTAGCACTACTGGACTTGAGACATCCCTTTGAGATTCACACAGATGCAAGTGACTATGCCATGGGCGCAGTCCTGTTACAACATGGTAAGCCTATTTCATTCAGTTTAAAAATTTTTAATGGTGCAAGGATAAATTATCCTACATATGACAAGGAACTCTATGCGTTGGTTAAAAGTGTGAAGAAATGGAAACATTAGTTGATGGGAAAGAAAACCATCATTTACACTAATCACCAACCATTGCAATACTTGAAATCACAAACTAAATTGTAGTAGTCAAGGAACTTTCAATGGATGGGATTCTTCGAGCAATTCCACTTGGCCATTATGTATTAGAAAGGTGTATACAATAAGGTTGTTGATATGCTTTCTAGGCCTATTACTAATACAACTACTTTACTCAAGAATAATTCTGTTTTACATTATATTTACATTGAGAAATATGCATTTGACAATTACTTTCAAGATGTTTATGCAAAATTGAGTCAAGGTCACCAAGTTGAGGAATTAGATTATCATGTTCATAATAAATTTTTGTATCGTTTGGGCATGCTTTGTATTTCACAGGGTGAGAGACTAAATGTCATAAGGGAAGCACACACTTCTCTTATTGTGGGAAATTTTGGTGTAAGAAAAACAATGACAAATATTCAGAGGTATTTTTATTGGCCTTGCATGCTTGAAAGTGTGTCACGTTTTATTAAATATTGTTTTTTTGGTGCAGTAAGTAAGCCTAGTAATAGGAAGTTAGGATTGTACACACCACTCCCAGTTCCTTCATGTCCATGGGAGAGTATTTCTATGGATTTTGTAGGAGGTATTCCTTTGCCAAAAAGGGTCATTATTTTTTGTATGTAGCTATGGATAGGTTCAACAAAATGTGTATTTTGATGCCACGTAAAAAGAAAGTTACAGCTAAAAACACAACTCATCTTTTCATTCAAAATTTTTGGGTTCATTTTGGGTGGCCTACATCTATTGTAAGTGATCGAGATTCTCGATTTGTTGGGAATTTTTGGTCAGGTTTGTGGGACTTGATGGACACTAAGTTGAAGAAGAGTACAACCTTTCATCCGCAAACATATGGTAAAACCGAGGTGGTCAATTGAACAACCATTATTATTGTTCAAGGATATTGCAGCAAACATCCTAATTTGTGGGATGAACAGTTGCATTACATTTAGCATGCTTACAATTGTCCAAAACATTCCTCTACTAAAACATCACCATTTGAGGCATGTCTTGGTTACATGCCAAAATCACCATTGGATTTCATCTTTGGGAAATATGTAGCTATCAATGGACATAGCAACATAGATAAAGAAAATAAATTCATCGAGGAAATTCAGTTGATTCATCAAATAGTGAAAGATCAACTAGAGAAAAGTCAAGGAAAATACAAAGCGAGGCATGAAAAACATTGGGTGGATCATAATTTTCAATTTCTTGAAGAATTTTGGCTTAAAATTAGAAGGGAAAGGCTTCAAGGAGAAGGTAAAATCTGAAATCAATCCATTATGGTCCCTTCAAAATTTTAGAAAAGGTTTGTAACAATGCCTGCAAGCTTGATTTTCCTTTAGACATGTAAATTTATTCAGTTGTTAATGTTGAAAATTATATATTGTATGAGCCTCATTCGATTGAAGATCAATGAGAGAATGTTCAACTCCCATATATTGAATATTTTTATTCATATTTGTTTGTTGAGATACAATATGACACTATAATTGATAGGAGGACAAGAACACTAACAAGAGGAAGTGTTGATGACCTTCGAGTGGGGCTTAAAGGAAAACATCCTTCAAAGTCCAAATGGATTGAGATTGGGAAGGTTAGTGAACTGTGCCCTCACATGTCCAGTAACTCAATATGATAATTTGGGATCAAAAATATTCCACTAGCAAGGAATGATCATGGGCTTAGTTTTATTCTAAAAGATAAAAATTTCTAGAATGGCTTGGAACCTAAACGACCGTGTAGAGCTCATCTTTATGAATACAACGCACTTTGTTTCACGAAAAAAGGAATTTGTATGCTTCCAGAAACGAGTTATGTTCACTTTGCTAAACATGCAAAATTAAAAGAAAAATGTCAGACAAGTGCCCAGTCAGTATTCCGTACTGCTGATGTCGCATGCTCACTGTGCAGGGTCAATTTTGGCATTTTGATCTAGAAAATGGTGAACTGCCAAGTGGAATCATGGTATTGGTCAAATTTTTTGGTTATGTGGTGAAATATTTTTTGATTTTAATCTAGCTAATTGGGTGAGGATGCGTGGTGTAGCCTAGGGCCGCCATGATACCCCCTATGGTTGTATTGTGGAGTAAAATTTTTGGTAAGTCTAGGTGGAGGAACTGGGGTTCAACCACACCACCTCCCATAAGCCTACACAAGATGTTACCACTCCACCCCCATGATAGTTCTTAACATGTAAGGGCTGCCACCTATATTTAAATTTTACCATGTATTATGCCGGGGGATGTGGGGGCCAGCCCCATGGAACTAGCCCCAATCTATAAGACCTCAACGTGAGACCACTAGTGGGGCTAAAACACTAATGTGAAGTTAACACATGAAACAAGTTTAATTGACCTTAAACCCTGTACTTGTTGTGCTTAATCCACATATTAATGTGGGGTTATTTTAAGAGCGAATTTAGCGCTAAGCAACACTTTGTTAGCACCAAACACTATTACTTAACTTAATAATAGACTAAGTTGGCAGACCCCCAAATTTAGCGAAGATGACCAGTTTAGCTCCAGTTAGCTAATTTACAGCCTGAATTAGTGAATAAAATTTAATGGTTATAAAATTTGGAGTTTTCAACAAATTCAGCTACAGAAAGAGGCTAGATGGACATTTTTTGGCATTCTGGACTTGTTGGTGCAGGTTACAGGAGAAAAAGAGCATTATAAATAGGTCAATTTGTCAATTTGAGCATAATATAGAGGCCCAAGAAATGAAAGATGGACCAATGAGATGTAACTGAGGAGGCGTGAACTCCTCCATCAAATACCTATGTTGGTGTGTTGTATGGTGAGGTTCTATACTTTATTTTGTGTTGTTCATCCTTCGTTTTTATGTTAAATTGTTCTTTAAATTGAAAAGAAAAACACTTATTTGACTTGATAATTTTTAAGATAACCTGAACCCTTAAGCACACATAAAATTTAATTCAAAATATGAAAGAGTAATTGGCACAACAAACCTAACATACTCCATTGACATCAATACTAGTTAATACTATTAGCTGTATTCTATATGGTTATGGGTTGATCAATGCAATAATGGAAATTTTCCATCAATTAATTGGAATATTAGATTTCTTAATTTTATTAATTAGTTAAGTAAATAAAAGTGTGGAGTGACCCATAAACCCCATATATCAATAAAATCAACTTCTGTTGTGTGAATGTGGGCTAGTTAGGTAGTGGAAAAACATTACGGAGTAGTGGAGCAACTTATTAATGAACGAAGAGTGGCCATCATGGAGCAATAGTGATGAAGATGATGGATATAGTGGAGGAATAAAAGTAAGATCATGGAGAGATAATGATGAAGTGATGGATGAAGTGGTGCATTAAATGCACACATGATGGAGGGAGAGGAGAGTAAATGCAAAAATGATGGAGATCATCGAGAGACAACACAGTCTTCATGGAGGCTAGTGGCCACATGTGAATCATAGTAATGTGGTGGTCCAAGGCTAGGGGAGGCTCACAAAGCATAAAAGGAAGGTGAGGGACATAAAGGGCATTCTAGATTTTTGATATTTTATTTTTGTTTGGCATTTGTTTGAACGCTTTAGTTGTTTCGCTAAGTTTACAATGTTGTTTAGGACATAGGTGTCTCCGAGTGGAGACCACACCCTTATGCACAGGGGACTTCAAGTTCCTACTCTGCAAAGGATACTTTGAGAAGAAATTCATCATCCTACATTGATGCCACATTCAGCCCCTCTCTTTAGCACATACATCTTTAGGAGTTACGCATTCCTGCCTTAGGGTTTGAGAGGAGGAAGGTAATTCTTAGCATTTCAACTAGGAAACTTGTGGAGGGATAAACCATTCACCTTGTGCATTTATTTTAGTATTCCAGGAGTAGCATTGTGACATCCGAAATCAACCCATCATTCTACATTTCCTTGCAACAACAATCCCTGCAGGAATTACACATTCTAGTTGTGTAGATCTAGTGGAGAAGGAAGTTCCAAGTATTTCAACTTGGAATCCTGTGAGGGATCATCCCCCCACTTTGGTGAGAAAAATTCCATCAGTTGTGAGCTATATTCCATCACCTAGCATCAGGGTACAACTTCAACCCTATTGATAGCATAGTCCATTCTAGCAGTTGTGCAGTTTAGTAGCTACAACTTGAGAGGAGGTAGGAGGAGCTATATCTCAAGCTTCTATCTTGGACATTGGGAGAAGGGATCATCCCTTCATGCATTGAGATGATTGTGTATTATTGAAGTTATCGTATCTTCAGTTCATGCCATATATCTGCATACCTAGTAGTTATGTATTACAATCGATAGGAGGGTGATTTTCCAAGGTGAACCAATCTCGAAATCCTTTCTAGGTTATTCTAGGATTTCATCATAGAGTCTGGATTTCAAATCCTGACATTTTCTGAGCTCCAAAACAACCTGATCTATGCATCCCTTTTCATCTAACAGTTATATTTCCAACATTTCTAATAAGGACAACACAGTATGGCCTCCTGTAGTTTGGTAATTACGCTTTGATTTCAGTGAGAGGACTTAAGGACCATTCTAGCCATCTCTGTCAGATTGAGTGTTGGTAATTTTGAACACTGTTGTACTTTTATTTTCACCTCCTTGTTATTAAAATGACTCAGTCGTTATTTTTATTTTTGTGGTGTATTCTGTTTATTTCCATATTGTTCTCATTTCCAGTGATTGTGTTTTGTATTCTATATTTTCCTATTTTGGGATATTACAGTGGTATCAGAGCATGATCTTTGGCTTAGCTTATGGGCATTAAATTTGATGAGATAAGAAGAAGAAGCAGAATGTAGAGATCTATAATGACGGAGGGATTAAGTTTTTCCACACTTCTCTTTAGATCTATGTAGGATCTCTCCAAGGAGATTTGAATAAATGAGAAGCGAGAGGCAAAAATAAAATTCAAGAAGGTTTCAGGATGAGGAATGTACGAGCACTTCCTATCAGCAATAGAAACAACTAGCAATGCATAGAGGTTCAAAAAACTCTACTATGTCCAGTTTAATTGAAGAAGGAAGTGAATGGCATGGAGATCAAGGATAATTGGAGCATGATACTATGATTAAGTATCTTGCAGAGTACACATCTCAATCTAGAGCATTCAAGGAGAAAATGACTCTCCAAAATATTTTACAGGCCAAAGAAAACCAGAGACCTCGAAGCAGCAATAGAAGTAAAGGGCACATATATAATAGATTATTCCTCCCTACATTTTATGGATCATCCACAAGCACAAAAAAAACTTGGATGAAGGAGTTATATGATTTCTTATAGCTACACCCAGTAGCAGAAAGAGAAGCTGTTGAGATTGTAGCTCTGCTCCTTGAGGGTGAAGCAAAGGATTGGTGGTTCAACCATATGAAGCATGCAAGAGTGACTGCTTATGCAGACTTCACTCAAAGGTTGGTAAAGAGGTTTGATAAGATAAAACTGGAGACACTTTCCATAAATACCTTTCTCGACATTGATGAGAAAGTATATGAGGAGAAAAGTTAATATGTCAGCACTATTACTTCAAAGAAGAGAAAATACCACCACCACCAGCTGTATAATTACATGCATCAATGAAAGGAGCACTTTCATCCTTGCAATATGATCCTAAGCCTTTGAAATTGAGAGTCCCATGCATGATCTAGGGGGTGCATGAGGAGGAGGAAGCAGATAGCAGCGCTGGTACAGTAGTAGAAAAGCAGCCATCACCACCACCAGCAGTTGGAGAAGCCATTGCACCGGTTGGAGGAACTCTTGTAGCTTTGGAAGATTTTCCCAAGTATCAGATGATCAAACGATTGAAAATATTTCCATCCCATATTATTTCAGCACCTCCGCTTGAGATTTGTGGGGTAATGCCATCAAGGAAATTGTATGACCAAGGGTCATAGAACCCTGTTGATTTGGAGCAGAAAACTATCACCACGTAGAGGACCTTCGACTTGTTCAAGGAGGAGATGCATAGCCATCCTAGTTTTACATTGTTGAGCTGAACACAACACTGTGTTGGAGTGCGGAGTTTCAGAGGGTGGGATAAGTATAGTCCTAATGTAGGGAATCTATGCAATAGATTCTAAGATCTAGAGGTTACTATTGCATGAACTATCATATTCTATTGAAGAAAAAGAGATATTGGCCATTATGCATGGATTGGTCAAATTTCGGCAGTTTTCAATTGACAGTAGAATTCGGGTGAAGACCAAACACCATAGTATCTAACATATTTTTGAGGACGAGCAGCAGCTATAGGAGAGTCAGGTACATTGGATTAGTATAATGCAAGAATATGACTTCAACATTGTGTATGGAGAGGGCCATGAGACAACAGATGCATCATCATGGACATTAGAAACGTTGTCACTAAGGAGTAGTGATAATTTGGGGGCCCACTTATTATTGGATCATTCTTATGACTGCTTCACTTATGAAGCATTGGATGGTCAGATGGTAGATGGTAGACATCTTGTGATGGATAACATTTTACATTATTGGGATGGAGCCTTCTTGATGAGCACCTCACAACTCAGAGATAATCTTTTGCCTACATCATATTCATGACCTCATAAGTTCTATCAGGCCATCGGTGAGAGGATATCATGGAGAGACATTAAGGAGGTTGCACTTTTACATATCATGGAGTGAAAATATTTTCATAATATTGGGGAGGATGTTACTCTCCATTGGGTGGATAAATACCTAGAGCATGGTAGGATTCATCACCCACAGTTGGATGGATGGGTGAGGATGATGAGCAAGTGGTTCAAAGGCTACTTGTAGATCTATGACATGCAGCAGCAAGAAGCATCGTAGAAGCATGGTTGCACTGGTTTCTTTTGGGTGAGTATGGTTACTACCCAACATTTCAAATTTGTATAATCCATGCCTTTGCATAGTACTAGTGTGATGCAGCAACAGGAGGCATGGTTGCGCTGGTTACTATTCAGAGAGTTTGGCCATCACATGACATATCCTATGTCAATGGGTGTATTATTTTTTGGTACATTGCATGACACTCACATGATGTGGAAATAGGGAGCTTGGTTATGTTGGTCTTATGTGACATTCTACATGTCAATCGGTATATTGTTTCACCATGATTTGCATCATGGTGATATGATGTTGCAGCAATAGTCATTGTTGTTCTGGTTACTCTTGGGAGAATATGGGCTAACTTTCTCCCATAACTTTCATGGTGATGATGTAGGATGGACACATAATGCCTTACCGCATTGGCTTCTATTAAGAGAGTATGGCCACCATACTTGGTATGATGATGATGTGATGTGGCAGGAAGAGGCATTGATGCAGTGACTTCTCTTGAGTGATTATGGCTACCATACTTGGTATGATGATGGTGTGATGTGACAAGAAGAAGCATTGTTGTGGTGTTTTCTATTGGGAGAGTATGGTCCGACATTTTACATGTCAACCCATATGTCTCTATTTCATATTTTGCAAGTGTTGAGATGGTGCTTGGAGCAAGCAGGGCCAGCAGGGTCAAGGGTTGGAGCATGGAGAGACACCACCTACTCCATGTAGCATGGGTTGGGGAGATAGTTTATCAGTTGGGACTTTCCATTTGGGGAAGAAACCACTCCATTTCATATATCTCATGTGGAGAGGAGGCTCTTGGACAAGAGATGGTTTCCACTTGGGGGTTCATTGATGAGGAGAGGCATCTAACTACATAGTTTGAGGCCATTCTAGACATTATAGAGAATTAGATATGGAGTTGCACATACATAACACATTGGATAAGATAGGGAAACATTCCATATCAAGATGGCACTTGGGACAGACATGGATTTCTGCAGCATTCAATTTTGCAGTTGCTTGAGGAAAAGCAAAATTTTGGCGGGGAGGATTGTAATATTCCAAATTTTCAATTAGTTAATTGGAATATTAGAGTTCTTACTTTTCTTAATTGTTAAGTAAATAAAAGGGTGGAGGAACCCATAAACCTGATATATGAATAAAATCCACTTCTCTTGTGTGAATGTGGGCTAGTTAGTTAGTGGAGAAGAATTAGGGAGTAGTGGAGCAACTTATTAATGATGGAAGAGTGGAGATCATAGAGAAATAATGAGGAAGATGATGGAGATAGAGGAGGAATAAAAGTAAGATGATGGAGAGATAATGATGAAGTGATGGATGAAGTGGTGCATTAAGTTCTCACATGATGGAGGGAGTGGAAAGTAACTATAGAAATGATGGAGATCATGGGGAGACATCATAGTATTCATGGAGGCGAGTAGCCACATCTGCAGCGCAGTAATGAGGTGGGCCAAGGCTAGGGGAGGCTCACAAAGCATAAAAGGAAGTTCAGGGCATCCATAGAGGGCATTCTGGATATTCTATATTGTATTATTGTTTCACATTTATTTGCATGCTTCATCTCTTTAGCTAATTCTGTAGTGTTATTTAGCACACGGGTGTCTCCGACCGGAGATCCCACCCTTATCCATGGGGGGCTTTGAGTGCCTACTCTGGAAAGGTTTATTTGAGTAGCCATTCATCATTGAGAATTGGTGCCACATTCAACCCCTCTCTTCAGCACATGCATCTTCAAGAATTATGCATTCCTACCTTAAGGTTTGAGAGGAGGGAGGTAGTTCTTAACATATCAAATAGGAAACCTATGGAGAGATAAACCCTTCAACTTGTGCATTAATTTCTGTATTCCAAGAGAAGCATTGTGACATCTGACATTAGGCCATCATTCTAGACCTCCTTGCAGCAGCAGTCCTTGCAGGAATTTCGCATTCCAACAGTGTAGATCCAGTGGAGGAAGTTCCAAGTATTTCAGCTTGGAATCCTGTGAGGGTTCATCCCCTCACTTTGGTGAGATCATTTCCATCAGTTGTGAGCTATATTCCATCACCTAGCAGTAGGCTACAACTTCATCCCTCTTAATAGCACATTCCATTCCAATAGTTGTGCAGCTCAACAACTGCAACTTGAGAGGAGGGAGGAGGAGCTAGATCTCAAGCTTTTGAATTGGAGATTGGGAGAAGGGATCATCCATTCATGCATTGAGATGATTGTGTATTATTGTAGCTATATTATCTTCAGTTCATTCCGTAGATATACATACCCAATATTTACGTATTGCAAGCCCAAGGAGGGTGATTTTCCAAGGTGAGACAATCTGGAAATCCATTTTGGGAAATTTTGGTTTTTCATCATAGAGTGCGAATTAAAATCTCGACATTTTCTGAGCTCCGGAATATCCCGATCTACGCATCCCTTTTTAGGCAGTAATTATATTTCCAGCATTTCCACCAAGGAAAACACAGTATGGCCTTCAATAATTCAATAGTTATGCAGTGCTTTCAGTGGGAGGAATTAAGGGTCACTCTAGCTATCTTTTTAGGCTTGAGTGTTGCTAATTTTGAGCATTGTTGTACTTTAATCTTCACCTCCTTGTTAATAAAATGACTCGGTTGTTCTGTCTATTTTCATGGTGTATTCAATTTATTTCCATATTGTTGTTGTTCCCAGTTATTGTGTTTTGTATTACTGCCTTTTCCTATTTTGGGATATTACAATCAGAGTATTATCATGTTGGAACCATTTGCGTAGCATCACCTGTTGGGTTACTAAATGAGTATCCAGGATACTGGTAGGTTTTGTTTTGTTGGTTTTGGGCTATGGGCACTGTCAATCCATCACCAACATTGGATGTGCATGGTATGTCTTGTTTAAAATTTTTGAGGAAAAGGGCTTCTGGAAGTATGTGGTAGAGGTATCTAGAATGAGTGTGTATAAGCTCTAATTGGTCAGATTTGTTGATGTATTCTTCCTCTTTATTCATGCTTGAATTAGCCACAACTTTAGATATTTTCGAATTAAGAGATCTTATAAAGAGATCAAGGAGTATTTTTCCTTCAATATTATATTTACACAAGTTTCGATAGTTCGACTATTCATGGATATGGTATGATATGTGTATAGCAGGTGTCTCTTTGAAGTGGGGAAGGACTTCTAGGCTGGAGTCTTGTCAAATTGGGAGCTGGAAGAACATAAGGAAAGTGTTGGTTATGGAACCAAAGATTCTATGTGCCCTAGATGGTTAACCTATGTACTACTTTGATGCGACCTCTGTAAGGTTTCCTTGAAATAAACATAGGCAGATAATATCTTTTGTGATGCTATTAGAAGAACAAAATAGGTGAAAGTTCATGACATGATTTATATGATTTTCTCCTTGTATTCCTTTGAATTTTGGAACATCTGAAGGTAATTTGGTAGGCATGGGTGGCCAATTTGGACCAGGCTATTTTCTTAAATCGGGTAGATTTGAGGAAGCTAAAAATGGTACTTGATTTTGAACGGGTATGTCTAGAGAGGTCCTTTGTGGGCAAGTATGATGAGGAATAGCCTGGTGGGTGCTTCTTGGACTATCCGAAGGAGTGGTATGTATGCTCCCCAAAGGGTTAGCGAGTGGGGACCCCTGGCGGGTTGTTAAAGGTGTATGATGATGGGGATGGGTCCCAAGCAAAGTTGAAATGATAAAGGAGGATCCTATAACCATGGTTATGTGATGTCCTCTACATCTAAATGGTAGGAGGCCTGGAATACCTCCCAATAAATGGGGGACATTTAGAAATCATCTAGATCGACAAGGAGTCATTGGATACCCTATTTTCTCGAGTAGCATGGGTGTTAATTTTTAGGTTTGAGGGAAGTAGCTATATATCAATGCAATAAAATCACATACATAAAACAAAGTGAAAACAAGATTGTTATTTTCCTTTAAGGATCAAGCTATGTGATCAATAAATAAAAAAATAGTTTTTGGTTGTTGCATATGATAAAAAATCCTATACATACCTAATCATCCTTTCCATTCTCAAAGTAAATTGGCATTGTGAAGATATATTCTGATGGGTCCTGGTGCAACATCTTGAAAGAACTGGAGAGGCTTTCTAGCAATCTGAAAATTCGACTAAGGTAATGGATGATGTTTTAGTGCTTCCCTCATCTCCACCTATATGAAAAGGATACCCTATATTTTGGCCAATAAATTACCCTTTGTCCCATGTAAGCATTAGAGTATTTATTTTCTTGGTATTTAGTTAATAGTACTAAACATTAGATGGGTCAGGTAGCCTGAAATAGTATCGCACACACTAGACCTAAGTTGAACCCACTCTGAATCAGGTGTTTTTTATGCTCATGTTTTCTTTTTATTTCAGATGATTGAAGGATTTTAAGCACCATAAAAGTAAACTTGTATGTTTCATAGATGTAACATGACCATGACAGCTTATAGGATTCCTCCCACCAATGTTCCTAGCCTAAACTATTCACTAGGACATTTGGCCCAATTTCCGATGGCCAAAATGTCGCTCTTGCGACACATAGGCGTCTGAAGAGCGACACTTTGAAGGGGGGGGGGAATGTGGTTTGCCTTAGAGTAGCAATTCTGACACTTCAGTTAAGTGTCGGAAGAGCAACACCATTTCCAACATTTCCAGATGGTCATCTCTATTCCGATGTTAGCCCGATCGTCGCTATTCCAATGGTAGAAAAATGTCGCTATTCCGATGATACCATAACCGTCACTATTATGATGATACAATAACTGTCGTTATTCTGACGATACCATAAACGTTGCTAGAACGTTGGAATACCTACGGAAATAATTTTTAATAATAAAATTGTAAACGCTACAAGACCGATGTAACAAAAAAAATTTAAAAGGAATCAAGTGTCGCTAGAGCGACGTTTCAAAACTTTTAAAAAATAAATCAAGTGTCTCTAGAGCAATGTTTCAAATCATTTTAAAAAAAATAAAGTTCTGCTAGAGCGACGTTTAAAACATTTTTAAAAGAAGGCAAGAGTCGCTAGAGCGACGTTTCAAATTATTTTTTAGAAGAAATAGTCGTCAGAATACTGATGAAACAAAATATTGTTTAAAAAAAAAAAACCGAAAGAGCGTCTGTTCTACTATTGAATTCCTCGTTTTCAGAGATTGGGAAGGAAGCTTGCATGTCATAAAACATCCCCACATGGAAATATGACTTCTACAACACTTTTTATGGACTTACCCAGTTTCGATGTTTTACAGCAGCGAAGTATTCATCGAGAGTCCAAAAATTATGCTCTTCTTCTGCAAGAATGTGGTCGTTCTAAAGATTTATCACAAGGAAAGGGATTCCATGCCCATATAACAGACAAATGGTTTCAATCAGATAATTTTATAGGCAATAACTTGATAATCATGTATGTAAAATGTGGCAATCTAGAGGATGCGTGACAAGTGTTTGACGAAATGCCTGAGAGACATATTATTACATGGAATGCAATGATAGCTAGGTATTCTGGAAATGGATAGGATGAGGAATTTGTGAAGCTCTTTTGTAACCTAGAATAGGCTACAGTGAGATAAAACCATTATACATTGGTAAGTGTTCTCAAGGTATTTAATATCGTGGAAGATATGGGACAGGTACATGCCCTGATTCTCAAAACTGGATTTGTGTTGGATGCTAATGTGGCAAGTTGTTTGGTGGATGTGTATGTTAAATGTGGTGAAGTGATCGAAGTTGGTTGATTTTTCAATCAAATTCCTAAAAGAGATGTAGTTTCATGGACATCTATGATGGCAGGATATGCCCAAAGTGAACTTGGGAAGCAAGCCCTTCAGCTTCTCTATCAAATGCAATGTGGAGGCATATGGCCGAATCACTTTACACTTTCTAGTGCCCTCAATGCTTGTGCAGGCCAAGATTTAGTGGAAAAGGGGAAGGAAATCCATGCTCATGTCATTAAATCTGGGGTTGATTTTGATGCCTTTGTGGGGAGTGCACTTATTAACATGTATATGAAATGTAGGAGTATTGAGGATGCTTATAAATTGTTTCAAAATTTTTCTGAACAAAATGTAGTATCTTGGAGTGCAATTGTTGCAGGATATATGCAGAGGAGGCCCTAATTACCTTTTTCGAATGCAAGGGACGGGCTCAGAGTTGAATCTGTTTGTTCTCTCAAGTGCTCTTAGTGCATGTGCATACATAATAGCTGTGAAAGAGGGGAAGCAGGTGCATGCTCACACCATCAAAATTGGATTTGAGTCTGCTCTTTGCTTGAGGAATACCCTTGTAACCATGTATGCTAAATGAAAAAATATATATGATGCACTTCAAGTGCTCAACGAGATGAACAACCGGGATAGTGTATCATGGATAGAAATTGTTTCAACATATGCCCAGAATGAACATGGTGAGAGTGCTTTTAAGTTGTTTTGTAAAATGCAATGAGAAAATATAACACTGGATGAATCCACTATTTCCAGTGTAGTTGATGCATGTGCCATCCTAGGGGTAGCTATAGTGAAGGGCATGGAGCTCCATGCTAGTATCATTAAAACTGGATTTCAGTCATCTTTCTGTGTGAGAAGTTCACTTTTTACCATGTATGCTAAATGCGAGAGCATAGAGGACGTGAAATAAGTGTTTGACAAAAATCTAACATTGGATGCGGTCTTATGGAACACAATGATTGCAAGTTATGCCTAAAATGGTTATGGGGAACATGCACTCCAACTTTTTGCGCAAATTTAATGTGTAGGTTTGAAGCCAAACTGCATGACCTTTGTCAGTGTTATTTCTACATGCAGCCATGCAGGTCTCATGGATAGTCTTTCTACAATGAAATCTAGCATCCCCAAATGATGTGAAGTCCCAAACATCAAGGGGATAGTCTTGTTCAACTCAGGAAGGCTGCCCACTATCACCATAGTAGCTCTTACTCTCTCTCTTTTGGTTGGCTCTTCTTCAATAAGGGGTTATTCCCTAAGAAAAGGATTATTAAGGAGATGGAGTGGGGGCTGAATGTTAAAAATGAAAATTCTTAATAAAAAAAAGTGGTTGTAGAAATGGTATGTGACGATGGAAATGGAAAAAGGGGAATGAAGAGAAAATTAAAGAAAAATGAGGGAAAGAAAGAAATGGGATGATGTAACATGCCAAATCCTTAGATGTAATAGCTTATTTTGATCTTATCTTTGCACTAATGGATTTAAGGACGGGGATATAAGTTCCATTGTATATACCCTTCCATTATTTTCACTTACTGTTTGTAAATATTTTCATGTATATATGACATATTTTTCAATATCTATATCCATTCATCCATCTATCTACGTATCTATCTTAAAAATTTTAATTAAATTACCCAAATATTCAAGGAAAGATAAATGGCTGAAAATATTGATGCACTAGGAGTCTGTTTAAAAACATATGGGTAAAATATAATTCATTTAGTATATGAAGACTTCAAACAATGGCTCAATTTCAAGCATAAAGTATCATATTTTTGGTTTGGGATGTATATTTGGAAGTTATTTGATATACTAATAATGAACACAAATGACATATTGTACTATTCTTTGGAAATTTTTGTGATGGCATGAATGAATAACCACCAGAGTCATTGTGCACCACATTTGTTTCTTGACCAGGATATTGGTCCCTACTCAAGAAGGCATTCCTTAAAAATGAAAGAGCCCATGCTGCAAAACTTTGCAATTGTACATCATTCGACCCTTTTACAACTCCAAGGATCTCATTTATCAGCGACTGTGAAAATTTCTCACAAAGAGGATTTGAGAGCATAGGTCCTCTTACATAAGATTTTTCCTGCTCCCATTAAGAGAAAAAATAATTATCTATATGATATAATTAGTGAATAATTGTACAATGTAATGATCAATAAACATCAACATGATCAGTTGCAATAATATTGATTGCCACTTTGAAAGGATCATACCTTTTGTTTGGTTGTTAGCTGAAAATCTAGTGCCTGCTAGCAGGATAGAGTGATAAGCCCAGCCCCAGCACCCATGCAATTGACTATGCCAATCATCCCACCAAAGTGAACAAGTGGAGGATTTGGATTAGTGTAAGTTCTTCTTATTGTTTCCAGCATTTTTTTTAACATCTTCAACTTTTATTAGATGTGCAGATTCATTTAAAATACAAGAAAGAAGGTTGCATGATCCAATGCAGCTTGCCAATAACAAATTTTGATAAAAATAACTATGCTCATTTTGACATGCAACTTTATAAATCAGTATTATAAACCCATTGAAAAGGGAATCTAATCCTTCATCCATAAGTTCCAGCTTGTGAAAATATTCACAATAGTAGATAAAGCTAAATATGAACCTACTGCAAAGGATACTGCAGAAATATCATCATAGGAAAAATACTCCAAGTGTGAATGCTTTCCTTGCCATGAGTCCACAAAAGGGATCCAATATATTAAAATTTTTGTAATCTCAAACACCATGGCTGGACTTCCACTCTTCTCTATAGCGACAACACAGGTTCCTAGACCAATGACAAGCCCCGCAATACACCAGATATTTTCCTCTATATTGTCCCAGTGTTTACTAGCATTTTCTGGCAGTTTTCTATAACCTATATTACAATCAACTCCATTAAGCAGCTCAAATTGGTAAAGGTTTTGCAAGGCCTTAGTAGCAGATGGACACATCCAGCAAAGCAACTGAATCAGGCTTTTCACAACTTGTCGAAGTAATGCTTTCTTTTCTTGTTTTCTTGTTCCTAGTTCTTTCGATGAATCACTATTAATGGGATTACCCTTGAGGAGGTTTTAAAAAGAAAAACCTAGACCTACACCACATGCACCTATTACAAGAGGTCTATTGCTCTTGCCTACAACCTGCATGTGATAATTCAATTAACCAACCTCAAACTGGTAAAGTTAAAAATGATGCTAGTGATCTGATATCTAAATATGTTAGAGAAAATGATGCAATATGAAAATATATGAACATAAGAGCATCCCTAAGAAGCTAATGATATATTCATATATGAACATGATAGCATCGCTAATAAGCTAATGATGTATTCAAGAACTGGACATAAAACACTATATACATCAATATTAATAAGATATTTAGCAACGTTGCTTCAAATAATGAATTATAAACTATCAGTTCCCAATTGCTAATGCATGTTATAACTTGCAAGTGTTGAAATGTTCATATGGTAATCCAATGTAATGTACTGTACTATAGTATAGCCAATATTCGTTCACTATTACTAAAGGGGTAGTGTGAGTACAGGATTATATCACCTTCTAATAGTAACTCTAGGTTCATGATGTTGCATTTCTTACAAAGGAGAAAATGAACAGAACCATGCAAAGATATTCTATTTGAGAAGTAAAAATAAAAAGATGAAGTACCTTAACAAGATAAGCTGGATCAAATTTTGTCAGTGCTTTTTGTAGATATTTATGGGGGTCCTCAAAATAATGGGTCAATGACATACTTTAAATTTCATATGCCAAAGTTAGTGGTAAAAAATCTCAATAATTTTAGAATTCAGAAGAAATTAAATGAAAGGGCACGATATTTGGAGAGAGTAATCATTTGATGATATGTGACAGTGATGACTAAATCAGCCACATTATATTTCTCGAGTATTCTTTGTTGATGTCAACACAATAATGTAGTTTAGGGTGGTTTATGTTCTATTTGATGTGGGCCTACACCTTATGGGACAGTAGTGGATGAGCCCACATCAAAATTCTATATTTAAGTTGGCATATGTTCCTCACTAAAGGCTCCCTTCTTTTTGTGAATTTAGGCTATCATTTGCTAAAATAAGGAAGCAAAAGTGACATATCTAATTCTATATTTAAATGAATCTACTTATTCAAGGCCATAACAGCTTTCCTCTCTTTGGGGGATGCATTTTCCCTAATGATGCTAGATTCTCTTGCAGATTTTTGGGCATTAGCTAGCACTTGGTTGTTCTTGGTTTCTTTGCTCTAGTTTTTTTTATCCTCATTTATTGGGAATTTAGCTGTTATTGGAGCATTTTTTACATTAACAATATCCTATACGATACCTACATTCTATTTTTCTCCTTTAAATATTTCTTTTAGAAAGGAAAATGTCTTCTAAAAATTAGGCATGGTTTTTTAATCTTATTATTAGGTCATTATCTCTGTAGAAAGGTTGAGGGTTGGATTTTCCAATCCTCTGTTGCCAGTGCAAGGCTAACAATGTTTTACATTGTATTTGGTTTTGATACTACTACAGAGTTTCACAGATCAGTCTTGGATTTGTGCCTTCTTTTGCTAAATCCATTTATAAATTGGAACATCTATTACTTTATTGGCATATTTTCTAAGATAACAACATAACTTTCCATTTTGATCACTCTTCTCAAATTTCCAATTTGAAAAGATCTCTCTCTGGACTCTCAAGTGACTTACGACTACTGACAAGACTAACAACAATTTAGAAGCAACCCTAATGAGCCCTGAGATTTGTTGTTTTCCCATGACATTCAATACTTTCTTGATCTTTCAAGACATCCTCAAGAAGCCTCATTTCCACACTATACTGAGCCTTTTCTGTCTACTTGGGCTAGTGGCAGCCAATATTGGTTGGGGCAATTTCATACATATATTGACAAGTATTTTTTGATGTATTTGAAGGGTTCAGAAGACTATTTTGAAATATGATTTCTACCTAGAAATGGAAGAATTCATATATGTATAGAGGGTCTCTTGGAAAAGTTAAGATCACTATCTTTTGTGCCCTTTTCTTATGCATAAATAATTAATATGGAAGTTAAGGTGAAATTTTGACATAACACACTTAAACATGCAAAAACTAGAAAATATGTCACTAATATCTACTTTCATTTGAGTCCAGTTGCCACTATTGTCATTGATATCTCTAGATATGGCTATTGCTGCTGTGATATTTTAAGCTATAAACACTTGCAAATATTCTACCTTTCTTCCTGAGGAGGAAGGAATAAAAAAGTGGATGTGTTTGAACTTTGGGTTAGAAATGAAACCTGGTGTGCGATGTTATGAATCACAAGGATAGATAGAGTGTACTTCATGATGCCATGATCCCAATAATATGCCTGAACATAGACAAGAAAAAATGTAGTGTGCCATTCATTCGCAACAAAAACCAAGTTGCCATCCCCATAACATATACCACCACGAGGCACCTGCCAAGAACTTGTTCACAAGACTTCCAACGTCAGTCCCCTACCCATCAAAAAACTGTGAGATCTTTAATTTGTTAAACAATCTGCTGATATGTTTAATGAACATAATGAGTTAGAAAAGGAAAGATGCACCAAAAGAAAAATATGAGAGTTCTAACAAGTCGTAATTCAGAAATCTTAGGAGGGAATATTTCACTACTGAAAAAAAACTATTCTCCAAGCTTACGAGTGTACTCGGATGACAAAAAAGTTTAAACCAAATTTTATAGATGTAAGTGAAATGAAATGGAAGAAAAGGGTCCTAGTTATCTTGTGACATAATTTAAATCACCGTAGTGAGGAATATGATAATATAACTGATAGGATGGGGAAGAAAGAAAATATTTGCTCATTAAGTATCGCTACAGATTACAGAGCACAAATTAAAGGCATGTAGCAAACTTGTGTTTGAATTGAATGTTAATACTAAGACAACAAGAGATTGATGGGGAAAGAGAGATGGTCTTGTTGACAATGATAAGATAGGAAATGAAGGCAAGATATTGGTTCTATTATCTATTAAGTTATGAAAACAGTTCTGAACAAAACCGTAAACAGTCTTTATCTGGAGGATTTGGAATATGTCTTGGATAGTAGTTTAATTCTCATTACTCTTTGTCTAAAGGATATCCTCTAACAACATCATTTTCTACAATGTAAATGTTTCATTCAAGACATATTAACATGATTGAGTGTTTTAGTGATTTTAAACATATTTCTAGGATTTATATTGAATTACAGATAAATGTACCAGACACCTATTTAGATAACTATGAAGTACATGCAAACTAGATCTAAGAAGAATAAAACAATAAAAAATGATAAATCCCAAACCCACTGAGCTAGGGTCCCCACCTCAACTGCAGCTTTGCAAAAGAGTACCATGCGCTTAAAAATATCCTACATTCATATTACTTACCATCAGTCATCAGATAACAGAAAATAAAAAACAGGAAAACCTCTTAAGCTAGGAACATAGTAAGTTGGAAAACACAGTGATGCTTTGAACATATTTCAGATAACTAAGACTTCCTGAAAGAACTAGCAAGATATCCAGATGAAAATTACTTTTGGTAAATTACAATTACGCTGCTCTTTTCTATTCATTCTTTACTGGTTCATTTTCTTGTTGGTAGAGCTCAACAATATACATGATGCACATGAATCAGACATATTTCATGTATGTCAAATTTGACAACAATATATCTATACTACACTAAAGTTCTAGGACATTCAAATGATCTTAAATGCTTTAAATTCTTAAATTTGTATTTTGGCCAAAATGTCTCAAGGGATGACATATTCGATCTGGAAATCATGGCACATGACAGAGTTCTTTGAAAAGATCATGACATTGTAGCTTCCCATGACAAGCATAAGTTAGATGCAAGTGAAAAAAAAGGCAGTATGGGAGGGAAACAAGATGTGAAATCACCTCCCTATTTCCCTGATATATGTTGTTGTTAAATCCCTGAAATATTGGACTTTTGATAAATATGAAATCCACATTATCAATGTAAGCTTGGTAATAGCCAACTTCAAAGTCCTGCAGTCAATATATAAGCCAGTAAGAATGCCCTAAAAATCATGGCAACCTTACTAAATAAAACATGCGACTTAATAGGAAGATGCTCCAAAACTCAGAGGCCATCTTGGGAATGAAGGCAGGATCGAGTATTCTGTTTGTCTCCGTAATCCAATAAAAACCTAGGTAAAAATCAGAGCCCTGGAAAGAAAATGCCCAGACGCAACTATAATAGCCCTCCTGATTCCCGACATGTGAACATAATCCTCCTGATCATCTTCCCTGTTGGGAGCATAGAAGATGGTACAGAGTTTACAAACTATATAATATGTGAGCAGGATGATGAACCCCAATACCAATCTGATGGGAAGAAGGGTGATCAATGCAATTAGTAGAATAGCCTTCTCCTTCAAAGGCAGCGGACCCTTTATCTACAACACCGATTGACAATTTTTTGGCCCAAAAACAAAATATAGTTTTTTTTTATATATCGTTTGGAAAGTCAAAATGTAATGTTATTCTATCTCTTTTGGAAATTGAGAATCTTGATGTTGATGGCAAATAATAGTGCAAACAAGACTGCGAATGACATCATAGCAACTGCTACTAGTCCCATAAAATCGTACCTATATCCAAAGTAGCTCCTCAAAAATTTGTTTACTTGTTGTTTTGTACCATCGGCCAACAACATTTCTTCTGAGTTATCCCTGAACTGAGATGCTATTAGTCCATATAGAGTCCATGAAAATGCAGAACCTCAATACTACCATCTCCACCACACTAGAATCCTCTGCAACAATCACGAAAGAAAACCCTTCCAAGTGAATAAACTTGAATAGGAGAGAGTGGCTTGATTCATGAGAAATTAGTTTAACCTATTGTAGATTTTATGTCATGAAATTAATTTGATTGTGGATTTTACAATGACATTGTTTGAATTCAATAACAAAGTCAATGGTTTTAACTCACTGTCAGATTCAGAGAAACAATTTCAACATCCAAATATTTCCATTTCCTTCAAAGCCTCTGGAGAAATAGTTGCTGATCCTTGAATAGTAAAATTGAGCGAACAAGAGAAGTGGGGAAAAAAATTTGAATAGGTCGATTAAGATAGAGTAACCACCAAACTAAATTTCCAATTGTTTTCCCTAAACGTCGTAAGACCAACGTTTGTGCCTTTAATGTCGCAAGACCGACAAAATTCCTAAACGTCGCAAGGCCGATGACTGTCTCCTAAACATCGCAAGACCAACGTATGACTCATAAATCTCGGTATTCTGACGGTTTTTGCCTCAAACGTCGCAAGACCGATGGTATCCCTAAATGTCGCAAGACTGACGAAGGTCTCCTAAATGTCGCAATAGTGACGGTTTGTCCTGTAACGTTGGTATTATGATGGTTTTTCATGCAACGTCGGTATTCCGACAATTGTCCTAAACATTCTTGTTCCGACGATACTCCAAAAATGTCACTAGAGCGACACTTGTTGGCAGGATTAAAAAAATGAGAAAATTTGAGGAAATTTCCGACAATACATCAAAAGTGTCAGAACTAAAGTGTCGGAATTTTGACCATATGCACTAGTGATTAATTCTTTTATGACCCCTCTGGGGAGAGTTAGTTGGTTCAAGTTATGGTTGTTTTTATATGTTTAAATTTTCTTAGGGTGTGAGATGGTAAGAAAAAGTAAGCTAATACCAAAAAATCTATTTATCATATGCCTTCTGTTAGGTCCCTATATTACTAGTATAGTCCCTTATTCTTGTTATGTAACCCCCTTATTGTTATTATTGTACCCTTGCAACCCCTATATTTTTATTATTGTACCCCTACATTATTATTGTTAGGTCGGCTAGGATTACATTGTGGACCCATGGACTCCTATAAATAGAAAGGAGTTTTGGTAATTTGCATCATCCAAGAATTTTTCATTTATGTAATTTATTGGAGGTTTCCCCCTCGAAGTGGCTTATTTCTAAGGCGTTAATCTCTCTTCTCTTCTATTTTTGGAGCTGGTTTCATAACATTTAGTATCAGAGCTTTGGATAATAGGGTTTCGCTGCTCCAAACAGGTCATCATGGAATTTTTTCTATAAATTTGTTTCTACGAATGTTCAGAAGCATAAATTTTCATAGAGCGAACCTAAAATCCTGAGAAACCTCTTGTAAAAATTTCAGATCTTGGTTCGCAATATTTTTGGAAATATGATCTATGGAAGTTGGCGATTTTTCAATCTCTCGAATTTTACCTGAAATAAGTCATCATGGAAGTTTCGCTATAATTTTCTATGTACGATGGGTCAGAAGCTGAAATTTTTACAGAGCGAAGCTGCAATCTTGAGAAACCTCCTGTAAAAATTTCGGATCTTGCTTCACAATATTTTCGGAGCTATGATCTGTGGAAGTTATGGTTGTTTCAAGCTTCGAATTTTATCTCAAAGAGGTGACCGTGGGAAGACCATCATCTCTCTCTCTCTCTCTGAGCATCGGATTGGAATTCTGTAAAAATTGGTTACAATCACATAGACTGTGGTTTCATTTGTATCAATTTCAAAGCTCAAGGAAAAAAAAATGACACGTGGCACACTGTACAAGTTCACTCCACTGAACCACTGAACCAGTCCATAATTAGGCCATTGTGGGAGATTGGGCATAAATTTGTCTTGAAGAATCCAAATAAGGTCAGGCCTATGGAATTTGAAAGAAGCTCGAGAGGGCTACTATAGGGCCGAATGTCAAATATTGGGGATCCACAATTATAGAGATAATTCAGCTTCAATATCAAGCTCCTCAAAGGCAAGAAAAAGGTGTGTATTGTTTTTTCTGAATTTCATGAGTCTTGTTTGAAGAATCAAGTTGAATTGATTCCAAGGGCATATTGTAGAATAGTTATAAGTATTGGGCTATAAAATTCCCCCTAAATAATTCAACACCCATTAAGCCTTTATAAGGCTCTACTATGATTAATGAAGATGAAGAATGACAACATGACATATCAAAATTACAAGAGCAAGTGCAACAAATTTCACTCTCGCAAAGAGAAACAAAAAATGACTTGGAAGTTTTGAAGAAAGGCATGGAAACTAAGATGGATGGTTTGAAGAAAGGCATGGAATATAAGATGGATGATTTGAAGAATGGCATGGAAGCTAAGATGGATGGCATGGAAGCTAGCATGGAATCTAAGATGGATGACATGGAAGCTAAGATGGATGAAAAAATAGAAAACATGAAGAATGATCTAAAAGTAGACATGGAAGGTTTGACAAAGTTGATACAAGAAATGTTCCCTAATAGTGAAAATATAGTAGAGGAAACTCATGATGAGAAAAAAATAAATGTTAATGATGATTTCATAAACTCTAATGTTGGAGGTAGGAACCACCATATTCCAAAAATGGATAGGAGGAATTTTGATGGAAAGGATCCCGTAACATGGATACTACAGAAGGAGGAATATTTTGATCTCAATAATGTGAAAAACACACAAAAGGTACGCATTGCAACTTTACATTTAGAACAAAATACATTTGTATGGTATCAATGGCTTTGATCCTATAAAAAAATCGTCACTTGGTAAATTTTTACGGAGGAAATGATAGCAAATTATGAGGATACAAAGAGCAACACCTTCTTTAGCCAATTGATAAATCTCAAAAAAAAGGGTTCATGCAGGAAAACCCTGCAAAACCCAGAATCTCTCCTATTCTATGCATATAAAAATGCACCTCGATAACTGTCCAAATAAAACTCCAAGTCTGGGAAATTTCATAAACTTTTCAATTGCGGAAGCTTCTATCTAATAAAGGTTATGAAACCCACAACCATATAATATGCTTTGTTTTTATAAAACTTCAACAAATCTCATATTTCAACTTGATTAAAAATCAAGTACCGATACCAGTCGGTTTCACCTTCCCCTATCCACCAATCTGAATGTAATTGGATTCCTTTAATATACAACAGGACCACATTTAAAATATTAAAATTGCTCAGTATTCCAAATATCAAACACATTTACTCCAACCTCAACTTCATAACTAACCAACACATTCAATAATCATAATTGGCCCCATGCATTCACAAATAAACACGCTTACCATACTCTCTCTTCGAAAATATCAAAATCAATATTTTGATAATATAGAGTGCTGCTCTATTCCAACCACACACTTCCACCATTCTTAAATCTAGAACATTATTCTTCAACGATTCTGAAATTGATGTGCACCATTTCCTCTTCATTCTTTATCATCGGTTCTGCGTCCACCTTTCCTCTTGCAATTCGTGGATTTGCTCTCTTATTACAACCAGTGTTTGGTCAGTTCAGCGCTGAAGAAATGAGAATCGATCACAAACTGGAACACTACAATATACCTCTGCTGTATTATGCATTCAAAATGGACCGCACAAGTCTTCCTTCCGCGATTGATGGTTCAAAAAATCTCACGGCATTTCCAATCGACCTCTGTTCTTCGATTTTATTTCTGCTTCAAATCTTGAGTTCGCCACTCCTCCAGAGACCAAATCTCATCGATTTGAATTAATCCTTCGCACAGGATTAATATGCACTATTCTACGGCTTCATGCATGTCAAATACAGCGTTATGTATTTATATGAAACAAATGAACTAATATTGCATAATCTAACACCGCTTCTCTTTGAAATTAACACACAATTTCATTGCCGACTCAATAGAGATTTAAATTTTCACATCAATGATATAGCTCGTTAACATCTATAAACCACATGTTATAACTATGGAATTTACAACCATACACAACTCAACTCACCCAGGAAACCGAACCTCATTAATTTCGATGACATTCATTATAAGGTATATTCAATTCAATATTTCAAACAGTCTTCAACATTAAACTCAGAAACCTCTGCACCAGAATTCCACTGCGTCCTTCAGGTTTCATTTGATCTACAAGTTATGTTCTTTCAATTCATTTAAATTTAATTCTGTATAGAAATGAATCTGATTCATACCTGTCTACTCAACAAGCAATCAAGTCATGTGGTAGCACCAGTGCTTGAATTGCGCACCCCTTTTAAATTTGCGCCATACATCAACCTTTCCATAGCTCGCGTTCAATAATTCTTTTGATACCCATTTCCATTAATTCTACATGGAATTTTCATTTAATCATTCATTCAACTAATCATCACCACACCAAAATCGATGTGTCCAAATGCTTAATTCAGAATTGAAATTCCATTCTAATTCCTTTCCAGATAATCGATCCTTCTTGATATATGTATGCAATTTTATATCCAATTCCTCTATTTCACACATATTTACAGTTCATCCAATAACACATAACTTCATCATGTACATAGTTCAAATAAATTCCTTCATAAACAAACATGAAATCAAATACAAAAATCCTTTTGGTTCATGGCCAGATTTTCAAATCGATGGCCCTTTACAAAAGCCCGTAGGCTTACAAACTTTGTTGTCCAAACCACACCTCTAATCACTCTATTCTTCCTGGTATATTTGGCCTTTGAGGCTCCTTAATTTATACAAATTGAATTGAACCAATTTAGGTTCCAATCCCTTTAATCACTCAACAAAGTACTCAAATATCTCAACACCCCTATAATCTATATTTTTATCCCTAAAATCTTGAAACTAAATCTAACTTAGGCTCATAATTAATTCTTAAATATATTAAGTCTAATTCCTCTCATGTTCTCCAAATCATTTGGGAACATTTACAAATCCTCGTAATAATTAATTAAAAATATAATTTAATCACTCAAAAATATCATTAATATTTACATACAATTAATATTTTCTCAAAAACATGAGACCCCTAGGTTTAAAAAAAATACAAGGTATTTTCCCGAGTCTAATGCTCCTGCATCAAGGGTTTAATGAGGGAGCACATTGAGGACCAAAAATCAAATATAAGGGTAACTGATATTCCAGAGGAACACAAGATTGATGTCTTCATAGGAAATTTAAAGGATAACATCCAACATGAAGTTCGCGTTTGGGAACCTGATTCATTGGAGACAGTATTCAGGCTGGCAAGAAAAATTGAATGTAAAATTATGACAACAAGGAAGCCTACGACTCACATCTATAAAGATGGAAGTGTTGCTACTCCTATATTTCCACAACATACAAGGTTGACACCACAACAATTGGAAGAAAAAAGAGCAAAAGGGCTTTTCTACAGTTGTGATAGCAAGTATGCTAAAGGTCATAAGTGTGTTGAGAAGAAATGATTTTACATAGATTGTGAAGAGGAGGAAGAAAATGAACAAGAAACTTCAAAAGAACAGGATATACACCAGGAGCCAACCCTAGAAGAAGAAGAAATGAGTTTGACCATATCATGTAATGCATTGGCAGGAATTACCACTCCTCAAACTCTCAAGATAGAAGGACATATCAAGAAGAAAAAGGTAATAGTGTTTATTGATTCAATTAGTACCCATAATTTTATTCATTGTAAGGTAGCCAAGGAATTGAATTTTTTCTTATACCCAACACCAGAATGTCAAGTGATGGTTGCAAATGGAGGAACTATAAATTTCTCTAAAAAATGCCATTACATCAAGGTAGCCATGGGAGAATATGTATTGAATATTCCAATGCTTTCCATTCCAATGGGAGGTGTTGATGTTGTACTAGGAGTACAATGGTTACAATCTTTGGGGATGGTATCTTTTGATTTTCAAGATATTTTCTTCAAATTTTTTCGAAAGGAAAGGAAATCAAATTACGGGGTATCGCAGGGAAGCCAGTAAAGATAATAAGCTATGTTAAACGCCATGTTAAGGCACACACATGGTGTATGAGGAAGAATAACACACACACAAAAGACTCAACACACAATGAAAGATAAGCGTGAGGCTTTCTTATTTTACATTATACAAAGATGTACATTTATAGTACAATGGTGTGACTCTTGGTTTCATATTCCAAAGTCACTTGGACTCCATTGTGACTTTTCGCATTCCACACCTACCCATGTAGGATTAGGTGTTCCAACATCCCCCCTTAATCTGAAGGGGCATGTGTGAGTCCAAGAAGAGAGTTGTAATACAAATCTGAAAAGTATGCATGGTAGCACTTGGGCTGAATCAACTCTCTGAAATGTTGGAAAAAAGAGGTGGTTTTAGGATTACCACAAACACTGGGATGCAAAACTTCTTGCAGTTCCTGGAACTCTTCCAAAACTGGCAAGAAGCTGAAAGCTTCTGCTAGAGGAATTGTCCCTCATAAAAAAGGGAGACCTTCAACCTAAAAGAAGGGAGGTCTACTACCTGTGATGGTTTTAGGATGACCAACAACTCTGGAATGCTTTGAAGCATTTCCTGGAACTCAACCAATGCTGGCAAGAAGCTGAAGGCTACTAAGCTGAAGGCTTCTGCTAGAGGAAGTGTTCCTCATATGAAAGGGAGACCTTCGACCTAAAAGAAGGGAGGTCTACTACCTTGTGATGGTTTTAGGTTATCCACCAACCAAAGATGATGGTTTGGTTATCCACCAAGAGAAGGAAGGTCATGTAAGACCAGGGTTCCTAGCTACATCTCTAATCCCGAATGACGAATTGTGGCTCAAAGCCGCTTGACCCGACGTCGAAGCTTGTACATGACCACCATTTTCCCCCCTGTCAGGGACAAGGTGAGATGATGGCGAAAACTCAACTGCAAGTTTGTTCAATATCCGTGAACATGTTCTGACATGCGACTTAAACATCTTCTTGGCTGCTAATGCCCATTGCCAAGAAGTGATCCATCCAAGATGAATCTTGGTTCTTGCAGGAGGCTTGTTTCTGAAGCATCTGTCTGAAGAATGAGTGTGCTGACCATAGTGCTTGCATGGATGAAGATCAAAACAGTGATCTTTCATATGGCCAACTCGATCACAGTGTTGGAATTTCTCAATCTGTTGGTGTGGAAGCGGAACAGGATTTGGAATAGCTGCAGGTGAACTGTCATACATGAATCCGGCACTCTGAAATATGATGGGCTTGGTGTAGTCTGGAATATGAAAGGACACATCCTTGTCATATGCAAGACTAGTTCTGTGCTTGTCGTGGACAAGCTCTTCCCAAGGTCTGATGATGGGCTTGAGAAGTGTAGGCTGAACTGTTGCATCTGCATGAAAATCTGCTCTAGTATAAGGAACTGAATGTGGATCAACTACAACTTTATCTTCTTTCTTCTGATGAGATTCCTTCACAATCTTTTGAACAGAAACAGGTTCAGAATGGTGACTCTTTTGCTAAAGTTCATCTTGTTGGAGCTGAGATTCCAATTGCAAAAACTCAATCTTTTCTTGTGCATCTTGTAAACAAGTCTGAATATTACAAAGAGCATCCTTGCTCATTTTTATCATATCATCAACATTGGAATGAATGAGGTTATTCAACAACTCTAATGCCTCATTGATTTTAGCCATTTTCAACAACTTAGGCTAAAAAATGAAAGGGTATCGGCTTCAACCGAAAATGCACCCGTTTACAATGTGACTCAACAAGAAATTCAAATGACTCAAGATATCTCTCAAAGTACAAAGTGTGCTCCTCAAATGATGGAGGGCAATCAACAATCCAACAACTCAAATTTACACTTCAAGTCTTAATTGCATCTATGAATGAGGAAGAAATACAATATAATATTATAGAATATCTCTGCAAAATATGTGCAACTGAAAACACTATGCAAGAGGCCTTTAAGGCAACTGATTTTTCTTCAAAGAGTTGTTTTCAATGATGGCAAACTTGTCTTCAAATGTCAATTTCTTCAAAAAACACCCTTATGCCACAAATCATAAAATGTCAAATCTGCAAATTTTCTCTATGTATTCAGTCCATTTGCTTCATATGTCAATTCCTTCATTTCTGATGTTCATTTCTCTTTCCTCTCTCTCTCTGCTGTTTTTTTTTTTTAATTAATTAAAACTTAATTAAAAAATAGATTACTTAAAAATGGAAATGATGGGGAATTAATTAAAAAAATGTGATGAGGAATTGTCATAATGGGAAGGGAATTTAAAAGGCGAGGGACATTTAAAAAAGAGAATTAATAAGATATGGGAATTAATTGAAAATAGGGACAGTTAAAAAATAGGGAGGGGAAATATTAAAAAAAGGGAAATGTTAATAAAAAAGAGATTATTAAAAAAAGGAAAGGGGAGTGATTTATGGGAGAGAGGTATTATATGAAAGTGGGGTCGAATATTAAAATGATGGGATTAAATTTTTTTAAAAGGGAATCAAATGGTGGGAGGGGAGTGGAGGTAAGGGTTTGAGATGGGCATGGAAAGGAGGGTGAATGGTTTTGCAGGGAGCGTGGATTGCAGAGAGCACTGGTGGCAAGGGGGAGCGGATTGTAAGATAACGCAGATGGGTGGGGTGTTGAGAGTGAGGCCGATGCAGGGTTGTATAACGCAGAGAGGGGGAGTGATAGGGAGGCATAGTGAAAGGGCGTAAGGCGGGGTTGCATAAAGGAGGAAGGTAGGAAAGGCCGAGCGGCCAAGCAAGGGATGAGAGACTGTCTTATACAAACCAGATGTGAGGGGGTGTATTTATATATGGTGAATGAAAGGGTAGTATGGAGTTGGGGCATAGCATTTTATGTTGTATTGCTGTGAGTGCATATGGCTGTGGGTAGCAGAGTGCAGCGTTGGTAGGGCGAATGGTGCAGTGTTAGATCAGCGTTTGGGGTGAGAGAAGGGTCGAGCGATTGGAAGTGTGGGAGCATTGGTTAAGGTGAGGGCATTGAGAAAGGAATAGGGTGAGGTCGATGGGGGAGTAGGCGCAGGGTGGGAAGAGCGTTAAGGCGTAGAGAAGGTGTAACGTTGGAGTGGGGCGTACTACTAGGGAGTTAGGGAGTGTGGGGGGCATTAAGAGGTCGATGTGAGGGGGAGGGTTGTATTGTGTTATGAGGAGCATTTGTGGAGTGAGGTTGTGTAATGCCGTGGGCAGAGAGGGAGGTTAAGGCCGAAAGGCCGTGAGGTGAGGTTGGTTTGCATGGAGAGTTGCAGAATTTTTTAATTTTTACTTTTTTTCAAACAGCAGAGAGTAGAGTAGACTAGCAGAGGACAGTAGAATTTTTTCCAGATGTATAGTAGAACAAATCCAGCAGCAGCAGAAAGTGCAGAAATGAGGGAAACTTCAGAGTTTGTCTTCAAAACAGCAGATTTTTCCAAATATACAACAATCTACTCAATTTCGGACTTTAACAGTATTCATAAATCTTGAAACTTGGAGAGATTTTTCAATGAAAAAATCAGAATTTTTTTCTCAGAAACCCTCTTTAAACAGTATTCCAGCAGCTCTTGAAAATGCAGATTTTAATAAGTAGAAATTGCAGAGAAAAATTAGAATGAAAACCTTCAGATGGGCAGTACTACCTTTCTTCAAAGCCAATGCCTGAATGCTGCCAATTTCTGAATGCTGGGATTTTGAATGCTGCTCCTCTTCAAAACCAATTCTGAATGCGGTAAAATGTCAAAATCACTGCTGCAAAAACTCTCTAAATGCCGCAAAAATGTAGATATGCACAGGCCATAAACACAAATGGCTCACTCAATTTGGAGCAGGGCCAGCAATCGCCCGCTTTGATACCATGTTAAACACCATGTTAAGGCACACACATGGTGTATGAGGAAGAATAACACACACACAAAAGACTCAACACACAATGAAAGATTAGCGTGAGGCTTTCTTATTTTCCATTATACAAAGATGTACATTTATAGTACAATGGTGTGACTCTTGGTTTCATATTCGAAGGTCACTTGGACTCCATTGTGACTTTTCGCATTCCACACCTACCCATGTAGGATTATATTTTCCAACAAGCTCTAATGTCATGACAAAGCTTCTGAAGAAAGAATGATGATGTGTAATTCCATAGTTATGCTCACTAGAAGTTCCAACAACAAAATCATATATTTCTCCAGATCTCCAAAAAGTCTTGGAAAATCATTCCAAGTTGTTTGAAACTCCCAAAGGACTTCCACCTATTCATGATCATCATCATTCTATTCATTTGATTCCAGGAATTTTTCCTGCAAACATCAAGCCTTACAGATATACCTATTGTCCAAACGAGAGAAATTGAACGTATGATTGCAAAAATGTTAGAGGCTTGTATAATTCAACCTTGTCAAAGTTCTTTATCTGCTCCAGTAGTATTGGTGCACAAGAAGGATGGATCATGGTGCATGTGTCTGGATTATAGGGAGCTCAATAAGCTCACTATTAAAGATAAATTTCCCATTCCTGTGATTGATGAATTATTGGATGAATTACATGGAGCAATTTATTTTACCAAGTTGGATCTTCGTTCAGGATATCATCAAATTAGAATGAAGACTGAAGATATTCCAAAAACAGCATTTCGAACTCATGAGGGTCATTATGAATTTTTGGTCATGCCTTTGGCATTACCAATGCACCTTCTACATTTCAAGGGTTGATGAATTCCATTTTCAAACCCTTCCTTAGAAAATTTGTGCTAGTATTTTTTGATGATATACTAATCTATAACAGGTCTTGGAAGGATCATGTTCAACATGTTGACAGGGTGCTCAAACTATTGAAGGAGAAATAATTGTATGCAAAAACATCCAAATGTTTCTTCGGAGTAAAAGAGGTGGAATATCTGGGTCTTGTTGTATCTCACGAGGGTGTTAAAGTAGACCCTAACAAAATTAAAGCCATTAAGGAATGGAAAGTTGCCACAAACATAAAGTAGTTGCACATATTTCTCAGGTTAACAGGGTATTATCGCAAGTTTGGTAAGAATTATGGGAGAATAGTAGCACCTCTAACAACATTATTGAAGAAATATGCGTTTTCATGGAGTAATGAAGCAACTAAGGCCTTTGAACATCTTAAAGAGGCAATGTGCCTACCACCAGTCTTAGCTACACCAGGCTTCGTAAAAACCTTTATTGTGGAATGCGATGCCTCGGGAAATGGAATTGGTGTCATTTTAATGCAAGAAGGAAGTCCCATTGCTTTCGAAAGTCGTCCAATCAAAGGAAAGTATTTACAAAAGGCTATTTATGAGAAGGAAATGTTGGCAATACTACATGCACTAAAGAAATGGTGACCTTACCTAATGGGAAGACACTTCAAGGTAAAAACTAATCATGATAGTCTTAAGCACTTTTTTGAAAAAAAACTATCTTTAGAAGAGAAATAAAAATGGGTCACAAAGATGTTTGGTTATGACTTTGAAATCATCTGCAAAAAAGGGAAGCTAAATGTTGTTGTAGATGCACTCTCAAGAAAGGATAAATAGGTGGAAGCATTTCTTTGCGTCATTTCTATTATCCAACCAGATTGGATAACCGAAGCAAGGGATGAATGGAAGAAGGACAAAGAAGTGTGGACACTCATTCGAAATTTGCAGCAAGGTCCTAGTATATCTGATACATTTAGTTGGAAAAATGATTCCTTATGGTGCAAAGCGCTTATATATTTGCAAGAATTCCCAACTAAAACAAAAGATTCTTTGGAATTGCACACTTCTCCTTTAGGAGGACACTCAGGATTTTCAAAAACTTACCGAACAGTGAAGAAAGAATTTTTTTGGGATGGCCTAAAATATGATATTCAAAAGTTTGTGGTGGAATATTTGGTTTTCCTGCAAAATAAATTTGAAACAATTAAGACCCCGGGTCTTCTACAACCTTTATCCATTCCAAGTCAACGTTGGGAGGATATTTCAATGGATTTTATCACATGTTTACCTAAGTCCGAAGGAAAGAGTGTCATCATGGTGGTAGTTGATAGACTTACCAAGTATGCACAGTTTTGTGTGTTGTCTCATCCATTTAAAGCATGTACAATTGCTAGTGCATTTATGGAAACGATTCAAAAGCTACATGGAAACCCAAAGATTATTGTAAGTGACAGAGATCCCATTTTTACAGGAAATTTTCACATGAAATTATTTTCTTCTTTGGGTACTCAACTATCTCACAGCTCATCTTATCATCCTCAATCCGATGGGAGATAGTGAATAAATGTTTGGAAGGATATCTTATTTTTTTGTATTTGATAAGCAAGCACAATGGGTCAAGTGGTTACCTGTCGCTGAATGGTGGTATAACACTTCCTTCCATACTGTAGCAAAAATGACCCCATTTATGGAACTTTATGGATATCATCCACCGTCCATCACATCTTCATTAAGGGAAAATTCTAGGGCTCAAGTAATGGAAGATCACATCAAGCATCAAAAAGAAGTTATCCAACTCTTAAAGGATAACCTAAATTTGGCACAAAATTGAATCAAACAACAGGCAGATCAACATCGTAGCAAGAGAAGTTTTGATGTAGGAGACTGGGTATTTTTATGACTACAAACATACAGAGAAATGTCTCTCAAGAAAGCTAATAAGGATAGTAAATTATCGCCAAAATACTATGGTCCTTGCAAGGTGTTGCAAAAGGTTGGTACTATGGCATAGAAATTAGAGCTTCCTCCTTCTTCGCGAGTGCATCCAATTTTCCATGTTTCATGCCTAAATAAGGTTATAGGGGAAAAAATTCCAGTTCAAACAATATTGCCAAAACTTTATGAGAAAGGAAAAACCATATTGGAACCTGAAGCAGTCACGGAAACGAGAACTCGACAGTTACCAAATCGATCAATTTCAGAGTATCTCATCAAATGGAAGAACTTACCCACTGAAGATTCTACATGGGAGAATGATAATTTTATACATAAGCACCCGAAGCTACTCAAGCGTTGAGGAAAACATTTTTTTGAAGGAGTGAAGCATGTTAGGTCCCTATATTACTAGTATAGTCCCTTATTGTTGTTAGTGTAACCCCCTTATTTTTATTGTTGTACCCCTGGAACCTCCATATTGTTATTATTGTGCCCTTACATTATTATTGTTAGGTCAGCTAATATTACATTGTGGCCCCATGGAATACTATATGTAGAAATGAGGTTTGTTCATTTGTATCATCCAAGAATTGTTCATTTATGTAATGTATTGGAGGTTTCCCCCTCGAAGTGGCTGATTTCTAAGGCGTTGATCTCTCTTCTCTTATATTTTTGGAGCTAGTTTCATAACACCCTCTTACACGAGGCTTAAAAATGCTTAGTGTGTGGCAATGTGAACTTACAAAGTGTGATAAGATGCAGATATACAATGATCGTTTACTACATCATCCAAATTACATTAGGATTTAATTGTTCCTTGTGTGATAAAGAAATGATGTACGGATAATGGGCCACTTTATCTTTTTCCTATTACACTATGTGGATCTAAAGGGATATGGGAAACTCGATTTCTTTAATAAATAGTTCATATCCAAGCCCAGGTTCGCCTAGAGGTGCAAGGGAAGCAGATAGTACTTGCTTTTTGTACTGAAAGTTGGCCCTAGTCCCAAAACTAATAAAATGGAAAAAATCTTTGTTTAGTAACAATATTTTTGGATTATGGGCACATTAATAATTTACTAATTAAACTATGTGATTTGAAGAATAGTTTGAAAAATAGTTTGAAAAAATATGTGTGGAATTTGACCACTTAATTCTATCCCTAATTAATCTATGTGATTATTGTAAATATGAATGGAAAATAATCTAATTATCCACTAATTGGGGTTAGTAAAGCAACCAATAATACTAAACATATAATAAAATAAATGCATAGGTGAATGAATTCAGTAAAGGATACCAATTACTGGAGAAAATGGGAAATACAAGGCCCTTTTAACTTTTTGTAAACTCCATGGGCTTAGCCACACATAGACACGTGTGCGCATTTGTCATCAAAAAATCTACGTGGGTGAGAAAAAAGAGTGAAAAATCATTTTTTTGGGCCTAGAATAGGTCACAGAGGTCCTGAAAAAATTCCAAAGAGATGATGAGCACCTTGTATGGTGGTTATGTAGACATGAGGTACTACAAAAACAACCGTTAGATTAAATAAAATCAACTAGTGGAGTCACCAATTATGTGTTATTATTTTTCTGGAAATGGAGTGTGAAATAACACCTTCTTAAACAATTGGTTGTTCCCTACAAAGGATCAGAAAGATATATGGTGTTGTTAGTGGACAAAATTAGATAAACCAAAGCATTTCAAACGGTGAAAATAATTTATCTAAAATCATAAATTAAACGAAAGAGACAAATACAAAATAATGATTAGTGAAGAAACAAGCCAATAAAATAATGGAAAAAAACTCCCTTTATTAACTACCGGTGGTAGAATATGAATACAATAGAATACTAAAACACTTGAAGAGAATTATTTGAGCTATGGTGCTCAAAATACTCAAAAAGGAGGTCCCTTTCCTCAATCAATTTCCAATATTCTCCTCTCTCTCAAAATAGGTGTGAAGAATCTCTCAATGGTTGACTCTTCTACTCTCACTAAGATGATTGATTTCATAGAAGAAATATGCATACGATTCTAGTGCTATTACTTCTTCTACTTCAACAATGAAAAGTGGGGTTGCCCTAATAAAAAAATTTCCAACATAACAATGTCTCATGTTTTGGTTCTCCCATGGCTTCTTTATATAGAAATGTTTTAATCTGGGTTCCGTCACTTGGTTCATGAATGATAGTAACTCAAGAGTAGGACAAGATGATTTCATTGAGGGCTAAATATATTTAGGGAAATTCCAAGTCGGTTGTCCTTGAATTGAAATGTCACACAATGCTCCCCTAAGTTTGGGAAGTGGTCCTGAATTTTTGAGTCGCACCTTTCCTCGATCGTGCAACTTTAAAATAAAAAGTTGCACGATTGTGCATTTTTCCTTTTTATCTGTTGCACAATTCAAATTTTTCATTGAAAATATTAGGAGAACTTAAATTTTGGGAACTTTCATAATATATTTAGTTGGAAAATATTCATTTGTACGTTCTGCTAGAGAACCTTAGGTGTATTTTATAGTTTATGATTTTCAAGTGTTAACAATACATTTCTCAAAAGATGATGAAATGTTTTTGTTAATTCATCCATTAACATCTATCCAAGTTTCAAATCATGAAAATCTCTGGCTTTATCATCAAAATAATGCTCTATTAAATATTTTACTCTAAAAATTCGTTGGAATTCTTCCCAATTAACATCTTTCTTTTATAGATTATCTAATGTTCTAACTTCTTCCCACCACACATAAGCTTTTCCTTCTAGCTCGTAGGTAGCCAATTTCACATTTATTTCAGTATAACAATCATAGACTTGAAAACATATGTTAATATTATGTAGCCATGATTTTGTTGCTTCTTCCGATTACCCATTATATCTTGGAGGTATAATGTTTTAAAATTCTCCTTCTAACCCCATTTTGGGCTTCTTTATAGGCTTAGAATGAAATTTATATGAACTATGCTCCTCCCCTTCATATTTTTCTTCCTTACTTTAAACCATCTCTTTACAGGTCTTACACTTAGATGTCTATCCTCTATTTTCTTCCTCCGTCGTTATTTATTTTTTCTTAGGATTAGACTTGTATGTTAGAATTATAATCAATTGATATTATTATGCACTAGAATTTAATAGTTACTCATGTCTAATAGGGAGATCTAGCAACTTTGTATGAAAATATTTCACCATATTCAATAATTCGATGGTGTGTATTTGTGCTTATCGACCGAAATGCACATAAATTTATTCTTCACCTATGTGGGTATATCCTTGTGTTTTTTCCAGATTTTTTCCTTCTCTTTACTCTTCTTTATATTATATGGAAAATAAATAATTCATTTTGTTAGAAGAAGTCATAATTGGCACCATGGACATATTATTGAACTTCTTTTTACTTTGATACCACATATAACATCTCCATAAATTTACCTAGAAATAGGTATGAATTATCAATATATATATATATATATATATATATATATATATATTCACTAAATTATTGTTCTTTGAGCTCTTCTTCACAAGGGAACATTGATTGCCAAATTTCTCCTTACTTATTTATCCATGAAGATTTCTTTATACTACCTCTATCTAGATTGGTATATGACATGGAATTCCACTTCAATATTTTTTTATAGCTCAAATTTTCATCTTAAACAATTGGGTATGACCATGTGGGGTATTAGTTTAGCCACCCTTCTCAATAATTAAAGATTTAAATCATATTTTTCGTTACAGTATACATAAATGTTTTTGACCATATGGAATTTATCAACATTACAAATATTAAAATGATGATTAACCTATATAAACATACATTTCCTCATGATGCTTGCTAATATGTAACAATACTATGTTAAATGGTTTGCATTAATTTCAGTACTTCGAAATTTGAGTTATATTTCCCCTCATACAATTGAGAGTTACAGAGTCTCCAAGGACTTCATGGCTACACATTATCTCTGTGGAAGTCTTACAACCCTCATCCTATGTTAACACAATACACTTGGAAGTATGGTTCCACCTTCCAATTTTCCCAATGATGTGTGGTCATTTTTACATTCAAGATTTACTTGGGGTTTTCGATTTATGGTGATTCCAAATTTTAAATGGTTAGAGTCACTACCTCCTACAACCTCTTTCTTTCCTTGGCCTCATTCTCTATTGTGCTACTTTTGGAATGAGCTCTACAACGAGTGCATTAACATAGTAACTAGGTTTTTTTTTCTAATATTGAATGTATGCACCATGAAATTTTGTTAGTTCTTTCCCGAACACCAATAAAAAGAGATTTCACATATGGTCTGAGGTATGATTTCATATCCATGCCAGAAATTGACCTTTACACAAGCTCTTTTAACTTCCTTTATTATATAAATTCCTTCTTTGAAAATATTATTTATAATTTTGCATGGTTTTCACTAGCTAGGTGTTTATTTCTCTACTAATAGTTATTTTTAAAATCATATGTAAAACCCTAGCTTCTCATGCAGTTTTTGGACTATGGGACCCATCTATTGGAGGGTTCATGACTATGAACCTATGCCTTATGGTTTCTACAAGGTAAAATTTTCCAAAGTGAAATTCGTGATTTGAACCATAACTTGCCTTTTTTTTTTAGGGTTTTCACCTATTTTCATATACATTCGATATTGACATCTGTTTACTCTGAAACAAGGTATTAGTTACGAGGCTTCAATTCCTTGATTAGGTAATTTTTTTTATGATTGATTTAATTACGATCTTTCGACATTTGTTACAATAATCTCTTGAGAACTTTGGGGTTGTTAACCAATGTTAGGCCCCTATATTACTAGTATAGTCCCTTATTGTTGTTAGTGTAACCCCATTATTGTTATTATTGTACCCTTGTAACCCCCATTTTGTTATTATTGTGCCCTTAAATTATTATTGTTAGGTCGGCTAGGATTACATTGTGGCCCACTAGGATTACATTATGGCCCCATAGACTCCTATATATAGAAAGGAGGTTTTGTAATTTGTATCATCCAAGGATTGTTCATTTATATAATGTATTGGAGGTTTCCCCCTCGAAGTGGCTCATTTCTAAGGCGTTGATATCTCTTTTCTTCTCTTTTTGGAGCTGGTTACACAACATTTGGTATCAGAGCTTTGGATTCTAAGGTTTCGCTGCTCCAAACAGGTCCTCGCGGCATTTTCACTATAATTTTGTTTCTACAACATTTCAGAAGCTGAAATTTTTAGAGTGCGAAGCTGAAATCCTGAGGAATATTTTCTAAAAATTTCAGAGCTTGGTTCGCAATATTTTCAGAGATATGATCTGTGGAAGTTAGGTTTTTTTTCAGGCTCCTAAACAGGTCATCGTGGAATTTTCACTATAAAATTTTTTCTACGAATGTTCAGAATCTGAAATTCCTATGGTGCGAAGTTAAAATCCTGAAGAAATTCTTCAAAAAATTTCAGATCTTGGTTCGCAATATTTTTGGAGATATGATCTGTGGAAGGTAGTGCTTTTTCAATCTCCTGAATTTCATCTCAGAGAGGTGATCATGGGAAAAGTTCAATAACTCTCTCTCTGGGAATCAAATTGGAGTGCCGTAAAAATTGGTCGCAATTACACAGACTTTAGTTTCTTGGATATCAATTTCAGAGATGAAGGATGAAACAGTGACATGTGGCAAGTCGTACAAATTAGCTCTACTGAACCAGTCCTTCATTAGGTCATTTCGAGAGATTGGACACAACTTTGTCTTGGAGAATCAAAATCAGGTCAGACCTATGGCATTCGAAAGATAATTCAAAGGGCTACTTTGGTACCAAAAATCAAATATTAAAGTGCTGCAATCACAAATATAATCCAATTTCAATATCGAGCTCCTCAAAAGCAAGAAAAAGGTCTGTATTTTTTTTCCCGAATTGCTTAAGTCTTGTTTGAAGAATCAATTTGAATTGATTCCAAGGGCATATTGTAGAATAAGATGGCGTTCAACCTAAGATGGATGGTGTGGAAGCTAAGACGGATGGCGTGCAAGCTAAGATGGATGGCGTGGAAGCTAAGATGGATGGCATGGAAGTTGGCATGGAAGCTAAGATGGAAAACATGAAGAATGATCTAAAAACAGACATCGAAGGTTTGACAAAGTTGATACAAGAAATGTTTCCTAATGGTGAAAAGATAGTAGAATAACCTCATGATGAGAACAAAATCAATGTTAATCATGATTTGATAAACTCTAATGTTGGCGGGAAGAACCACCATATTCCAAAAATGGATATGAGGAAGTTTGATGGAAAGGATCCTGTAACATGGATACTACAGATGAAGCAATATTTTGATCTCCATAACATGCAAAACAAACAAAAGGTACGCATTGCAACTTTACATTTAGAACAAAATACATTTGTATGGTATCGATGGCTTTGCTCCCGTAAAAAAATTGTCACTTGGTCAATTTTTACGGAGGAAATGATAGCACATTATGAGGATACAAAGAGCAACACCTTCTTTAGCCAATTGATAAATCTCAAACAAAGGGTTTAGTGGGGCAGCACATTGAGGACTTCCAAAAATTGAATATAAGGGTAACTGATATTCCAGAGGAACACAGGATTGATCTCTTCATAGGCACTTTAAAGGATAACATCCAACATGAAGTTCGTGTTTTGGAACTTGATTCATTGGAGAAGGCATTCAGGTTGGCAAGAAAAGTTGAATGTAAAATTATGGCGACAAGAAAGCCTACCACTCAATTCTATAAAGAAGGAAGTGTTGCTATGCCTAGATTTCCACAACCTACAAGGTTGACACCACAACAATTGGAAGAAAAAAGAGCAAAAGGGCTTTGCTACGGTTGTGATAGCAAATACACTAAAGGTCATAAGTGTGCTGAGAAGAAATTATTTTACATAGATTGTGAAGAGGAAGAAGAAAATGAACAAGAAGAGGATATACACCAGGAACCAGCCCTAGAAGAGGAAGAAATGAATCCGACCATATTGTGTAATGCACTAGCAGGAATTACCACTCCTCAAACTCTCAATATAGAAGGAGAAATCAAGAAGAAAAAGGTAATAGTGTTGATTGATTCAGGTATCACCCATAATTTTATTCATTGTAAGGTAGCCAAGGAATTAAATTGTTTCCTATACCAAGCACCAGAATGTCAAGTGATGGTTGCAAATGGAGGAACTATAAATTGCTCTGGAAAATGCCATAATATCAAGCTAACCATGGGGGAATATGTATTGACTAGTCCAATGCTTTCAATTCCTATGGGAGGTGCTGATGTTGTACTAGGAGTACAATGGTTACAATCTTTGGGGACGGTAGCTTTTAATTTTCAAGAACTTTTCTTGAAATTTTTTTCAAAAGAAAAGGAAGTCGAATTACGGGGTATTGAAGGGAAGCCGGGAAGGATAATAAGCTCTAATGTCATGACAAAGTTTCTAAAGAAACAAAAACAAGGCATAATTTCACAATTATGCTCACTAGAAGTTCCGACATCAAAATCATCTATTTCTGCAGATCTCCAACAAGTCTTGGACAATCATTCCAAGGTGTTTGAAACTCCCAAAGGACTCCCACCTATTCGTGATCATGATCATGCTATTCATTTGATTCAGGAAGTGTTCCTCCAAACATCAGGCCTTATAGATATCCTTACTTCCAAAAGAGCGAAATTGAACGTATGATTGCAGAAATGTTAGAGGCGGGTATATTTCAACCTAGTCAAAGTTCTTTCTCTGCTCCTGTAGTATTGGTACACAAGAAGGATGGATCATGGCGAATGTGTTCGGATTATAGGGAGCTCAATAAGCTCACCATTAAAAATAAATTTCCCATTCCTGTGATTGATGAATTATTGGATGAATTACATGGAGCAATTTATTTTACCAAGTTGGATCTTCGTTCAGGATATCATCAAATTAGAATGAAGACTGAAGATATTCCAAAAACGACATTTCGAACTCATGAGGGTCATTATGAATTTTTGGTCATGCCTTTTGGCCTTACCAATGCACCTTCTACATTTCAAGGGTTGATGAATTCCATTTCAAACCCTTCCTTAGAAAATTTGTGCTAGTATTTTTTGATGATATACTAATCTACAGCAGGTCTTGGAAGGATCATGTTGAACATGTTGACAGGGTGCTCAAACTATTGCAGGAGAAACAATTATATGCAAAAAAATCCAAATGTTTCTTTGGAGTACGAGAGGTGGAATATCTGGGTCATATTGTATCTCACGAGGGTGTTAAAGTAGACCCTAACAAAATTAAAGCCATTAAGGAATGGAAAGTCCCCACAACCATAAAGAAGTTGCGAGGATTTCTCGAGTTAACAGGGTATTATCACAAGTTTGTTAAGAATTATGGGAGAATAGTAGCACCTCTAACAACATTATTGAAGAAAGATGCATTTTCATGGACTCCTGAAGCAACTAAGGCCTTTTAACGTCTTAAAGAGGCAATGTGCCTAGCACCGGTCTTAGCTACGCCAGACTTCACAAAAACCTTTATTGTGGAATGTGATGCCTCAGGAAATGGAATTGGTGCTGTTTTAATGCAGGAAGGAAGACCCATTTCTTTTGAAAGTTGTCCAATCAAAGGAAAGTATTTATAAAAACCTATTTATGAGAAGGAAATGTTAGCAATACTGCATGCACTAAAGAAATGGCGAACTTACCTAATGGGAAGACACTTCAAGGTAAAAACTGATCATGATAGCCTTAAACACTTTTTGGAACAAAGACTATCTTCAGAAGAGTAGCAAAAATGGGTCACAAAGATGTTGGGTTATGACTTTGAAATGATCTACAAAAAAGGAAAGCTTAATGTTGTTGCAGATGCACTCTCAAGAAAGAATGAAGAGGTGGAAGCATTGGTTTGTTCCATTTCTATTATCCAACCAGATTGGATAACTGAAGCAAGAGATGAATGGAAGAAGGACAAAGATGTATGAACACTCATTCAAAAGTTGCAGCAAGATCCTAGTACAAATGATACATTTAGCTGGAAAAATGATTCCTTATGTTACAAAGATCGCTTATATCTTTATAATAATTCCCAACTAAAACAAAAGATTCTTTTAGAATTGCACACTTCTCCTTTAGGAGGACACTCGGGATTTTTAAAAACTTACCACAGGGTGAAGAAAGAATTTTTTTGGGATGGCCTTAAATCTGATATTCAAAAGTTTGTGGCGGAATATTTGGTTTGCCAGCAAAATAAAGTTGAGACAATTAAGACCCCGAGACTTCTACAACCTTTATCCATTCCAAGTCAACGTTGAGAGGAGATTTCAATGGATTTTATCACAGGTTTACCTAAGTCCGAAGGAAAGAGTGTCATCATGGTGGTAGTTGATAGACTTACCAAGTATGCACACTTTTGTGCATTGTCTCATCCATTTAAAGCAAGTACAGTTGCTACTACATTTATGGACAGAATTCAAAAGCTACATGGAAGCCCAAGGGTTATTGTGAGCGACAGAGATCCCATTTTTACTGGAAATTTTTGGAAAGAGTTATTTTCTTGTTTGGGTACTCAATTAGCTCATAGCTCATCTTATCATCCTCAATCTGATGGTCAAACTGAGATAGTAAATAAATGTTTGGAAGGGTATCTTCGTTGTTTTGTATCTGATAAACAAACACAATGGGTCAAGTGGTTACCTCTTGCTGAATGGTGGTATAACACTTCCTTCCATACTGCAGCAAAAATGACCCCATTTATGGCACTTTATGGATATCATCCACCATTGATCACATCATCTTTAAGGGAAAATTCGAAGGTTCAAGTAGTGGAAGATCACATCGAGCATCGGCAAGAAGTTCTCCAACTCTTAAAGGATAACCTGAATTTGGCACAAAATCGAATGAAACAACAGGCAGATCAACATCGCAGCGAGAGAAGTTTTGATGTAGGAGATTGGGTATTTTTACGGCTACAACCATACAAACAAATGTCCCTCAAGCAAGCTAAGAAGGATAATAAAGTATCGCCAAAGTACTATGTTCCTTACAAGGTGCTGCAAAAGATTGGTACTATGGCATACAAATTGGAGCTTCCTGCTTCTTCGCGAGTACATCCAGTTTTCCATGTTTCATGCTTAAAGAAGGTTATAGGTGAAAATCTTCTAGATCAAACAATATTGCTAGAACTTGATGAGGAAGGAAAAATCATATTGGAACCTGAAGCGGTCACGAAAACAAGAACTCAACAATTATGGAATCGGTCAATTTCAGAGTATCTCATCAAGTGGAAGAACTTACCCACTGAAAATTCTACATGGGAGGATGAGAATTTTATACAGAAGCACCCAGAGCTACTCAAGTGTTGAGGACAACACTTTTTTGAAGGAGAGGGGCATGTTAGGCTCCTATATTACTAGTATAGTCCCTTATTGTTATTAGTGTAACCCCCTTATTGTTATTATTGTACCCTTGTAACCCCCATTTTTTTATTATTGTGCCCTTAAATTATTATTGTTAGGTCGTCTAGGATTACATTATGGCCCCATAGACTCCTATATATAGAAAGGAGGTTTTGTAAATTGTGTCATCCAAGGATTGTTCATTTATGTAATGTATTGGAGGTTGCCCCCTCGAAGTGGCTCATTTCTAAGGCGTTGATATCTCTTTTCTTCTCTTTTTGGAGCTAGTTACACAACAACCAATACATTATCTGTATCTATTTTAGTAGGTTAGTCTTAGTTAAGATTTATTTCATTGAGATTTTTGCTAGAGTGTACTTTCAAAATATCATTTCTTTGTACTCTGGCTGCTAAGGTGTTTATTTACATTTTATTCTTTCCAAGGTTTCCATGTTAGCTTGATCATGGTCCATCTAGTAATTTTCTTGTTTCAGGGTTCCATAGAGAGGCCCTATGGTTCCCTTGATTATAAAAATTATTATAAATTCCTATATGAAGGTTTTATAGATTATTATAGGGAAAATTCCGAATGTCTGTGGATACAAATTTCAGTAATATTTAAGCGCTCTTATTTGTATCTTGAGGGTTCTTTTTCCCCTCTTGTAAGTTTGAATTCTCATATATATTACTAGGTGTATGGATGAGACTTGCATGGCTATGACTTTAAAACCCTATATATATATATATATATATATATATATATATATATATATATATATATATATTTGATAAACATTAATTATAATTTGTTATGTTATGAACCATTACATAAGTTAATTGATTTAGTTACCCAATAGGATTTTGGTTAAATTATAGTATAAATGTGGTCGTGGCCTATGTGGATATAGGTTTAAAATTTCCAATAATTCATTTATGAAGAAAATGACGGGAATATGTGATTTTAATTTCTTCAAAATAAAATTGTAACTTGTTTATTAATTTATACATGGCACCATGATTGCTACTAATTTTCTATTTCTCTTACTTAAGCATATATGATATACTTTGTTTTTGTAAGTTCTCAATATTTATATTTCTTTTTTTAAAGGAATGCACCTGTTATACATCTATATATTTCAATGAACTATGCAAATATATAGCTGTATATCTTTTTAAAGATTATATAGTAGATTCTTGACATGAGAAACTACTTCAGGTTCTTCTTTAAGGCATAACAATTCTCTGTTCAAGACTATTGTCCTTGGTCTTATGAACATGTTTCCATCCTTGTTAAGGCCCGAGACATCTAACGTGAGCATAGTTTCCTCCTCTTATAACCTTAATTATATATAGATATTTATTTTATTCTACAATTCTCAAGGTTTAATTCCAATACCATTGAGGAGTTAACATTCAAATATATATTGTGAGCCTTAGATTATTATTAATATATAGTACCATTTGTTTTAGCTTAGGTAACACCCTCTAATTTTCTTATTCATTTTCACTGCCATAGGTGAGTCCAAGATGAGTTTCTAGTTATAAATTCTTTCCATATGATGTATTTGTTTCTTGAAGGTAATCTATTGGCTGGAATCTATGCCAAGAAACCAACTCATCCCATTTAGGTCCTAGTTGGCCCCTTAACTAGAGGGCTCTCCCTTTAGTGTTACGAGACTTTAATTTTGTTCATTGTCACTAAAAAAAAACCTATCAAGCACAATTTCCAGATCTAGGGTTTTTGGATGGGCCATCTTTGATTGATTAAACTCATTTTCTTAGGAAAAAACTATTATTTCATAGGTTTAACTAAATTTCCAAAATTCAATATGACAAAATAAAACAATTTTAATGAAAAGGATAGAATATCGAAAGCAGATATTGTCTAATAAAAATATTCAGACTGGACATTCAGTTATCTAATAAGAGAAGAATCCTATTGAAGAATCCCTAAAGGGAAACATAAATACATTTAGGAATTCTATAGAAGCAAGAAGGGATCACCAGTGAAATGTTCTCACCTTGATATACTTAATAAATAACATAACTTTACAATGGGATGCTATGGAGGTTGACACTCAACCCAACATTTCCTAGATATCTATAAAACCTCAGATGTATGTAGAAAAAAATAATGAACACTAGAAATCACTTACTTTTAAAACAACCTCTATCATTAACTAAAGTCGTAAACCTTTGATTGAAATTTGAAATCTCAAACCTTTATAAAACTTAAAAGTCTTTATTTCATCCTTAAAGTGAACCCTTATTCATTACAAATGAAACAATATAGAGGAAATTACAATCCTCAAGTTGTTTTTTTTTTTTTGTGTAAGTCAGCAGAATTATATTAAACAGAGAAACTTAAAGTACATATAGTTACAAAATGGCCTGATTGATCCAGAAAACCTTGGAGGTGCCCAGGCCGGTTCAAAAGCAGGTCAGAAGGACAGCTAGACCAAAAAATATCCCCTATAATAGTATGATCGAGCAAAATTGACACAAAATAGGCCAACCATGTAGGGTTGCCTAAGATGGGAGTGGAGCTGATGATATAGGACTTGCCCGCAGTATTACATAGACCACTGATAGACTGCTTAGACACTATTAATAGAAAGTAAAAGAACCTAATAGTGTGAAAAAACATTACAGAATAGGATTAGAGGCACCAGACTGTCCTGCAGTGCTTGGGCTAGCCTCTTCAACACCCTTCGACAACACTCGTAGCTTGAAGCGACGAATGATGGTGGTATGAGAATCATCTGCCAGGATCTCGATCGAAACATTGAGGACATGCTGCAGGTACAGGTCGAAACATCAGACGAAAGTATCCAGCACCTTCGCTTGCATTCTGAGCTCTTCAGTGAGTGAATTTAGGGAAATATCAAGCTTATCCAACTGCGCATTATTCTTGGCAGAAGTCGTGGATGTCGCAGCAAAAGTATCTTTAACGGCTGTGCCATGCATGTCAATGGATTTTGCAAGCATCGTCTTCATTTTCCAAGCAACAGATTGGGTTTGAAGGAAATATGTTGCCCGAGTGGAGGGCGTACCCGAGTCGACCAGCCAGTCCACCTCCTTGCTGACAGTTTGATCATCCACCTCGGCCCTAGACTTGTTGACCTCCTCCTGAAGCAGATCAATTGTATGTTTTCCCTTCTTGGAAACGGAGGTCTCATAACATTCCTTAGCCCTATTGAAAGTCTGCGTGGCCTTGACACTGCAGAGATTGTGTTCCGCCATCGGCTGAAAGTAAAATAAAATAGCGAACTCCTAAATATCATAAAAATCGAGCACTAAACCAGAGCACAAACCAAATGAAGCTTGGAAACAAATGAGGAAGGGAGAGCAAGCAATGTGATATACAGAATTACTGTCCATGAGGGGTAATGATAATCCGGTCGAATGCCGCGTATTGCCATAATAAATGGCAACTTGCTGTCTTATCCAACATATTATGCCAGAGCTGCGATCAAAGATCCGCTCCTGAAGGTCAATCCTTTTGCATGCTTGAAGGCTCCACGCCAGCCTCCACAAGGAAAGGTTGATCCTACAGTTGTCCTTTCAGACGGTTGGCTGCCTTTCCCAAAGTATTCCAAAGGACATTCCCCGACGGTGCTAACTAATGTCATTAATCTTACTGGTGATCCACATCTGCTATTGATGATTTATGATCTACAGGCTGTCCTCCTCATTCGAGCCTGCAGTGATGTCCCACCTCGAGATGATGGAGCATTTATCCCAAAGCTCATCTTGCATCATGTTTTTCCAGCACATTTCATGGACTTCCAACGGGTGATCGACAGCATAGTTGGCCAAACAATCCGCTAACGCATTTTATTTCCTTTGCATAGCCTGAAGAGTTATGCTGCTCAGAGAGGTTAGGTGCTCCGCAATTAGTTCTGTGACTACATATAGACGCCAATGCTTCGTGGCCTTTCCTGGCCTCGTTCCATTCTAGATTTTCCTTATGGCATTGATGGCCAGATGGGAATCACCTTCCACAATAACCGAACCTTTGCCAAGATGAATAAGGATATAGAGCCCTTGCTCCAGAGTGACGAATAAAGCTTCATTGTTTGTAGCCTTGCCCAATTCCCTGTAGAAAATGTGAATAATTTCTCCTTTCTCATTTCTTAGGACACCCCCTAGCCTTGCCAGACCAGGGTTTCCCTGCAAGGCCAAATTGAAGTTCAACTTGCAAAAGTATGGGATAGGACCTTGCCAGAATGATGGGGAGGGAGTTGGCCGGAGGTGAATTCCCTAAGCGTTGAGCCCTAACAGGCCAAAAATACCAAACAGCCCTAGAATGCGCACATCATTTAGAGATAGTGAGTCGGCCTACTCAGTTTGGCAACAAGTAAGAAACGTCTCTTTTAAACCCTACATGATAATAGTCTTGATGTCATCTAGCTGCCTGTTTTCTTGTTTCTGAAATATGCGTTTATTTCTTTCCTTCCAAGTTGCGCAGATAATGAATCCAAGGCTCATCCTCCACAGTGTGTTAACCATGTTGCTATTTGAGTAACTGGAGCGCTAGTTTGTAATACTTTCTTGAATGGAGTCTCCATTTTGGTCACTTTGTTTGAAGAGTTCTTTTAGACATTCCCATAGGTTTTTGGTCCAGGCACAATCATTAAGCAAATGGTTCATCGTTTCCTCTTTTTTCTCACATGGGGGCATCTCGAAGGTCCTATGAACCCTCTTTTCACCAAATTCTCCCAGGTGATAATTTTCCGATTCATAAGTAGCCAGAGAAAGGTTTTGATTTTTGGCCAAAGGTTGTTGTCCCAAACATTGGAGAACCAAGCTACTCTGTCTTCATTGTCCCTATTTTCGATATATCTTCTGGCCTCCTTGAGGTTGAAGGTGCCACCATTGAGCTTACCCCATCTTAGAATGTCCTACCCCTGCGTAACCTGTATCAGTCTTTTCCGGAGAGCAGTGTTTAGGGAGTGTAAGAGTTTCGTCAAGTGCCCATCCGATTGGGGGGGTTTAAGTTCGATTTCCCCCACTACTAATTATCATTTTTATCTGCCCAATACTGATGGACCTTTAGCTTACCATTACTCTGAAACCATCTCTGCAATGATTGTAAGTCAGGGCTTTCTAACTTTGGAAGCTGTTGGCATGCGTCCTCCAAAAATAAAGCATTGGTTCCATTACGAAGTTCCCAAAAACAGTGATTCTGAATGATGTTGCTATTTTCCCTAGCAAGATTCCAAATAGGGGAGCCTGTAGGGGCCTCAGTCATTCTAATAAGGTCCTCAATTCTCCATTGCGCTGCATATTTAGCCTTCCAAAGTCTCGCCCAAGGAGTGTGGGGCTCCTTGAGCTAGCGCCACCAAATTTTTGCTATGCAGGCTCTGTTGACCATCTCTGGATCATGCAGCCCCAGACGGCCCAGGGTTTTAGGTTTACAGAGTTTATCCCAAGCCACTAGCGCCCATTTGGGTTTGTTTGTCTTACCTGACCAGAGGAAGGTCCTTTGAATGCTTCTTATTTTCTGAAGTACCCCTTTAGGTGCTGGTAGAATTGAGAGCATGTAGTGGGGTATAGCTTGGAGAATTGCCTTTGTCATAACCAATCGCCCAGCAAAATTAAGGACTCTATTGGTCCAGTGGTTACTCCTGTCCTCTAGACTGGAAAGTAGACCATCCCAGTGTAACTTTTTCCACGGCTTATCCGTCAGAGGTATGCCCAAATACTTAGAAGGTAGGTTACATCTTTTGAATCCCAGAATATCTGTTAGGTGCTTCCTAACTGATAAGTGAGTATTGAAAAAGAAAATAGAGGATTTTTATAGGTTGAGATCCATACCAGAAGCTTGGTTGAATAGGTTTAATATGGATTTCAACCCTTTAGCCTCCTTGGTTGTGGGCATTCCATGCAGCATGGTATCATCAACAAACTGTTGATGAGTGGTTCCTGGAGCATGATTCAGGGGTTGGAGACCTTTGATGACATTTTTATCCTTTGCAGATTTGATGATGCGACTGAGACCTTCCATTAGGATAAAAAAGATGAATGGAGAGATGGGATCTCCCTGCCGAATACCTATGGATGGCAAGAAAGGCTCAGAAGGGGCACCATTGACAAGGATGGAGTAGCTGGGATATTTTTCCATAGCTAGGATCCATGTAATCCATCTTGGGCAGAAACTGAAAGCAACAAGCACAGCCTCTAGATAACTCCAACTGACCTTATCATAAGCTTTTGAGAGGTCCAATTGTATGATCATACCTGCTTTCTTTTGGGATTGAAGGGTATGGACCATTTCCTCAGCTAAAAGGAAATAGTCCATTATTTTCCTTCCCTCCACGTAACCTGACTGTTCTTCATAGATAATCAGAGGTAGTATGGGCTTTAATATGTTGGCCATAACTTTTGATATGATCTTGTACAGCACATTGCACAGTGCTATAGGTCGGAATTTGGAGGGGGTGAAAGCAACCTCTTCCTTGGGAATAAGGGCAATAAATGTGGAGTTGAGGGATTTGAGAATGGAGGAAGATATCCTAGAGTCCTCAACTACCTCCCAAATATCCTGCTTCACAATATCCCAGCATGCTTTAAAAGAAATCAATGGTAAAACCATCCGGGCCTGGGGCTTTCCCATTAGCCATCTCTTTGGCTGCTTCTTCAACCTCCATGAGGGAGACCGGACGGTCCAAAGCTTTGTTTTTCTCTTATGTTATGAACTTAGGGATGGAGGAGATGACTTCATTGATAGCCTCCTGTCTGTCAGAGTCAAGTTATGTGGCTATGAGTATGAAGTGATTCCGAAGGATGGAGGTGATTTCTTGATGTGACTGGAAGAAATTACACTGCTCATCCTTAGTCCTAGTTATCTTATTATTACACCTATAATCCATGGCAGATCTGTGGAAGAATTTTATGTTTTTCTCGCCTTCTTTCAACCATTGAACGCGGGATTTTTGCCTCCATAGAATTTCTTCCTGTTGACATCTATCATTCCATTTCTGCATTAAGTCACGCTCTGTGTTGATGGGATCCTGAGATATGATTTCTTTAATCCAGTTGTTGTGAATGGATTCCATTTCGTTCTCCAGGGCTTGTTTTTCCTCAAAAATGTTGCCAAAAACCTCTTGGTTCCATGCTCTTAGCTTTTTATTTAGATGTTTCATGCGGGACTGGAGCCTAAACATCTTAGTTCCTCTAACATCAAAGGGATCCTTCCACCATAGCTTAATATTGGTAGAAAAATCCTGGTGGGTGAGCCAAAAATTTTCAAAGCGGAATGGTCTGTTTTTGGGTGTACCTAGGATGGTGGCATTCAGCGTAATGGGCCAGTGATCTGAGCCCCTCGAGGGGAGGATTTCAGAATCAACAGTGACCCCCTCCAAAAGAATGCTATCAGAAATCAGAAAACGATCAAGTTGGGAGGCAATATGCCTGTCTCCTCCTCTTTTGTTGGTCCAGGTAAATAGGCCATTCCAAGGATGAATATCCACTAGGTTGGTAGATTTGATGAAAGAAATGAAGGTCTCTGCATCGTTGTTAAGAGACCGCAATCCTCCCTTATTTTCCCCGAGAGAGGTGATCATATTGAAATCTCCTCCGTAGATGTCTTTGGTATTGGGATGTTTGAGATGCAACTTAGTAAGATTCTCCAACAGCAATAGATTTTATTCCAGTCGTTGCGGGCTGTATACATTAGTGAACAAAAAGGTACCCTTCTCTCCCAAGATCTGCATTTCAAGGGCGAGGAAAGATTTGGTTGCTTCAACATTTAGGAGGTGAAGGGAGCATGGATTCCAATAGATGGCCAGGCCTCCACCAATGCCGCTTCCTTCAATTGCTAGGTGCTCCATATGCTTTCCGAGGCGTTTTCCTAGTTCTTCCAACCTTTTTCTGGAACATTTAGTTTCCTGAAGGAAAACTATGTCTGGTTTTTCTTGAGTGACTTTCTTTTTTAGTAGTCTACATTTCTTTTGGCTGCCTAGTCCTCTTGCATTCCATGAGAGGACTTTCATGATTAAACAAGTTTATGAGGAGAAGGAGAAAGCCTCAAGGGCTTTCATTTTATCCGAGTTGATTAGCATTTGACCCAGCTCCTAGAGTGCATCGCTGTTGGTTCTTCTGCCTCTTTTCTTTTTGTGCTTAGTGTTGGCCTGTGTGTGGTGTAGGTTCTGTGCCTTAATGCCTAGGCATTTATTTGCCCCGTGACTTCTTTTCAGACCCTTTAATGTTGCATCTTGCCTTGATAGGAATAGGTAGTTGACCCTGTCAATCTCTTCCTCCAGGATTTGGTTGATTCCTTTATGTTTCCATTGCTCAACTATGGAATTGAGGTCTAGCCCTTCTTTTTCTAGGATATCTCATAAGTCCTTATCCTCTATGCCAACTTCACTTAAGGCCATTTTCTCATCTCCTTCTGCATCTTTGCCAAAGCTGAGCTCTAGGATGAGGTCATTGATCATAATCGGCATCTTTGGCTGGGTGCTCTATTCTGCCATCCCAATGGTTTCCTGCTCAGAGGCAGGGTTTTGAGTATGCTCATCCACCTGGGAGTTCTCTCCAAGCACCTCATAGGTGTTCAAGGTTCCCTTGATCTAGTTATCCATCTTCAGTGGGGTTTTCCTGTTAGCCCGGTGTCTTCCTGTGGGTCAGACAAAACCGTCCTGGGTTTTACCCGATTTCTCCTTGGCTTTCTCAACAGTTTTGTTTAAGGGGCATTCCCAGATTAAGTGGCTGTGTTCATGGAATTTTCGACACCTGAAGGGTATTTTCTCATAGTCTATGGCTTGAAAATAGACTTCATCTCTATATTCTAACCATAAATCCTCATGCAAAGCCCCAGAAACATCCATTTCAACACAAATCTGGGCATAAGAAGTGTACTTTTTTTGGATAGTGGCTTCAGAGGCTCGAACGAAAGTCCTGAGTGTGTTGCCAATCTTCTGTAGCGCCGCTGGTCTCCAGTAGTCAATTGGCAGGGAAAACAATCGAATCCACACAGGAACATGCGTGAATGTTTCCTATTCCAGTGCAAAGTTTGGTTTCCAAGGTCTCATATAGAGACCAGCTGAGGCATAGAAATAAGGCCCTCCATCGAAGATGCGGTCCTTGTCTTCTAGGCTAGCGAAGACCACCGTGAAAAATATTTTGGCACCTAGGTGTAGTTGCACATCTCCCCACGACTTCCATGTTTGTTTGATCCATTGGCATAAGGCCTTTTCATTGGGCCAAAAGCCCATGAACTTGCTGATCACTGCATGAATGGCCATATGATCCCTATATGCTTGCAGTTCTGGGTCGTTTATGACCACCCTGAGGCTTTCCTTGGTTTTCGACTTACATCTTCCCTGGTTCTTCTGTTGGACCCCTTCTTCTACTGACCCATCTGGATCAGAGTTGTTTAGGCGGGGGTTTTCATTTGCTTCAGTTTCCTGGGTCTTCGCTTCTTCTTCTCGGGGTTCCTTTGCCTGGGTAGATTGCAGTTTATCTTGCTCCTGTAGACTCTTGATAAATTTTGGCTGGTTGTGGGGTTGATTCACCTTGGTATTGCCATCCTTTTTTGTCTTGTTTGCTGCAGAGTCCGATCCCGTGATCCGCACTCCCTCCATCGGGATTTTGCCTTTGTCAACTGTGATTTGATTGAAATATGGGGCCCCTCAGGCCCCCGGCTATCCCATCCATTGGGCCAGGGCTAGCTCTCTCTGCCGCAGGTCTTGGAGCAGGGCATTTCCCCCTGCCAGTGTTGGAAGCAGTATGCAGACTGTGCTCAGAGAAAACCCTAGGACAGAGGTTGCAGAGAACTCTGATTACAATCCTCAAGTTGTTACATTAATAAAAATTTTATAATTAAACTAAAAATAAACCAAATCTCTTATTTTTTTGCGAGGAATATGAAATGATAGAAAATAATTTTCTTTAGATATGGAATAAACCCATAGTTATTACATAATATTCCTGGAAATATGAAATTAACTCACTGATGCTAATCCTATGCCATTTAAAACTAAAACTATGCATGGATTCTCATTCCAAAAATATTTAGATTGCCTTCCAATATGCCCAACCCTTCCACCTATTTCAATATTTTTTTTATTTCATTCTATTCTTGAGATATACATCTTTCGTTTAAACCTTTGAGAAAGAACATGGAGTAAGTTAAACTATTGAAAAAATAAAGTGAATTGGATACGATAAGTTCCCAAAATTTACCAATGATGTTCCCTTAGATATGGAATTGATTTTCATTTATTACCACAATTATAACCTTCATTTATGTTTCTGATATTCTGCCACAAAATGCTATAGACAATCTCCATCCAATCACTTCACGAGGTAGAATTACTATCTTTGATTGTTACTTTATCTTTGTATCATTGATTTTCATTTTTTAAATATTGAGTTTTATGGCATCAATTCCCAAGAATATGGAAATTATGTGTTATCAACTTACTTATCACGACGTCACTCTTTAGTTTTTACAAATGATAATTTTAAATAGTTGGGAATAAAATATTTTGATAAAAATATTTCCCAAAAATTTCTTTAACATATAAATTAATATTTATTTATCTTCATTGAAAATAATTCCTTTCCATGGTTTTTGGTTTTTCATAGAAAATCATGTCTTGTTTATACTTGTAAAATTGTTTAATTATTCATGAATTTCATAAACTAAAAACCAAAATATTTCTTCAAATAATATATTATTTAACCTGTAAAACCATCTATTGTTTCGAAATCCATGTCTTGTTTTGCCCTAGTTTTATATATTTATGAATAAATAAAATTTATAAATATAATCCCTAAAACCATCGACTATTTCTACTCATGGTTTTAAAATTCTATCATTTTAGAAAATAATTAAAATTATTTTCACTTTTTGACTGGAATTTCGGGAATCGATTCTTCAACTAATGTCTAGTTTTGAAAATGATTCAATGCATATCCCATAACAATACCAAAATGAATTGAATGGGGCTCCCCAACCATGGTATCTGAAAACCTTCGATTTTACAGGACCTAAGGGAAGCATTTTAAATCCCACAATCACTTCCTTCCTAAATAATGAGGAATCCAGTAGCTAATACACATTCATAATAATCAACAGATGTCAGTATTTAGTCCAGCCAAATAGATGACGAGAAACCTTCAGCATGTTGTAAGTCATCCAAGACTGCATTTTCAATCCCATGTGTGCTTGCAAGACGCTATGGATGTGACCAAAGTTCACTTGTATATGTTCCACTGGTAGCATAACTATCTGAATAATTAACAATATCCATGAAATATGTGTCAATTTCCTTATATAATGGGTCACCTATTATTTCATATCTCATTTGTGATTCAATAACTATAAGGATATGAGTATTGTCATGAAAACTGGATGTTTTTTGCAAAAAAATATCCTATGCAAGACACTTAGCAAATAACTTTTAGAAAACTAGCGTAATCACTCAAATCATTCACAATTTTGTGAAAATTCCGATGCGATATCTAATTGATGTAACTCTGCTGAAAACCCACGTCTCAAATTTTACAATTTCTCCTCAACATGTGCATAATATACACTTGAAGTTAGTTTTTAGTGAAACCTAGCGAATTTTGACAAAATGATTTTTAAAGCAGAATGTAGGAGGGATGTTGGGCAGTAAGTTGTTTTGATAAGGGGGGTGCACACTTCACCTCCTGAAAAGGTGGTTTCCACAAAACAACCAATAGCATACCCTGATTAAGGGGGTGCACACTTCACCTCTTGTTGCCACATATGAAAAGGTGGTTTCCACAAAACAACCAATAGCATACCCTCCCCCTATTAATTATTGTATGGGAAGGGGGTCCGTAATTTAACCTTAGTGATCAATATTCTCCACTTTTGATCCAATGATGTCCAAAATTTTTTGATTTATGCCTCAAAGAACTTACTTTAATTCATTTGTGACATGTTTTGACGAATTTTAATAAGAAACATCTTTTTATTTTCCATATTTTAATATTTCAAATAAATAATTTTATAAAAATATATGAAACTATATTATATTTATATATTTTTAAATTAAACTATATTCTTTATCATAAAATTCTTGGCTTTGTAAACAGGACAAAGGCAAACATTTTGTAAATAGGACAAAGGGAAAGAACTCTCTCACAACTTTTATACATTGGATGCCTATAGTGCATTGAAGAAGCAAGTAAATAAGAAGTTAAATTCTTTGGGGAGACCTTGGTTTACCCTTGGAACCTGCATATAAATTAATCCTTGTGCTCATGGAATATATCCCACCTTAGTCGAGTTAATTTACATCTTATTGTTTATATGCATCAATGTACATGCAACACATTGACCCATTGCGCACAATACTATACTCCCCAATACTTGTTGGTTGTCACCTTCTGAATTGATTTGTCGACTTGGTTTCACCCTTTGTGATATTTGCTTTGTATTTGATTACTAATTATTGTAATTTGGTTCCAAGAAAGAAATTGGGAAGCTCTAAAAAAAATTGTAACATTTATTTTGAAAATAATATGTTACAACACCATCTTCTACAATAGAGGAACGACTTCCCCTATATATTGATTTGTCGACTTGGTTTCACCCTTTGTGATATTTGCTTTGTATTTGATTACTAATTATTGGAATTTGGTTCCAAGAAAGAAATTGGGAAGCTCTAAAAAAAATTGTAACATTTATTTTGAAAATAATATGTTACAACACCATCTTCTACAATAGAGGAACGACTTCCCTTATATCCGAAGTCTTCTAGACACTTATAATAGAAAAAAAAATAGATAAACATACATCTAAATACACATGTATACATATATACCTATTACATTTTTGACCCTTTGTGATATTTCTTTGGTATTTGAATACTAATTTTTGGAATTTGGTTCTAAGAAAGAAATTGGGAAGCTCAAAAAAATTGTAACATTTATTTTGCAAATAATATGTTACAACACCATCCTCTACAACAGAGGAATGACTTCCCTTGTACCCGAAGTCTTCCAGACACTTATAATAGAAAAAAAAATAGATAAACATACATCTAATACACATGTATACATATATACCAATTACATTTACAAAACATTATGAGAAACTTTCCATAACATTATGAGAAACTTTCCATCGGTCTTCTACAATAATGAAGAATTTTAATTTCATAATAACAATCTATTCCATTTTCCTAAACCACTCAAATTTCATAGAGTCAATTAAAACACATATATACTTATCTAAAATCTTCCAAAAAATATGCTAGAAGCTCCCACGTTCCTCCTGAAAATGAAATAAATTTGTCAATTAGTTCCCCCAATATCCACTCCTCTTTTCTAGGAAAACAATATAAAATTTCTTTTCGGTTTCACTTCCATAACACCTTTAGCAATGCCCTACTAGTTTTCTTGGTTCAAAACCAATCTTTTGCTCCCACTATTCCTTTTTTATAATAACAATTTCCTTTATCTATCGCAATTCTATTTTACATGTTCCACCTCATGACATATATCTCTAGTCATGAATATCCTCGGTGGTTTGTCTCTGCCAATATTTCAAGTGTCTAGAAAATGGGAGGAATTTTCTTCTTTTATTCCTCTCCCTTCTTGGGCATAAATGATTCCAACTGTTTTCCTAGAAATTAGGATTCTAATATCACATGGTAACCTTTAGCATATTTTCAATAATATTAACACACAAAAATCAGTGAATATTTACATCATCATATCATGTCATTTATCCCTCTTAACCTTTCAGCCATAGCTTTAATATAAAATTCATAAAAGAAAATTTCTAGGGCTATTACAACTTCTAAATTTGAAATCTAAGAATTTAAGTTTTTGCGAACATTGTATATTTGGGAAACAATGTAGACATAAAATTTAAGAAAGTTGTCATGTATGTAATTGCATTATTCACCACATTTGTTTTGATGTCTCGGGACCCTCCCCTACTATTTCTTTTAGATGATCATTGTACTTTCTATGATTTATAGATGATTTTTATAAGAAGGTATGGGTATATATATTAAAAAAAAAAATTGGTGTTTAAAACTATTAAGCAATTTATAGCTATGGTAGAGAAGAGAACTAGGAGGACAATCAAATGTATAAGAACATATAATGAGGGAAATTTTACCTCTTCAAAATTTGATTGTAAGGAGGTGGGCATTGTAAAACAAAAAAGCACAGTTAATACTCCTCAACAAAATGGTGTAATAAAACATGTGAATACAACTTTTGAAAAGATCAACAAACATGCTAAGAAATGTTGGTTTGTAGCAAGATTTGTGGGTAAAAGAAAATATTAATTCTTGTTATGTGGTGAATCGATCACCATCTACTGAAATAAATTGGAAAATTATTAAAGAGGTATGGAATCATCGTCGATGTGATTATTTAAATTTAAAACGTTTTAGTTTTGATGTGTATGTTCTTATTGATAAGAATCAATGTTATAAATTATACCCTAAATTGAAGAAATACATCTTTTTTGGTTACGATGATTTACTAAGGGATATATGTTGTGGTATCCTAATTCCTGCAAAATCGTCATTAGTGGATATGTGATATTTGATGAATATTCTCTTACTAAATGGAATCAAACAGAAGATGTTGTAAAATAGGAACAAACACCATCTCGACAAATTCAATTTGATAAATAACCATCTACAAACACATGAAATCAAGAAGAAGCTTTTGGAGATAAGGAATATGTATATGTCAAAGAGACTTACGAAAGCGTCGAAGTTCCAAATCCTACACCAAGAAAATCTATATGAGAGGGAAAAGATCTGAAAAGGTATATCAAATTTGTTTCACATACTTCTCTAGTTACTGAAATTTAGGAGCCTTCTTGTTATCAGGAAGTAGTAAATGATATCAATAGTGAAAAATTGAAAGTGATTATGAAAGACGAAATGGATTCCTTAGTGAAAATAAATACATGGGACATAGCATAACTCTTGAAAAATAGGAAGGTTGTTCGATGCAAATGTGTATTCAAATCCGAAAAAGGTTTTGATGGTAATATCGAAATCTATAACACCAGAATGGTTGCAAATGGTTACTCACATGTGGGAGGTGTATATTTCCATGATTTTTTTTCACTAGTTGTTAAACATGTTTCCGTTTACATTATGTTAGCACTAGTTACTTTTCTTGATTTGGAGTTAGAAAAAATCGAGGTTAAAACAACATTATGTCATGGAAATTTGAATATGGAAATTTATATGGAATATCCATCAGGCTTTGTGCAACATCACAATGAAACATTCGCTTGAAATCTTAATAAATCAATGTATGTCGTGAAGGAATTGCCTAGGAAATGGTACAAGAATTTTGATCCCTTCATGATAAGTCAAAATTATACTAGAAGTGTATAATATTTTTGTGTAATTTAAAATGTATAATCGGATATTCATTATCTTAGTGTTGTATGTTGACAATGTGGTATTTGTAAGTAAAAGCATGGAAGATATGAACAAGTTAAAGGCTTAAACTTCTAGGACAATTTATATGAAGGATATAGGAGCTAAAAATGAAATCTTGTGCATTGAAGTATACAAACACGAGAAAAATAGTAAGCTCAGGTTTTCACAATAGAGGTATGTACAGAAAATGATTGAAGAGTTCAGGAGGAATGATGTGAAACTGGTTAATATCGCTTTTGCTTCCCATTTTAAGCTTTCTTCTATCTTGTGTGCTATTAATAAAGAGGAAAGAACCTACATGTATTGTGTATCATAAGCTAATGTAGTAGGAAGTCTGATGTATGTGATGGCTTGTACTAGACTTGATATTTAGCATGCAATGGAAATTGTCAACATGTCCATGGAAAATCTATGAAAGGAAAATTGCGCTGCATTGAAATGCATACTTTGGTATCTTAGAGGCATCATTTATTATTGTATAGCCTTTAATGGTTGTAAATATTGTGTAAACTTTCTAGAAAGAAGAATAGGTAGTATATTGTATGATAGTTAAAGTGCGCTACATTTAGCTACAAATCTAGTTTACCATAGCTACACAAAAAATATTGATATAAAGTACCAATTTTTAAGATCTTTTAATGATGGAGGTGCAGTATATCTATGAAAGCTCCACACTCAAGAAATTTGTGCAAATATATTTACAAAATCAGTGTTGATAGAGAAGTTGCAGTGGTGTCTTAGTTCTCTTGGTATCCAGAAAAAGCGATATGACTTCAAGAAGGAATTAGGAAATTTTTTGTGATGGTGGATATTAAATATGTAGTCTATAAACAAAATCATTCACAAAGAAAGTGGCACAAAATTATACTCATTAGTACACAAGATTTACACAATAAAACCTTGAGAACTTGTCAAAGAAACATCCACAGGAACGTAAATTAGTATTTTATTATTCAATATAATTATTACATTTGGGCTTACCATATAGCCTCCTCATCTTTCCTAACATATATGAAATAAGCCTTTATAAAAATAGTTTTTGTAACCATATTATTGTTTGATAAAACTAAATAATTGTAACAACATTTATGGTAGTAAGCCTAAATTTGTATTTACATATTGTTTTCATATTTTAACAATAATCCATATATATAAATAAAATTATTTTGAATGTGGATTAGGTTTAATAACCAATGCTTTTGCAGTAGCAAAGGTATAGACTATTTTGAGGAAATTACTAGAAGTTTAAATCTTTCTGGGAATTTTAAAAATTGGTCATTGAGTGGATGCAAGAATTCAAAAATGATAGTTGCAGTCAATTAGAACTAACTCAAAAGATGTAAGGAAATACAAAGATAGAAATCAATCAAAAAAGTGAAATCTTATCTATTCATTGGTTCACTTGATTTATCTTGTGATGAGACACTATTATAGCTAGTTGTTAACTTAGAGTATTACATGAAGTCTTTGCTTCTTGTATGAAACATATATTCTTTTGTATGTTGTAGAGTATTTGATATTGAAAGCATAATCATGGCATGAAAATGTTTGGTCAATAAAGAAATTAATTTTAACATTGGGATGAGTTAGGATGAGTTATTATATGTTTTCATTAAAACACAAAATTAAATAAGAATTGTAAATATAAATATAATTTTAATACTATATCTCACACAAGAAAGTTTCTCTTCATAAAAGAAAATAAATTGAAAAATGTTTATTCCTATTTTAATTATGTTATTTAACAAATAATTAACCAATAAATGAAATTGAAAAATACCCAGTCTTTGAAATATATTTCTAAATTTTCAATTTGAAATATAATATAAAATAAATAAATTATTATCTCTTCATATTATATTATGTATTTTTTTATTTGAAAAATACACTTAAAAAACTATTGTTTAGATAATAAAATAATGACAAATACATTATTTTCATGTTCACAACAATGCGTTACACTATACCCTTCTTAATAATACTATAAATTATAAATTATTTTAAAATCATATAAATACACGAATGAAATTGGTGTACGTATAGATGTCAAATATAAATACTCTGTTCTTGTTAATAATATTAAAAATTATAAATAAATCGTAGATATGCGTATATATTTCAAGTTAGGGTGGATGTAGATGTAGATGTGTTGACTTTACTTTTTTTTTATTTTTCATTAATGGAGTAGATTTAATCTCAGGGGAATATTCGAATGAACTTTCCACGGTCATGATAAATCCTTCTGTGCATTACATGGAAACAACTCAACTGAAACGATTTCTCTGAACATTTTATTGAAAGGATTTTATCGACCTCCTCCATCTTCCATTCGCTGTCTAGAAGATCTGTCTTTTCAACTACACCATATGTGCGCTACCAATGTTTGATTATCAAACCTCTATCCATTTCAATAGGTTGCACATTTCAAAATCGGAATTAATTTCTTTCTTTCATTCAAACCGCACTCTACATTCCTTTTATAACGCTAAGAAGCTTTTGTTTTTTTCATAATACATGCCAAAAAAATGACCCAAATTTATTATTTTGATCTCACTGGTTGTTGATATTAATTGTCGTAAAGTCCAATACGGTATGTGGAGTGGAAAGAATACCCCATTCAACAAGCTACCAAAGATCGTTGGCTCAATGTGGAAGACCTCATCACTGGTTCAATGCTTCTTAAGATATTAAGATATAAAATCGACTGTTTTCAAGTAATTGAAGTGATTATGATATATATGTAAGAGAAGATGATTTATAATTATTTTATAGGTAGAAGGCCGGATTGATCAGAATATAAATTAAATAACCTTCGGTTGTAAACATGAATAAGGAAACACAAAAAGGTTGATGTTCCATTATTTTGGAGTGCATGATACTGAACCCTGCATGTGGCTTCATTTTACGCAATATTGTTTAACTATATCATCTTTTAACATTGGGAGGTTTTAGTAGTTTCTTAGTTTACAATATCAATGTTTATACCATCCATTGTTTTTATTTTTTATTTTTCAAAACAAATGAACTCTTATATTTACAGAAGCATGCGAGTATTAAACCCTTTAAAGGTAACACTAAGGAAATTCCTCACTTGTGAAAAAAACTTCATTATTTAAAATAACGTAAAAGGAAATCACTCTTGGTGGATATAAACATAAGAAAACATGCTTCACACGTGAAGGAAAACGCTGACCTGTTTTCTTCACCTTTAAGAAAGTATATTTTTTATTTGTTGGTGCGCTCGGGTTATTGTGTTGAATGCTCCCAAAAAATTGCCATCTATTTGGAAATGAAATTTCAATTTTCGAGCTAAAATTATTTAATTCAAAATGTTTTTCTAAATTTTTTTATAAATATTTTTTTCTATTTTCAGATTGAATTGATTATAGATGTGATGGCCATAAATCCGTGATAGACTTGAGTCAAGTGAAAAATAAAGTATGATTCCAGTGATAAATGAATTTTATTTATGAAAAGGAAAACTCGAAATTACTTCGGAAAGAAACACTAAACACTTAAATTAGAGATTCTTGCCGAGATCCAAAAACTAATGTTGGTGGATAAGATTAAGACAATATTCCTTTAAATAACTCTAAAAATCCCTAGGAGTTGATTAGGAAGATTTAATCTGATGGGAAGAGAAAATATATTAAATTACTCGATTGAAAAAAAACAATGAGTAAAGGGTGGAATGAAGCGTCCCAGGAGAGAAAAGCATGCTATAATAAAAAAGAAAGAAAGCTTAGGCCAGCCGGTTGGAAGACTCTGAAAAGAGAGAAACCACTAAGGAAAAATATGATAAGGAATTAAGGTATAAGATACATTATCTAGAATCACAATAGGTTGTTGATTCATTTTGGTAATTGAGCTCAACTCGGGGGGACTGCTAGATCAATTAATGTTCGGGAGGATAATGTTCTTCCCAAATGAGTTTTCAGCATTGACTATGATTAGAAAATTTGTTTACGTCTATTTTTTTTGGAATGGAGTAATTGTAATCAATATTTGTTACAGTTAACTTGCAAACAATGTTTATTTCTGTTAAGTATCTATTTGTGAGTAAATTATTATTTTCTGCTCGGTATGCGAATTACTAATAATTGAAAATAGACTCTAGGGGTAACCTTATGGAGAAATTGTGTCTACATAGGCCTGATGGAATTAGGGGAATTTTTATGATGCACAAGTGGTGTAGATTGTGTAAATTTATGATGTCATATTAACTTTATTCAAGATAGAAATACGCTACATACTATAAAGATGACGGAAATGTTGTGAAAATTTCTTAATCTTTACACTTTATGCAGAAACTATTTACTGTTAATCTCGTTATGTCCGTCCTACTTAGACAAGTTATTAACTGAATAAATTCAAGTTAAAATTGAAGCAAGACACATAACAGATCTCCACCAGTCCAGATCTAGAACAAGTTCATGCACACATAGAAAAAGTGACACAGTTATTTATGGACAAATAGTCCCTGGAAAAACCCAATGTGGAAAAATGAGTCTCTAGCTGCTAGAGGGTTTTATTATTAAGAATTTTCTGAATACAACAAGCCTCGGTTCTAGATCTAGAAAACCTGACAGAGAAATATTAGATCTACAGCTCACTGGCTGATCTAGGGCCGAAATAATGACTAATCCACACCCTCAAACGAGATTTACAAAACTCCGCCAAGATTAGGGTCTCGAAACCCCAGAGTTGCACCTGAACACTTCTCCATTAGCCTCTGAAGCCCCTCTGACCCTCAGCACTGCTCCGGAAAGGTTTGTGTTACCCCAGACTAGGTGACACAGGCCCTACGCTGCCCCTTAGGGTCTTTGTGTAACCCTTGAGGGTTTCCTGCTGAAAAATCACACTGTCCTTGGAGGGACTACATTGTCCTTGCTGCTGCAACTTCCCTTCTCCTCTGTGTTATCATTGAGCTAATATTTGCCACTTGTGTATTTTAGACCCCAGGATCAGATCATCCTCTTGGCATAAATTCCCCTCTCTGTAGTTGAAACACTTCTGAGAATTCTTAGCATACCCGCCCTAGAATCTTAGCTTAGCTTCAATGCTCTGCCTCTATGTGTCTTTACAAATCACCCCAAGCCTTTCCTTTATACTTTTCTCATTGGAAAACCAATGGCCATGATCAGATCTGGAATCAATGGCTAATATTAAAAGGAAGCTTGATCGGTGTGACTTAAGACAATTTCATCACATTTTTATTTAAATTCACTTTAATTAATTTAATATCTCCTCAACTAGATGATATTTCCCAAATCCTTTTCTTGGTCTTGTTGATCAAGTGTACTCTAGTCCCTCCACAAAATTTGGGAGCTAGAGCACAACTGATGCTACCCCAAATACACAAAATCTCATAACTCCCTCTTAGCATCAAGGGTGCGCTCTAGAAATACATCACTTATGCATTACATGATGTTGGATATTGGTTCTATGTTGTTGATGCTTGGCCTCCTGCCACTCAACTCTACGCTGCTGCTGCCATTCTGTATTGTTTCCCATGACTCTGCCATTGCCACTGCAACCTATGTACTGTAGCTCTCTCTCAATATGGTGCATCTGTACTGCTCATAACACTGCCATTGTTGATCTGTTGCAATGTAACTTCAGTTGTTGAAGGAAACAACTGAATCTCCTGCCCAATATTTGACAGACAAGTCAGATGGGCTTCATCCTCATCATTGAAGCTCCACAGGCTACAAATATGTACTCACATCTTAAGGATGATGCACAACTATAGCTCTGCATTCTGTAAGCAGACTCCTTTTACACGACTGAAGCCACATCAGCTCCTTGTGCTGAAATCTCTCACGCTCCAGCTACACTGTGATGTCCCTTTGAAGCCTTTTGTGTTGTTGTAGTTGTGCACTACGTAAGCAGTTGTGCTCTACGTTGTTGAAGTGGCATCAGCGTCTGCGTTGCTGCTACTTCTACGCTGTTGTTGTTCTACTCCGTGCTGCTCCTCCTAGTCTTCAGATCTGCCTCTGCTTCATCTATGATCTATGCACCCACTTATCCACTTGTCTCTCTTTTGTCTTAAGGCTACCATAGCTCACATGTCATCCAAGAGATGAGTTGCTCAAGGATCCCGCCTCACTTCTATGTAGCTCCTCTACATATCTATGTCACCCCACGTCCGTGGTTCACGAGAAATCATGGTTGCATCATTTTCTAAACCATCATCTGCCACAACAGCTTTGGAAGATGATGCTTCCTTGTCATTTTTCTTTTGAGGAAAATTGTTGGAAAAATGTCCCATTTCACCACACTGGAAGCACTTGATCTTGGAGATATCCTTCTTCTTTTTTGCCTGCTTCTTCGATGCCAATACATCTTACTGATCCTCCTTCTTCACCTTTCTCAGTCTAGAGTTTTTCTGCCTCTAGGTGAATCTGTGGAGTTCTTCTTGAAGCAGAATTGCCCACAATTTGTCCCAATCTGGGAGGTCTGCTCTGCACAAGATACTTTGCACAAAGTTTTCCCACTCATCTGTGATTGCATTGAGGGAAGTCCTAACTATCACATCTTCATCCACATTAGCACTTGTTGCATTCAACTAATCTCTGATTGACTGCAATAGGAGGAGAAAATGCTCCATGTCTTCTTCCTGGGTCATCATGAATGACCTCATTTGAGTCTCCAATAGAATCTTTCTTTGGACAGATTTTCCCTCATATAGGGTCATCAAGGCCTTCCACATCTCATTAGTTATCTTCTTCTCAGTGATGTGTGGTACAATATGGTCCTTGATTCCATCCATAATCAGCCACTTATCATGCCCACTAGCCTCCTTATGCTTTTGAAGGAGATCTAGATCTGTCAGTGTCACCAGATTTGGCTTTGCTTGGTCTCTAAGATTGTATGCCTCAAGGACTATCAGGATCCTTGCCTTTCAAGCTGAAAATTTTGAGAAGCCATCTAGCCTATCCTGATCATGCATTCCATGAGGATACATCTCCTCAGAATGTGTCGGAACTTCCTTTTCCCTTTGCTAGAGAAATGGATCTAAGGCCCTTGGTGAAATAGGCACCTTCTGCTCCCTCTGACAACTGATTTCCCTCTTTTTAAATATACCAAATCAACTATGATTAAGCTTCTTCTTTGATCCTCTGATTAAATTGCAAGTTTCCATTGGCTAGAAACTATTTGAGAAGCTTATCTTTTTCCTCTCTTTGTCACTTGTGCTAAGGCTAAAAATCTGAAAATTTCATAAATTTAACCCCACCAGCACCTTCTGGATTTCTGCAGCTCTTCTGCAGTCTTTTCTGGATCTGACAGATTTATATCTGCATCACACTAGTTGGCTTTAGACCAATCCAGCGTTGTTTCTGAGTTTCCTCTACATAGTAATTATGTGGGCTTGCTAGGAGACAGTGTTAGACAGCGTCACCCTTCCCTCTGTGTGAATATTTCGCTGCCCTTTAGATATGCACTTATGCTGGTTTTCCAGCTGCTTCCTACAGCTAGAACCTTTAGTCTCTTGCTGGTGACACTCCTAGACCTACATTTTCTCTGATACCATGTGGAAATTTCTGAATCTTTACACTTTATATAGCAATTATTTATTGTTAATCTGGTTATGCCCCTCCTACTTAGACAAATTATTAACTGAATAAATTCAAGTTAAAATCGAAGCAAAACACATAACATATCTCCAACAATGTAGATCTAGAACAAGTTCATGAACACATAGATAGAGTAACACAGTTATTTCTAGATAAATATTCCCCGGAAAAACCCAATGTGGGAAAACCAATCTCTCTCTACTGAAGGGTTTTATTATTAAGAATTTTTTGAATACAACAAGCCTCGGTTTCAAATCTGGAAAACCTGATAAAGAAATACTAGATCTACAACTCACACGATGATCTAGGGCCGAAATAATGAATGATCCATACCCTCAAATGGGATTTATAGAACTCAGCCAAGATTAGGGCCTAACAACCCTAGTGCTACCCCTAAAAGCCTTTGCGTCAGCCTCTGAAGCCCCTCTGACCCTCAGCTTTGCTCCAGGAAAGTTTGCATTACCCCAGATTGGGTGACGCAGGCCCTATGCTACCCCTTAGGGTCTTTGTGTAACCCTTGAGGGTTTCCTGTTGAAAAATCACGTTGTCCTTAGAGGGACTGCATTGTCCTTACTATTGCATCTTCCATTCTCCTCTGCGTTGTCCTTGAGTTGATCTCTTCCTCTTGTGAATTCTAGATCTGGGGATCAGATCATCCCCTTGGCCTAAATTCCCCTCTCTACAACTGAAACAGTTTTGAGAATTCTTAGCAAATGCGCCCTAGAATCTCAGGTTAGCTTCAATGCTATGCCTCTGTGTGTCTTTACAAATGACCCCAAGCCTTTCCTTTATAATTTTCTCATTGGAAAACCAACAGCCATGATCAAATATTGAATCAATGGATAATATTAAAAGAAATCTTGATTCGTGTCACTTAAGACAGTTTCATCACATGTTTAATTAAATTCACTTTAATTATTTAAGTTCCCCAACTTTTAACTTAGGAAATACATTAAAATAATTAATTAATTTAATATCTTTGAAACCAAATGAAATTTACCAAATCCTTTTCTAGGTCTTGTAGATCAAGTGTACTATAGTCTCTCCACAAAATTTGGGAGCTAGAGCACAACTTATGCTACCACAAAGACACAAAATCTCAAGAAATGTTAGGTGTAAAGGATCCTGGTGAATTATTGAAATTATTCATATAATTTTTGTTTGTCATAGGTACTAGAAATTAGTACAGTATTTATTTAAACCTAATAGAAAGGAAAGTGTGTACTTGAGTGCTGGAATTAGAAATTAAAGGATCTAGAAACATAAATATTTGATCTAGTGGTGTAATTATTGAAGTTTTTAAGTTCTACCAGATTTAGAGTATATTCTTTATTTAATACACTCATTTCAATTTCTAACATAAATTAATAATTTTGGAAATATATTTTTATTGTTTAACTATATAAACCCTCAATAACTCACTAGAGGTATTGCAAAACATGAATTAAGTTCAGAGTAATAGTTTCTATAACTTATCCCTAGATGGGAATATTAATATATTCCCTAGATGGGGAGAGTGTGAATAATTTTGTAGAAGACTAAGTGATTGATGTAAATATGGCAACTTAAAAGAAATTATTATCAAAGGGGCCAATGATATTTCAAATTCAATGATTATGGCTACTACACTTAATGCATATGGAGCCTTAATGAGGAAGGGATAAGAACAGAATGGTACCCTGCGTAGGATGGAAAAATGGATATATTAGAATGTATGCTTCGATGGTTTTATGTTGAGAAGGTGTATGGTGATAACCAGAGAAATTTGATCTAGGAATCGTAGAACCTAGAGGGGAATGGAAAAACATGAAGGAAGTTTCCATAGTTATTTTAAGAATGCTATAAAACATATTTCGATCAGAATTTGAAAAATTTTGTGAAGAAATTGGGATCTGAGATAAATCATATTAACAAATAATTTTGGTTCATAGCCCTAGCGGAATTTTTTTTGGGAAAAAAATACTAAAACGTTATAGGAATTATTATCGAGACAATATTAGGTACAATGACATTAGAATGGAATTCATTGGGTAATCCTTAAAATACAGCTTCAGGAAAAATAGTTATAAATGCTAGTAAAGTAAGATTATAATGCATCTCTCATTAAAAATTGGTAAGTAATTAAATGTTAAGGACCAATGTAACTTAACAGAGAGGATAAACCCTGGAGTGGGTATTACACCTATGTCCAATTTCATCCAAACAATCTGAAGACAATTATTTCACCTCGTATTCAGTAATGAGGGTTGATAGCAAACTTTCATTTGATGTTAAATTTTACTAAAATTCACATTTTCTCTAAATAATGAAAAATAATAGAATAGTATCATACAAGTACAGGAAAACACTTACACAACATTAATGTAACACATTTCAAATAATACATAGGATTGTGAGACTTAACAAATTTAAAAATTTAACCACACAATGTACACTAGATAGTATCCTGCATAGAGCGTTGAGACATTTGGACAACCATATGATGCCAAATAAAAAGAAACACAAAAACCTATAGCTAAAGGAAAAATAAGAAATATATACTACAGTAACCATATCCACTTTCATAATTTCAGAAATTTCTCATAAACTAAAAGATAAATTCTAGTCATTGTATAGGTATAATAAACATGGTAAAGACGATCGAGCTGTAATGGACAAAAACAAAATTGTTAAGAAACCATTAGCGCCGCAAGGCGAGTAGAGAATGGAAGTATGGATGCAGTGGTTACACTATAGAACTTCGAGGAGAAATAATCAGTGGTGAAAAAAGAAAAAAATTATCCCCAAATTTCCAATAAATACCACAAGTAAAGATGACATTAGTCGGTGAAAAAGCGACGAGTCCAGGAACCATAATCGTTTTAACTTTATCGTCCTCTGGGGGGAATGTAGTCACACATAAAGGATTAAAACAAGACACTACCAATGCATTAAAAAATTGTAGTAAAAGTATAAAAGGGAAAGGGAATCAATAAAAACCAATTTCCACAATCGAGAGAATGAACATGATATCACTAGTGGCTTTAACGTTATTACCTCATGGTGGAAGGGAAGGACTTTCCACGACCTTGAATGAACTCTAGATTCCAGCATCATGGTAATGCATAACATCAAACTGTAGAAAGAAGAAAAATAAAAAATAAAAATTCTCTGTGTAAGCCAAAAACCCAAATCATGAACTAGCCAAGTGTTGAAAATGGTAGCATGAAAGATTCTAATTTATTTCTCCCTTGAACTAAATTAGAATAAAATTGTAATTCAACATCACATTACAACTTGTACGAGTTAAATAAGTTAGTTTGAATTATTTGGTTTATTTAATTCGAGTTGAGGGTCTAACTCGAGTCATGTAGAGTGGCTTCTACAAAATAAGACCCCTAGTTGATTTTATTTTGAATTGTAATTAATTAACTCAGCTTATCTTAGATAAATTTAGTTTAACTAGTTCGAACTATTGGAGGAACTAGTGAGAGGTCAAAGTGTAGAACTTGAACTTGAACCACATGTAGTGTTGATCATATAACTGATAAATCAACAATATATAACTCATGCATCTCAGATCATAGACAGACCCATTTGAGATTGGAGTTCAAGGGAAGTGTAATATTAGTTGTATAATCATCCAAATTCTATAGGTGTTGGATGGAGTTAAAGAAATTCCTTAAATTAATTGTGTATTTATGGATGGGGATTTCCTTAATTAATAGGGGCTAATTACCCAAGGAAACAACACAAGGAAATAGTGATCTAGGAAAGCTTAAAATTGATTCAGTATTGGCATACGCTTCTCTAGGAACCAGTGAGAGAGATAGAGATAACGCAGAGGTTTCACTGGTTTGAGAAAATAATTGTAATATTATCATATTTTATGACTAATGGAATATACATATAGTGGGGCTTTTAGTTGTCGCTTTCGCCAGGAAATAATTGTGTAATGTGTGATTGAAAATGTTTCTCTTTTATGCTTTGTGATTTTGTAGTTGTAATTGGCTTCCACAATTGCTAGATTAGATTCAAGTCTATTGATTTAGCATATTACAATTAAAATTTTGAATCTACGTGGATTTTCTACATGATGTCAGAGATGAAATCACTATAGAAGAGAATAATATGAGTTTTTACTTGCATGAGTAATAAGTTTTTCATATTTGTTGTCCATAGCTAACAACAGGATCATGATGGCGTTATATGGTTGGAGGCTCGAGTATTCCCTTGAGGGTAGATCAAATTATATTTTTTGGAGATACTAGATGGAAGAAGTCTTTGAGGACAATGGATTGAAGGAGTTCATTGAAAAGGACATTCTGAAACCAACTCCAGCTAATGTACAAGACCTAGTAGAGTGGAATAAATGTGTAGAAAAGGCCAAAGGGATTCTACCGGAAGGAATTTGAGACCATATCGTCTAGAACCTCCATGGAAAGGGAAACTCGTATGATATGTTTAATAGATTAACTGATTTTTTATAGAACAAGAATTACCAGAGGAATATGGAACCAAAGGAAAAGCTTAGGAAAATCAATATGGAGAAGGGCATTACAATACCAAAGTGCTTGACCAAGTTCACCCAATGTTGAGATGAACTTTGAATTGTTGGTTTTACAGTTTCCAATGATGATCTATTGATCCTAACACTTTGAGGACATACCAAGAGCTATAAAAAATACCGGGATTCAATAAATGGGAAGGATAATATACCAAACTTTGAGTGTTTTTTTTCTAACTTGGTTCAGTGAGAGATTCGATGGAACACTAGATATGGTTAATTATCCAAGCATGATGATGACGAGAACTATGTCGTGGCTGGAAAGGTAAAGAAATGGAAAGGGAATTCATCCCATCCCAAATAATTTTTTTGTCAAGTAGGCAAGAATAAGGACGTTTCTAAGATTGCATGTTTTCACATTCACGAGTTGGGACCTTATGCCACGAAGTGTCAGCACAAGAAGGCCAACAAGAAGCCATCACGAGGAGTGGTAGGTGAAGCTCTGACTTCACAATTCGAGTAGAATTTTACCCTCATTGCATGTGTGGTGTCATTGGTGATGGGTAGTGTGTGGCACCTGGATAAAGGAGCCTCATTCCATATGACCATAAACAAAGAGTTCTTCAGTGACCTAGAGGCAAAGGACCTCCAGATACACATCGAGATGGTAGACCATGTAAGGCATATGGAAACCAACATGCATATTGTTACTTTTCAAAGGGACTCAAGTTCACCTCTCACATAAAAAGATTTCATTTATGTTCTGAGGTTGAAGAAGAATTTAGTTTTAGTTGCTATGTTGGAATACCGTGGCTATGATGTGGTTTTTAGAAAAATAAAGGTATTCCTTCGGCACATATGCATGGGACAAGTGAATAAGATCAGTGTTTAGATAAAGAACCCTTATCGCATGTGTGGTGTCATTGGTGATGGGTAGTGTGTGGTACCTAGATAATGGAGCCCCATTCCATATGACCATAAAAAAAAGAGTTCTTCAACGACCTGGAGGCGAAGGACCTCCAAATACACATCGAGATGGGAGACCATGGAAGGTATAGCGCAACCAACATTCATATTGTTACTTTTAAAAGGGATTCAGTTTCACCTCTCACATCAAAATATTTCATTTATGTTCTGAGGTTGAAGAAGAATTTAGTTTTAGTTGCTATGTTGGAATACCATGGCTACGATATGGTTTTTATAAAATTAAAGGCATTCCTTCATCACATATGCATGGGACAAGTGAATAAGATCAGGTTTCGGGTAAAGAACCTATACAAATTGGATGTAGAAGATTGTGCCTCCTTGATCACAAAAGCAGAGAATGTGCAAAGCCAGCACATCGATGAGTTATGGCATAAAATATTGGCTATCTATGCCAGGAAGCTTCGAAGATCATGCAACTTATTTCTACAGGACTTCCAAGGGTGAAATTTAGCAGTGTGATAGATAAAAAGGGTTTACATTGGGGAATTACACCAAAGCCACCTTTCATTATAAGGATAGTTGCGTGCAAGCGATCCTTGAAAGAGTTCACTCAAATGTGGGTGGACCATTCACGATAGCCTCCATGACCAAGAACAGGTACTATATGATTTTTGTAGATTAATTTTCATGCAAGTGGTTGATATTATTCATGTATAAGAAAGACTAGACGTTCTCAAAATTTTGTGAGTTCAAACCACTTGTTGAAAAAGACACATGAAGGAAAGTGAAGGTTGTAAAGCATGCATCACAACTATATATGTGAAGAAAAACATTCCTCACTAGATTCTCGGGATCACTACACTAGAGAAAGCCTTTTCCAGTAAGAATTCAGATGTTGAACACTTTAGAATGTTTGGTTTATTTTACTATCATGTTTCCAAGTATGCACGGAAAAATATAGAATGTACAACTGAGTTTGTCATATTTCTGGGGTACACTGGTACAAATCACAACTATTAGGTGTACCTTCCATCTCACATATGACAACAGTGGTTCGTAGAGATGTGAAATTTGTTGAAGAAAATGTCATGTTAATTTCCCTTTAGAGGAAACTTTAGATGCATGTAAATAAGAAGATTTTAGCTCCAATAGAAGAACCCTGAGATGTGGAGCATCCAGAAGCAAAGGAGTAGAGGGTGGAAGCACCGACTCATGTAGAGGCATCTAGAGATGGAAGGAAGCACACTAGGGAGGCTAACAGGTTGATGCATGATACTAAAGAGAAAGTGGGAGAACCCACATCATAACGCAGGCACAGAAGGTCCCTATATCGGTACACTAGTTACATGGCTCTTATGAGCAAGAGTGTAGAAACTGAGCCATCCTCATTCGAGGAAGTAGTGCATAAACTAGTATGGGTTGATTACGTTATCAATAATAATGAAAGGGAAGTTGTTCCAATACCAGAGAATAAGTCATTTGTAAGATCCCGGTGGATATACAAGGTGAAGCAACCAACACATGGGAGTGTTGAGAAACACAAGGCTATATTTGTGGCCACAGGGTTCTCTTAGGCGGAGGGAATAGATTACAATGAGACAATTTCTCCAGTTGCAAGGTATTCTTCAATCAGATCTAATTTTTCACTTTCAATGAATATTGGATGGAAAATACATTAGATGGATGTAGATATAGCTTTCCTCAAAGAAGTGATTGAGGAAGAGGTGTACACAGAGCAGCCTGAAGGATTTAAAACCTTCGGTAGGGAGCGGCATATGTGCAGACTCAAGAGAGATTTTTATGGACTAAAAAAAGTACCCTTGCTTAGTAAACCAGTATCAAGACATATTTCACTGGGTTGGGCTTCACCAAAACTGAATGATATGCAAACATTTACCATATTTTGGTTTAACATAATTATAGTATTATGCGTTGATGATTTAATTCTAACAGGTGATGAGAAGCTAATAAAATCTTTCAAATAATACTTGGAAGGTGAATTCAAGATGAAAGGCATGGGACTCTTGCATTATTTCCTTGGTTTGGAAATTTGGTAAAGAGATAGGGAATTTGGCATCTCTCACAGAAGCTATACCAATGAGATACTGAAGAAGTTTCACATCGAGAGTAGTAAACCGATGGAGACTCCTCTAGCAGGGAGTTGGAGGAAGGAAGATGCTACTTAAGGTGAAGTGGTAGAAGATATGATTTGCAAGAATCTTATGCGTTCACTTATGTACTTGGTGAAAATATGACTAGACATGTCTTATGCAGTTAAACAAATTAGTGAAGTAATGTTTAAGCCAACCAAGCTCTATTGGAAAGTAGCCAAACATGTGTTCAGATACCTAAGAGGAACAAATGAGTTTGGTATTTGGTATAGACGAACAAAGGGAGGTAAGTTGCAAGGCTTCATAGATGCAAATTAGGTAGGGATTCCATCCGACAGGAAGAGAAAATTAGGCAGAATGTTCACTATTGGGTCAACAATAGTTTCCTAGTACAACAAGAAGTAGAGATGAGTATCACTTTGTTCAACAGAAGCATAGTACATGAATTCTAGTCAATAATATTGTGAAGCTATATGGATGAGGACGAAATTTGTTGGGTTTTTTGGTCAACATTTGGATCCTATAGTGACTTACTATGAAAACCATAGTTGCATCATCAAACTCTCATTTAGTCAAGTTTTACATGATAGGTCGAATCATATCGACAACTGGTACCACCATCTCAAAGATTGTTTGTAGAGGTGGATCATGATGCTATAGTACATTCCTATATAGGAAAAACATATGAACATCTTGACCAATGAATTCTCAAGAGGCAAGATCGGTTTCCATAGGCGAAATATGGGGGTATATTTTAATCCCTTTCTTGTTGTGAAGGAGTGTTGAAAATGGCACCTAGGAAGATTCTAATTTAATTTTCCATTGAATTAAATTAGAATAAAATTATAATTCCACATCACATGACAACTTGTACGAGTTAAATAAGTTAGTTTGACTTATTTCGTTTAGCTATTTCAATTTGAGGATCTAAATTGAGTCATGTAGAGTGGGTCTTACAAAATTGGAGTTGTGATTGAGTTTATTTTGAGTTGTAATTAATTAACACAGTTTATCTGATTTAAATTCAGTTTAACTATTTCCAACTATTGGAGGAACTAGTGAGAGGTGAAAGTGTGGAACTTGAACTTAAACCACATGCAATGATTAATAATATAACTGATAAATCAACCATAAATAACTTATGCATGTTATATTGGTGAAAGCCCCAGTTGAGGTTGAAGTTCAAGGGAATTGTACTATTATTTGTATAATCATCCAAATTTTATAGGTGGTGGATTTAGTCATAGGAAGTCCTTATATAAATTTCCTATTTGTGGAGGGGAATGTACCTAATTAACAAGGGATAATTACCTAGGGAAACAACATAAGGAAATTGGGATCGAGGCAAGCAGAAAATTGGTTAAGTATTGGCCTAGGATTGTATCGGAAGTAGTGAGATGGATAGAGATAGTCAAAAGGTTTATATGGTTTGAGAAAATCATTGCAAAATTCTCATATTTTATAAATAATGGAATATACATATAGAGGGTGTTTTAGTTGTCGATTTTTTATATCAAATGAAATTTTTCTCTCAACCTTCATTACTCAAGATGAGGTGAAATAATTTTCTTCTGATTTTTGGATAAAATTTGGCAGAGGTGTAATACCTGCTATGAGGTTTTTCCTCTGTGATAAGTTACATCAATCCTTAGCATTTGATTACTTACCAATTTTTAATGACAGATGAATTATAATATGCATATACTAGCCTTTATAAATATTTTTCCTAAAGGTGTGGTTTAAGGATTACCCAACGATTTTCATTCTAACGACATTGTACCTAATCTTGTCCATGTAATAATTCCTATACCATTTCAATATATTATTTTTCCAACTAAATTTTCGCTATGGATTTGAACCACCATTCTTAGTTAATATGATTTATCTCAGATCCCTAATTTCTTCCCACAACATGTTGTATAACATTCTTAAAGTAACTATCGAAGTTTTTGTCATGTCTTTCCATTCCCCTCTGGGTTATATTATTCCTAGATCAAATTTGTTTGTTCATCCCCATACACTTGATCGACATAAAACCATCGAGGTATGCGTTCTGATATATCCGTTTTTCCATCTTATCGAGGGTACCATTCTAGTGTTATCGCTTCCTCATCTAGGTTATATCTACGTTAAGAGTAGTGGCCATGGTCATTTAATTTGAAATATTTGTGGCCCTTTTGATAATAGTTTCTTTTAAGTTGTTGTCTTCACTTCAATCACTTAGTCACCTAGAAAATAGTTAACACTAGCCCTATCTAGGGCTTAGATTAATATTCCAATCCATGTATAAATTAAAAGAGCTATTATACCTCTAGTGAATTTCTACGGGTTTATATAATTAAGCTATAAGACAATATTTACAAAATTATTAATTTTTGCTATAAATTGCAATGAGCGAATGAGATAAAGGGTATACTCTAAATTCGGTAGAAATTACACCCTTAAATAATTACACCCATAGATGAAAACTTTAGGTTTCCAGATCCTCTAATTTCTAATTCCATTGTTCAAGCACATGATTTATTTTATATCATGGTTAAGTAAATACACTAGTAATTTCCGGTACCCGTCACAAATAGTAAATTTTATAAATAACTACAGTAATCCTCGAAGATCCTTTACAGCTAAAATTTATCTCATATTTAAAAATCATCCTAATTAATCCAACATTACTCCATTCAAAGGTTAAATATACATTAATTTATGTCCATAATATACATACGATATGATGAATATTTTTAGCTCGAATAAATTTAATATGACATCAAAAATTTACACAATTTATACTTGTTCATCATAAAATTTCCCCTAATTCCGTCAACACTCTGCAAACATAATTTCTCCATAAGGTTACCACTAGAGCTTAAATTCAATTATTAGTTACTCACATACCCAGCAAAAAATATTAATTTAATCATAAATAATTACTTAAATGAAATAAATATTGGTTGCAACTTAAGTATAATAAATACGGATTACAACTACTCCCTTCCAAAATAAATAGACATAAACAAATTTTCTAACCATATTCGCTACTAAAATTTCACTTGGAAATAACATTATCCTCCTGACCATGAACTGATCTACTAGTTCCTGTTAATTTGATATCAATTGCCAAAATGAATCAAAAATCTCTTGTGATTCTATAGAAGGTAATTTATACTTACTTACCTAGCAGATTTTTCCTTAGTGGCATCCCGCTTTTTAGGGCCTACCAACCCACTAGCCTAGGTTTCATTTATTTTTCCTTAAAGCATGTTGCTCTCTCCTACGATGCCTTATTCTACCCTTTACTCAGTATTTTTATGCAACTAAGTGATTTAATAGATTTTTTCTCCCATCATATTAAATATTGCTAATCAACTCCTAGGGATTTTTAGGAGTTATTTAAGGAATATTGTCTTAATCATATCCACCAACATTGGCTTATGGATCTTTGCAAGAATCTCTTACTCAAGTGTTTCTTTCCCAATTAATTTCTAGTTTTCCTTATCATTAATAAAATTCATTTATTACATAAGCATACTTTAGTGTTTGCCTGACTCAAGTCTACCATGGATTTCTAGCCATCACATCTACAATGAGCTCAATCTAAAAATAAAAATATATTGACATAGAAAAGGAGGGATATTACATCTACCCCCTCTTGAAATTGACAACACCCTCAATGTTTATCGTTCACTCACTTTATTATTGATGTTGGGTAATATTCTCTCATTGCCTCCTCCCACTCCCAAGTATCCTCCTCGAGTGCAAATTTCATCCATTATTATTTAACCTGAGCAATGACTTTAATTCTCGAGCAATATCTCTTTCTGATCTAAGATGCAGAGGGGCTCTGGTAGTAAATCTCCTTCGCGTTCAACCTGTTAGGTCCCTATATTACTAGTATAGTCCCTTATTGTTGTTAGTGTAACGCCCTTATTTTTGTACCCCTGTAACCCCCATATTGTTATTATTGTGCCCTTAAATTATTATTGTTAGGTCGGCTAGGATTACGTTGTGGCCCCATGGACTCCTATATATAGAAAGGAGGTTTTGTAATTTGAATCATCCAAGAATTGTTCATTCATGTAATATATTGGAGGTTTCCCCTTCAAAGTGGCTTATTTATAAGGCATTGATATCTCTTTTCTTCTATTTTTGGAGCTGGTTTCACAACATTTGGTATTAGAGCTTTGGGATTCCAGGGTTTCGTTGCTCCAAAAAGGTCATCGTGGAATTTTCGCTATAACGTTTTTTCTACGAAGGTTCAGAAGCTGAAATTTTTAGAGTACAAAACCAAAATATTAAAGAACATTGTCGCAAAATTTCATAGCTTGGTTCATATATTTTCGGAGATATGATCTGTGGAAGGTAGGTCATTTTGCAGGCTCCTTAATTTAACCTAAACAAGTCATCGTGGAATTTTCTCTATAAATTTTTTTCTACGAAGTTTCAGAAGCTGAAATATTTAGATTGAGAAGCAAAAATTCTAAGGAACATCGTCGCAAAATTTTAGAGCTTTGTTCGCAATATTTGGGGAGATATGATCTGTGGAAGTTAGGGCCTCTTTAGGCTTCTGAATTTCATATCAAAGAGGTGATCATGGGAAAATTTTCATAACTCTCTCTCTGAGCATTAGATTGAAATGATGTAAAAAGTGACCGCAAGCACATGGACTGTAGTTTTTTGTCTATCAATTTCAAAGTCAAAGAAGGAAACAATGACACATGGTAAGTCGTGCAAGTTTGCTCTACTGAACCAGTCCATAATTGGGTCATTGTGGGAGATTGGACATAACTTTCACTTGAAGAATCCAAATCAGATCAGACCTGTGGCATTTGAAATAATCTTCAAAGGGCTACTACAGCCCATAATTTCAGATATTTATGATCCACAATTATAGAGATAATTAAATTTCAATATCGAGGTCCTCAAAAGCAAGTAAAAGGTGTGTATTTTGTTTCTGAATTGCATAAGTCTTGTTTGAAGAATCAAGTTGAATTGATTAAAAGGGAATATTATAGAATAGATATTAGTATTGGATTCTAAAATGCCCCCTAAAAATAATTCAACACCCATTAAGCCTTTAGAATGCTCTATTATGACTCATGAAGACGAAGAATGGCAACATGACATATCAAAATTACAAGAGCAAGTGCAACAAATTTCACTCTCGCAAAGAGCAACAAAAAATGACATGGAAGTTTTGAAGAAAGGCGTGGAAACTAAGATGGATGGTTTGAAGAAAGGTGTGGAATTTAAGATGGATGGTTTGAAGAATGGCATGGAAGTTGGTATGGAATCTAAGATGGATGACATGGAAGCTAAGATCGATGAAAAAATGGAAAACATGAAGAATGATCTAAATGCAGACATGGAAGGTTTGACAAAGTTTATACAAGAAATGTTTCCTAATTGTGAAAATATAGTAGAGGAAACTCATGATGAGAACAAAATAAATTTTAATTGTGATTTCATAAACTCTAATGTTGGAAGGAAGAACCACCATATTCCAAAAATGGATATGAGGAAGTTTGATGGAAAGGATCCTGTAACATGGATACTACAGATGGAGCAATATTTTGATTGCAGTAATGTGCAAAACACACAAAAGGTTTGCATCGCAACTTTACATTTAGAACAAAATACATTTGTATGGTATCAATGTCTTTTCTCCCGTAAAAAAATTGTCACTTGGTCAATCTTTACGGAGGAAATGATAACACATTATGAGGATAAAAAGAGCAACACCTTCTTTAGCCAATTGATAAATCTCAAACAAAAGTGTTCAGTGGGGGAGCACATTGAGGACTTCCAAAAATTGAATATAAGGGTAACTGATATTCCAGAGGAACACAGATTGATTCTTCATAGGTACTTTAAAGGATAACATCCAATGGCAGCTTCAATACCTGAATTTCTATAAAGAGGGAAGTGTTGCTACTCCTATATTTCCACAACCTACAAGGTTGACACCACAACAATTAGAAGAAAAAAGAGAAAAACGGCTTTGCTACAATTGTGATAGCAAATACACTAAAGGTCATAAGTGTGTTGAGAAGAAATTATTTTACATAGATTGTGAAGAGGAAGAATAAAATGAACAAGAATCTTCAAAAGATGATGGTATACACCAGGAACCAACCCTAGAAGAGGAAGAAATGAGTCTGAACATATCATGTAATGCATTGGTAGGAATTATCACTCCTCAAAATCTTAAGATAGAAGGACATATCAAGAAGAAAAGGGTACTATTGTTGATTGATTTAGGTAGTACCCATAATTTTATTCATTGTAAGATAGCCAAGGAATTGAATTGTTTCCTGTACCCAGCACCACAATGTCAAGTGATGGTTGAAAATGGAGGAGTTGTAAATTTCTCTGGAAAATGCCATAATATAAAGCTAACCATGGGGGAATATGTATTGAATAGTCAAATGATTTCCATTCCTATGGGAGGTGCTGATGTTGTACTAGGAGTACAATGGTTGCAATCTTTGGGGACGGTATATTTTAATTTTCACAAACTTTTCTTGAAATTTTTTTCAGAAGGTAAGGAAGTTGAATTATGGGGTATTGCAGGGAAGCTGAGAAAGATAATAAGCTCTAATGTCATGACAAAGATTCTAAAGAAAGAACAACGAGGCTTAATTGCACAATAATGCTCACTAGAAATTCCAACATCAAAATCATCTATTTCTGTAGATCTCCAAAAATTCTTAGAAAATCATTCCAAGGTGTTTGAAACTCCCAAAGGACTCCCACCTATTCATGATCATGATCATGCTATTCATTTGATTCCCGGAATTTTTCCTCCAAATATCAGGCCTTATAGATATCCTTATGTCCAAAAGAGTGAAATTGAACATATGATTGCAGAAATGTTAGAGCCTGGTATAATTCAACCTAGTCAAAGTTATTTCTCTGCTCCTGTAGTATTGGTACACAAGAATGATGGATCATGGTGCATGTGTCTGGATTATAGGGAGCTCAATAAGCTCACCATTAAAGATAAATGTCCCATTCCTATGATTGATGAATTATTGGATGAATTACATGGAGAAATTTATTTTACCAAGTTGGATCTTCGTTTAGGATATCATCAAATTAGAATGAAAGACTAAAGATATTCTGAAAACAACATTTCGAACTCATGAGGATAATTATGAATTTTTGGTCATGCCTTTTGGCCTTACCAATGCACCTTCTACATTTCAAGGATTGATGAATTGCATTTTCAAACTCTTCCTTAGAAAATTTGTGCTAGTATTTTTTGATGATATACTAATGTACAATGGGTCTTGGAAGGATCATGTTCAACATGTTGACAGGGTGCTCAAACTATTGGAAGGGAAACAATTATATGCAAAAACATCCAAATGTTTCTTTGGAGTACAAGAGGTGGAATATCTGGGTCATATTGTATCTCACGAGGGTGTTAAGGTAGACCCTAACAAAAGTAAAGCCATTAAGGAATGGAAAGTCCCCACAACCATAAAGCAGTTGCGAGGATTTCTCGGGTTAACAGGGTATTATCGCAAGTTTGTTAAGAATTATGGGAGAATAGCAGCACCTCTAACAACATTGTTGAAGAAAGATGCATTTTCATGGACTCCTGAAGCAACTAAGGCCTTTGAACGTCTTAAAGAGGCAATGTGCCTAGCACCGGTCTTAGCTACACCAGAATTTACAAAAACCTTTATTGTGGAATGTGATGCCTCAGGAAATGGAATTGGTGCAGTTTTAATGCAGGAAGGAAGACCCATTGCTTTTGAAAGTCGTCCAATCAAAGAAAAGTATTTACAGAAACCTATTTATGAGAAGGAAATGTTAGCAATACTACATGCACTAAAGAAATGGAGAACTTACCTAATGGGAAGACACTTCAAGGTAAAAACTGATCATGATAGTCTTAAACACTTTTTGGAACAAAGACTATCTTCGGAAGAGCAACAAAAATGGGTCACAAAGATGTTGGGTTATGACTTTGAAATGATCTAAAAAAAGGGAAGCTAAATGTTGTTGCAGATGCACTCTCAAGAAAGAATGAAGAGGTGGAAGCATTTGTTTGTGCCATTTCTATTATCCAACCAGATTGGATAACCGAAGCAAGAGATGAATGGAAGAAGGACGAAGAAGTGTGGACATTCATTCAAAATTTGCAGCAAGATCCTAGTACATCTGATACATTTAGTTGGAAAAATGATTCCTTATGGTACAAAGATCGCTTATATCTTTGTAAGAATTCCCAACTAAAACAAAAGATTCTTCTGGAATTGCACACTTCTCCTTTAGGAGGACACTCAGGATTTTTAAAAACTTACCACAGGGTGAAGAAATATTTTTTTGGGATGGCCTTAAATCTGATATTCAAAATTTTGTGGCGGAATGTTTGGTTTGCCAGCAGAATAAAGTTGAGACAATTAAGACCCGGGTACTTCTACAACCTTTATCCATTCCAAGTCAACGTTGGGAGGAGATTTCAATGGATTTTATCACAGGTTTACCTAAGTCCGAAGGAAAGAGTGTCATCGTGGTGGTAGTTGATAGGCTTACCAAGTATGCACACTTTTGTGCATTATCTCATCCATTTAAAGCAAGTACAGTTGCTACTACATTTATGGACAGAATTCAAAAGCTACATGGAAGCCCAAGGGTTATTGTGAGCGACAGAGATCCCATTTTTACCGGAAATTTTTGGACGGAGTTATTTTCTTGTTTGGGTACTCAATTAGCTCATAGCTCATCTTATCATCCTCAATCTGATGGTCAAACTGAGATAGTAAATGAATGTTTGGAAGGATATCTTCGTTGTTTTGTATCTGATAAACAAACACAATGGGTCAAGTGGTTACCTCTTGCTGAATGGTGGTATAACACTTCCTTCCATACTGCAGCAAAAATGACCCCATTTATGGCACCTTATGGATATCATCCACCATCCATCACATCATCTTTAAGAGAAAATTCAAAGGTTCAAGCAGTGGAAGATCACATCGAGCATCAACAAGAAGTTCTCCAACTCTTAAAGGACAACCTGAATTTGGCACAAAATCGAATGAAACAATAGGTAGATCAACATCGCAGCGAGAGAAGTTTTGATGTAGGAGACTGGGTATTTTTACGGCTACAACCATACAAACAAATGTCCCTCAAGCAAGCTAAGAAGGATAATAAATTATTTCCAAATTACTATGGTCCTTACAAGGTGTTGCAAAATATTGGTACTATGGCATACAAATTGGAGCTTCCTGTTTCTTCACGAGTGCATCCAATTTTCCATGTTTCATGCCTAAAGAAGGTTATAGGTGAAAATCTTCCAGTTCAAACAATATTGCCCGAACTTGATGAGGAAGGAAAAATCATATTGGAACTTGAAGCGGTCATGGAAACAAGAACTTTACAGCTACGGAATCGATCAATTTCAAAGTATCTCATCAAGTGGAAGAACTTATCCACTGAAGGTTCTACATGAGAGGATGAGAATTTTATATAGAAGCACCCATAGCTACTCAAGCGTTGAGGACAACACTTTTTTGAAGGAGAGGGGCATGTTAGGTCCCTATATTACTAGTATAGTCCCTTACTTTTGTTAGTGTAACCCCCTTATTGTTATTATTGTACCCCTGTAACCCCCATATTCTTATTATTGTGCCCTTAAATTATTATTGTTAGGTCTGCTAGGATTACATTGTGACCCCACTAGGATTACATTATGGCCCCATGGAATCCTATATATAGAAAGGAGGTTTTTTAATTTGAATCATCCAAGAATTGTTCATTCATGTAATATATTGGAGGTTTCCCCCTCGAAGTGGCTTATTTCTAAGGCATTGATCAATATCTCTTTTTTTTCTATTTTTTGAGCTAGTTTCACAACACAACCTTTATCATATTCAAATCCATCATGTGAGAATTATCATGAACATATTTATTTAATAAAGACACATGAAAGACATTATGAACTTTCATATGACTGGGAAAAGCTAGTTGATATGCTACTCTACCAACTCTATCCAAGATTTCAAAAGTCCCACAAAAGTATTGTGCCAATTTTGCACATGTCTCGGTTCTTAAGGTGCTTCTCCTTGGTTTTAAACTTAGTAAACATGGTCTCCAATATTAAATTCTTTATAGCTTATTTTCTTGTCTAGATAACATTTATGCATGTCCTATGCAATTTTTATGTAGATCGAATCTTCCCTACCACCTATTCAATTTCCTATATAGAATCCATACCTAATATCAATTTGTCTTGCGGTTCACTCAAGTTGAGTGGTGTAGGCCATTTTCTCCCATATAAAACTTCAAAAGGACTCATTTCTATTGAAGATTGGTAGCTATTGTTATATGCAAATTCTAATAAATATAGAAAATACTCCTACTTAGTAGGCCTATCCATGATGTGCATTCGCAACATATCGTCCAAGATATGATTAGTCCTTTATGTTTGTCCATTAATTTAAGGGTGATATATAGGGCTGAGATTTAATTGAGTTCCCATACCCCTAAATAAATCTTTCCTAAACTTGGAGGTAAATTTAACATCTTTTTCTGACACTACCATCTTCGGTATTCCATGTAGTTTGAAAATTTCCTTCATAAAAATATTCAAAATTTGTGCTATTCCATAAGTAGACTTCACTGAGATAAATTGTCTTGCTTTTTTCAAGTTGTCCACGACTACCATAATGGAATCATGTTGTCTTTTTTATTTTGGAAATACTGTAATAAAATCCAATGAAATCACTTCCCATTTCCATTTAGGAATGGGTAGTGGATTGAGAAGTCCTACAAAGTGTTGATTTTTCACCTTTACTTGTTGACACTATAGACATTTTGCTAAGTACTTCGCCACATCTCTCTTCATCCCTGAACAAAACAATTACTTTCTTAATGTTGTTAAGATATTTTGATATCCAAGATGGCTTGGATATGGTTTCTTGTGATATTCATCTAGTATCATTTGTTTTAATTCACTCACATTGGGAATATACAATCTATTTTTGTAGGTTAGAAATTTTTTAATATACTCAGCATACCCTGGAATTCCTTTTTGTTGTAATTTCTATTGAATTTCCATATATTTATTATGTTTTTGTATTGAAATTTTAATATGTTCCACAAAATATTTATTGATACTCCTATCAAAGCATGAGCATGTCTACTTAGGGCATTGACTATTTTTATTTATTTTCCTTTTATGTGTTTTATATCAAATTCAAACTCACTCAAGAAAGATAGACACCTTGTTTGTATAACTTTTTGATCATGCTAGATAAAAGACTATTTCATACTGATGTGATTTGTCACCAAAGAAATTTTTTTTCCTAAAAAATAGTGTCTCTACATATTTATAGCATGTATGACTACAACAAGCTCTAAATCATACACAACATAACAAATTTCATGTGGGTTTAGTTTTCTAGACTCATATGCTACTATTGCATTTTCTTGCATTAACACTCCCCTAATTCATTCCAAACGGGCATCAGTACAAAGAATAAATTCCCTATTTGGATATGAAATTATTAATATAGGGGCTACTATTAGAAGTGTTTTTAACTTGTCAAATATCTCCTACCATTTGGTTGTCCTTTCAATTTTTTTTCCTTTCTTCTATAAATAATGGGAAAAGCCAATTTTGAGAAGCCCTCTATAAATATTTGATAATATCTCATTACTCCCATAAATGAGCGAGTTAATGGCACATCCTTAGGTATGGGCCAATTCATAATAGCCCTAACCTTTTTAGGATCAAATGGAAATCCTTCCTTGGAAATTACATGACCCAAATATTGTACCCTTGTTTTGTAAAAATAAAATTTGTTGAATTCAGCATATAGTTGATGTTATCTCAGAGTTTTTAATACCAATTTTAGATGGTCTTTATGTTCTTATTCATTTATGGAATACACTAAAATGTCATCCGTGAATAACAACACAAACCTATCAATATATTTATGGAGTAAATTGTTCATTAAATACATAAATGTTGTGGGTGTGTTAATGATATGAAAGGGTAACACTACGAACTCATAGTGACCATATATGGTTCTAGAAGTTGTTTTAGGAATATATTCATCTTTTATTTGTAGTTGGTGGTAGCCTGTTATTAAATCAACCTGTGAAAAATATAGTTTTTACCCTCACTTGATCAAACAAGTCATCAATTCGGGGAAGTGAATACTTATCTTTGAAAGTTAACTTATTCAATTGATGATAATCGATGCAAATTATAAATGTGTCACACCTTTTCTTGACAAACAGTATTGGAGTACTCAATGGGGAGACATTGGATCTAATGTAACCTTTGTCATAAAGATCTTGTAACTACATTTTGAATTCTAGTAACTTTAGCATGCTCATTCGGTACTGAGCTCTAGAGACGAGGGTGGCTCATGGTACTAAATCGATGGATAAATCTATGTCTCTAGGAGGGGGTAAACATAGAATTTCCTCTAGAGAAAAATTCTTGGAATTCACTGATGACTAGCAAAGTCTCTATTTTTTCCTTTTCTGTTTGTCGCTTATTTATTTATATCTACACCATGTATATCTGGCATCATTTTCTTGCATTCCTTTTCAGTTGTAAAGGTGAAATTTTTTGGAATGATATTGGATGTGGTTTACCTCTAATTAATTGAGTTTCCCCATATTGACTCATAAAACTCACTTTTTTCTCCAAACAATTTATAACCACTCCCTGTTTCTCCAACCAGTGCATGCATATTAATATGTCGTAGGATCCTAAAGGAAGAGTCTTTATATCCACTTCTGTGGGATAACCATTTAAGTCAATGAGACACTTCCTTTTTTGACTAGTTACTTTCTTTTTTGTACCAGTTTCTAATTGTACCGATGATGGATTCTTGAGTTTTTTAGATTTTAATTTACATTTTTCCACAATTTAGTGACTAATGTAACTTAAAATAGCCCCTGGATCAATTAAAAAATAAATATATTGGTTTAAAATGGTACCTTCAATCCCAATCATGGTAGATTGGTGCTCATCTTGTCTTCACTCTAGTGTCATTATGATTATGGGAATATTATTGGTGACATCATTCACATGTGTTGCTTCATGAACTACAACAATATTATGAATATATCATGGATTATGCGGATAGTCCCTTAATAAATGATATTCTCCAAAACCCTAACACTTTATAACCTCTCTTTCCTTGACTAGGATAATCTTTTTCTTATTTAATTGCATGGGTTTTGAGCCAATATATGATTGTGCATAGTGATTTAAATTTCCCTTACTGAATTTATTCCTCGCATGATCCTTCCCAAAATTATTAAGATATGGATGTTTCTATCTCTTCGTACTCATTACAGACTTGGTTTTGTCCTTATTTTGCCATGTTTTTAAGCCTTCACTTCTATTCTTGAACTATTGAGAGCACAATTTGGATTTTCTTACTACCTCATCCATTGATTTGGGATTTTGAAACTCAATTCTTTATTTTTTAGGGGTTGGTGGAAAGTTCAAAAACTGTTGTACTTTGGATTTTTTTTCTTTAATATATGAAACATATTGTAATGAATTTCTAAATTTTCCTACAAACTCATCCATAGTTAACTTTACTAGCCTTAACTCATGGAACCCCTTGGCATAATCTTCATAGTATCTAGCACTTAGATATTGAGACTTAAACTGTTTATGGAATTCCTCCTGAGAAATTGTCTTCCTTCTTCAAACCAGAGAGTATTTTTTCTATGTATTTGGTAGATATCCAATATATTATTCAAATTACTCTCATACTCATACCTAAAAATATTTCATCATGTTAAGAAACCATGCTTCAACATCCTCTTCCTTTTCCCCATTAAAAGTAGGGTGTTTTATTTTCCTAAAATCTCCTTATAAATACATATTCTTCTTTTCTTTCTATGATTTTGAATATGTTCTATCCTATTTACCTCCGCTTTCTAGCATCTTTGACTCTGATTTGACATTTTTTCTCTTCATCCCTTCTGGTTCCATGCTTTTATGTTTAAACTTTTCAGTCAGCACCCTTATCATCCTCTCATGCTCCTCACTAGCCTTTAGTAGGTGTTCATTGTTGTTTCTAAGATAAGCCAACTCTTATTGCAGGTTTATGATGACATCCATAAACTGAGAAGTTTGTGGGGTACTTCCATTACCCAATTCCACATACATTTCTTCACTAAATATTACGGTTGGAGGGTAATCCTATGCCATTATATGGCGATATAACTGACTTATGTACCTTATAAAATAATACAACCCTCCATCAATATTAATAATGATATTTATGCACATATTTCATTTTACTGTGATGGTTCCTTGCATGCTGAGTGTTGAAATTTTGCCTTGATAACATTTTTAATATCCCTATTGCACCATTTTGTTTCTATTAAAGTACTAGATGAAACATTGTATAATCAACACATGTTTTTCCTCACGTAGTAATGTGGCAATAGTCTCTTTTATCCCTAATAACATGTATTATTCTTTGTATATTACCTTTTAATGAAAAGATACATGTATCTCTTATAAGTATTATATATTTATAGATATTTCTAAGGAGGTTAAACCTTTATTGAAACCTAAATTCCAACATGTATTGTATTCAAGGTCCTAGTTTAGCAATTACAACACACTCCATGGTATGGAAAATATAACACTCACACCCTATGCATCAAGGAATACACATATCTTATATTTAGGTGATGAAACCCCATATGAATCACTATGGATTTATTTTCATATTTATTCATATTGATGTTGGCACCCATCCTTTGGAAAGCACGTTGGTACTTAGTCACTTTACTCTCCCGAAAGTAAAAGCTAGCAATTACTACATAATGGCATGATACCCTTAACTCTTTGACATTAACATGACTAAAGTAACAAATATTGATGATTAATATTCCTATCTCAATGTATTTCCCTATATATGGGTAATGTTTCGTGGCTCAAGGCATAGTAATGCATTTATGTTTTTGGAGTTTTATTTCAAATCACAGTTACCCATCTTGACCTTGTCCATGTGATATTCACATTGGTTGTTAGCCTCGTTTGGTGGAATGATGCAGATCCAATCCATGGATCAAATAGTATATAAATTATTTATCAAAATCTAACCATATAACCATACTTGGTCTATAAAATCCATGTATATTCAAAATACTAATTATAACATGGTAAAATAGTAGACTTGAATCTACTCTACCAATTTTGGAAACCAATTACGATCTCAAAATCACGAAGCCTAAAAGAAAATTAATTTCAATAACACATTAGAAAATTATTTCTTGGGGAAATCCATAGCTAAAAACCCCACTATCTGTATATTTCATTAGTTAGAAAATATGATAAGATTACAATGCTTTTCTAAAACCAAAGAAACCTCTCCACTATCTATATTTCTCTCAGTGTTTCCTAGATAATCCTAGGCTAATACCTAAACAATTTTATACTTGCATGGATCCATATTTACTTGGTTTGTTTCCTTTGATAATTATCCATTAATAAATAGGGAAATTCCCATCCAAAAATATGCAATTCATACAACGCCTTCCTATGACTGCATGTAGCACCTGTACAATTTGGATGATTATAAAAATAAGAATACATTATACTTGAACTCCAATCTCAAATCGATCTTTCTATGATCTTAAATTATTGATTTATTTATGGTTGATTTGTGAGTTATATGATTGATCACTACTTGTGGTTCAAGTTCCAGTTTGACACTTTGACCTCTCACTCGTTTCTCCAATAGTTGGAACTAGTTAAACTTAATTTAACTCGAATAAACTGAATTAATTAATTACAACTCAAGATAAACTCAAGAAGGGATCCTATTTTGTAGGTGGAACTCTAAATGAATCATGTTAGACCCTCAACTCGAATTAACCGAACCAAATAAGTCAAAATAACATATTTAACTCGTACAATTTTTCGTGTGATGTGGAATTACAATTTTATTCTAATTTAATTCAAGGGAAAATTAAATTAGAATCTTCTTTGTTGTCATTTTCAATACTCCCTCTTAGCAAGAAAGGGATACTCAGATGCCCCGATCCTGACTCTATGGAACTTAAATTTTACTCTTGACAGTTCCTTTGTCAATATGTCTGCATCATGTTGCTTTGTAGGAATGTACTCTAGCATGATGATCTACCTCTACATACAATTTATGGGATGATGGTAGCAGATGTCGATATGCTTGGAATTATCATGAAAAATTGGATTAACTGAGAGTTTGATGCAATTCTGGTTGTCATAGTAAATCACTATACGATCCATCTATTGAACAAACAACCCAACAAGGATCTTCCTCACCTAGATTGCCTCACAATCGGCTTGACTAGCAGTCATGTACTTTTCTTCTGCTAAACTGAGTGCAACTCATTTTTTGCTTCTTCTTGTACACGGAAATTGTTGCGGACCCAATACTGAAGATTTTGTCTAATGTGAATCCTTGTAATTTCACTCCCTTTTTCCATCTGTATGAAATACCAAATTTAGTGGTTCCTTTTAGGTATCTCAACACATGTTTTGTTTCTTTCTAATAGATATTTCTTGGCTTAAGAATTATTTGACTAATTTTTTTAACTTGAGAACACGTTCGGTCGTGTGTTCACCAAGTACATAAGTGAAACCACAAGATTCCTATAAATTGTAGCTTCTACCACTACACCTGAAGTAGCATCTTCCTTCCTCTAATTCCCTGTTAGAGGAGTCTCCATGGGTTTGATGCTCTCTATGTGAAACTTCTCCAGTATATCGTTGGCATACTTTCCCGAAGAGACAAACAGTTCCCCATATCTTTGCTAAATTTCCAAACCAAGGAAATAATGCAAGAGCCCCATATATTTCATCTTGGGTTCTCTTGCCAAGTTTTCTTTGCAATATTTTAACAAATTCTCATCATCTGTTAGAATTAAATAGTCAACATATAATATTAGAATCAATAATTTACCTTCAACCACATTATGGTAAAGGTATGCATCTACTTCACATTTGGTGAAGCCCAAACCAGTCAAATAGTTGTCAATCCTAGAGTATGAATAGTCCCTAAAGTTATCACTTTAGCCTAAACACATGTGACTCCCTGTCAAATTTCTCAAATCCTTTTGTCTGCTCTATGTACAACTCCTCCTCAATCACTCCTTTGAGAAAAGTTTTCATTATATCCATATCATATATTTTCCATCCCATCTACGTTGAAAGTGATAGTCTAGATTTAATTGAAGAGTACATTTCTCCTAGAGAAAATTTATCCTTATAATCTATTCCCTCCACCTGAGAGAACCCCTTAGCCACAAATATAGCCTTGTGCTTCTTGACAGTCCCATATGATACTTACTTCACTTTTTAGATCCTCCCGGATCCTACAATTGATTTGTCCTCCATTCTTCAAACCACTTCCCATCCGTTGTTCCTAATAATGTAGTCATAGTCCTCTACCATGGCATGAACCCATATTGTTCGTTGCACTGCTTTCTTGAATGAGGATGGCTTACTTTATACACTCTCACTCATAAGATCCATGTAGCTAATTTATTGATATAGGGACCTTGTCTTCCCACGTGATGGTGTGAGTGCTCCCACATTATCTCTAACATCATGCATCAACCTGTTAGGATGTATGGTGTGATTACTTCCATCTCTCGATGTCTCTGCATGAGTGGGTGCTTCCAATATCTTCTCCTCTACTTGTGTTTTCTCCACATATTGAGGTTCTTCCTTCGGAGCTAAAATATCCTCATCTACATGCATCTGAAGCTCCCTATAAAGGTAAATTCACATGATATTTTCTTCATCAAATTTTACATCTCTACAAACCATTGTAATCCTATGAGATGGAAGGTACACCAAATATTTTTGAGGTGTATCACTGTACTCCAAAAATATTCCTAACCTAGTTGTTGGCTCTAGCTTTTTTCGTGAATCCTTGGAAGCATGACAGTAAATGAATGAACCAAATATTCTAAAGTGTGCCACATAGGAATTCTTATTGGAAAAGGATTCCTTTGGTGTAATCATCCCAAGAATATAATTAGGACTCATGTTCTTCACATATACAGCTACGTTGAATTCTTCTTCCCACAAGTGAAACAGTGATCATGTCACATCGCCCTTGTAGCTCCCACAATGCATATTTTATTCCATTCTGCAACCCAATTTTGTTGTGGTTCATGGGGTTTTATTAAATCACGTCGAATTCCTTCTGATTCACATAATTTATTGAACTCATTTGATGCATATTATCAATCTTTTTCATTCCTAACAACCTTGAATTTCATGTCTGTAATTTTTAACAAGTGCTTTTAACTCAAAAAGTTTTGAGAATGTATAGTATTTATTTTGCAGGAAAAATATCCAACACTTTCATTAAAAATCATCTAAAAATATCACATAAAACCTCTACGTCGATGTGGAGGCTGTTGAGAATGGTCCACACACATCTGAGTGAATTCTTTCAAGGATCACTTGCACTCAACTATCCTTATCATGAAAGGTGGATTTGGTGTACTTTTCCAATGTACCCCCTTTGCATACATCACGCTATTCAAGTGCACCCTTGGGAACTCGTGTAGAAATATGATGCAAGATATTCAAACCTCTCTAGTGTAGATGGCCCAATATTCTATGTCATAACTCACTGATGTTTCGACGTTGCACCTTCTCTACTTTTGTGCTCAAGGAAGCACAATCTTCTACATAAAATTTGTAGAGGCTCTTTACTCAAACTCCTATATTATTCACTTTTACCATGGCTATGTGATGAAGGAATTCCTTACCTTTGCTAAAATAAACATCGTAGCCACAGTCTTCCAAAATAGCAACTGAAACTAAATTCTTCTTCAACCGTGGAACATACATGACATCTTTCAATGTGAGAGGAGAACCAAACTCCCTCTGAAAACTAACAGTATTGATATCACCCATGCTATACCTTCCATTGTCTCTCATCTCGATGTGCATTTGGAGGTCCTTATCCTCTAGGTCACTAAAGAACTCTTTGTTGTTGGTGCTAACAAATACTAATGGATTATGCAGAAGAAAAAACACATCCCTTGATATCCAATAAAACCTAGTAAAAAACATCTACTTGAAACATGTAGTACATGAAAAATCACTTACCTATTAGGAATCTTCTTATATAATTACTTTTATTGCTTTCCATTGCCATCTTTTCCTCAATGCCTTAGAGGTTTTCTCAATGCTTTCAACAACTTCTCCATGATGCTCCAAAAGAGATATGCGTAGACAAAAACACTCACAGGATTAAATAATCTCATGTATAAAATAAAAGGTAAATGAAATCCCTAATTTAGCACACAACATGTAATTGAATCAATAATAAATTATAAACCATGTGAGTAATCAAGTAATCTCACATCAAAATAGATGAAATTAAGAAATAACAACTACTTTCTATTAAATTTAAAGGATAATAAGCTTACACATGGTTTCCTTGATGTCACAATCCTCTTCCAATTGCATTTTTTCCTTCCTTTGTTGAAAAGCTTTGACGTCCTAAAACCAGTAGCATAAGTTTACAAATCCAAGTCTCCTACATTCCTCCAGTCATATGCTTAATATATAGGCAAGAGGAAGTGGTTTCTAGTTACTCTTCTCAAGGGATATGATGCTTAAGAGGAGGAGATTAGTTCCATGAACCAAGTTATGAGGTGTATGTATGTAGTGGTTCGAGGTTTCTACTTTTGATAAGGTTACTCCATAAAATCTTCTAAAAATTGTTGTTTTTTTTTACTTATGTGAATAGGATTGCATAGTTTATAGTGTAAAATTTGCACAGAATTATGTAGGATACAATGGTAAAAACTGCACATGTGTAGGTAATGGTTAGGAAAATTTCACATATGTTAAAAAATGGTTCTTGCGTAGTGCAACTTAAAATTCCTTTTTTCCTTGGTAATATTTTACTTCCAAATTCATATGGAATTCATTTGGGACACTTCATCGCATGGTGAAGGATTTGAATCAACATTCAAGGTGACAAAATTTCATGTAACAGATTTCCCTGTAAAGTGAAAAGCCAAAAAATATGTCTAATAACTGAAGTGCTTTATCATGTCAAAGGTTTGGATTGGAGACCAATTGGTTGATGATCTAAACTATACAATCAAGGATTACCATATCATGCTTTAATAAAAGAACTACTCATATAAGAATTTCCATACTTAGAGTAAAAGTATCTTAAAGAATCAATATGGAAATACATGTGAAGATCCATGCCAACAGAAGACATAGTATGGGTGCAGCCATCAATCAATCTATGTTTTCAACCAAATATATTTAATAACTCGATGCAACATGGATGGATGAAACTAGATCTAGTGTCTTGATCTACATCTCTCGAACCATAATATGAATCTAGACATGCATGTAAATGTTTTGAGGTCGAACATGGTAGAAACCACTTGATTAATGGTCAATTATGTGATTAATTAACAAGTGCAAGAGAAACCACCAATAATGGCAATGGTTCTCAAGGTATTTCCAGTACAATATATGAACTTTTAAAATATTTCTTGAAGTTAAGTACTCGTAGAATTGTTCGATCGAAGGTTAATCGTAATATTTCCAATTTTCCATAAGTTAATTGAAATATTAGAGTTCTTACTTTTCTTAATTAGTTAAGTAAATAATAGGGTGGAGGGACCCGTAAACCCCATATATGAATACAATCAAAGTTTTGTGTGTGAATGTACATTAGTTAGATAGTGGATGAACATTATGGAGAAGTGGAGCAACTTAATAATGAAGAAAGAGTGGAGGTCATAGAGCATTGATGAGGGAGATGATGGAGATAGTGGAATAATACAAGTAAGATAATAGAGCAATAATGATGAAGTGATGGGACAAGTGGTACATTAAATGTACACATGATGGAGGGAGTGGAGAATAAATATAGAGATGATGGAGATCATGGGGAGATCGTGAAATCTTCATGGAGGCTAGTGGCCACATGTGCAATGCAGTAATGAGGTGGGCCAAGGATAGGGGAGGCTCACAAAGCATAAAAGGAAGGCCATGGAAGCTGTATAAGGCATTCTGGATTTTGATATTGTATCGTCATTTGACATTTATTTGCATGCTTCAGCTATTTAGCTAAATTTGTATTGATTTTTATCACATGGGTGTCTCTGAGCGGAGATCCCACCCTTATCCATGGGGGGCTTCGAGTTCCTACTCCGGAAAGGTTTCTTTGAGAATCCATTCATCATCTGGCATTGGTGCCACATTCAGTCCCTCTCTTCAACACGTACGTCCTCAGGAATTATGCATTCCTGCCTTAAAGTTTGAGAGGAGGAAGGTAGTTTCCATTATTTCAGCTAGGAAACTAGTGGGGGGTTCATATTTTCACCTTGTGCATCAATTTCAGTCTTCCAGGAGAAGGATTGCGACATCCAATATCAGACCATATTTCTACACTTTCTTGTAGTAGTAGTCCCTACAGGAATTATGCATTCTAGCTATTATCACCCAAAAAAATTTCAAAACATTGTATGTCAACATTTTTTTTTATCATGGTATTAAATAGGTTTGAAAGTCATTTTTATTTTGGTTAAAGGTAGGTCATAGTTTTTATAAGTTTAAAGGTCATCATTTAAGTTCAAATAAATCCTTTCAAGGTCCATTCCATGATCAAAGATTCATATTTTTCATTTAGGGGTCATTCCATTAATTTTAAGGCTAAATTTACGTAATTAACCAGGAATCCACCATTTTGTAATTCCGCTAGTTCAAAAAAGAGGAAATTCACTACGAAAGCACTACTACTTTCGTAGCGTAATATGAAGCAAAAACTTCATTTTTTTTTTTTTGAGTAGTTAACTTCCAAGATGTTTTTTGAGCAACTCAAAACGAATTTAGGAACAATGAAAGAGGTTTTTCTTCCTAACAGAACTAGATAAAAAAACCTCCCTCAGTTTCCTCAAATTAATTATCAGGTGGGTGAAATTGATAAATTAAAATGCACTACGAAACTGTTGTTACAAAGCGTCTTGTACATGGTTGTTTAGTAGTCAAGCTTCAAGTTCAGTTCTGTCCAAATGCAAAAGCATTTTTGAATTATGAAAGAGGTTTTTCTTCATCACATCCCCATATACAAAAAATATTGTATCAAATTTCTCAAAGGTGTTATCAGTTTGGAGATAAAAGGATTTCATTGAAGCCCTATTTTCAAAAACAAAGTTTTCCTGTTTTACACATATTTTTCAAAGGAAATTTATGGACAACAGGAGATGTGTTTCAAAAAAAAAGAGAGGTTTTTATTCAAAACATCATGGCCTACAAACACCTTCTTCAGTTTCTCAAAATACATCATGGAGTAAGAGATATAATCTCTGTCCCAAGACCTAATGTTCAAGGAAAAATAGGAAAATTTTGCAAATGAAGGAATCTCATGAAGACTGTTATGAAAGTATTTTTCACTTGATATTTTTGTTTTATATGTTGGAAGTAGGCTGATTTGGAGTTTTGGCACACTTTAAAATTTTCATTTTTGAAAATTTTGAACAAAATTTCTAACTCAGCAGTTTCGTAGCGCCAACAGTGTAAAATGAGTGAAATGCGCTACGAAACTATTGTGGCATGATTTTTCACTCTCTCTCTTAAATTTTGGAAGGGAAAAAATGCGAATTTTCACTTGTAATTGCTAAGGGAGTTATTTTAAGTGTCAAGGAAGATAAATCTGAAAAGAAGAAGCCAAAATTTCGAAGGAAAAAGGTTAAAAATACCGAGCTACGAAAAAGTGCTATGAAACTAGGTTGTTTTTGTATTTGTTAGACAGTAATTTGTTACTGTCCCTGCAATCCCCCATCCTGCACATTGGAGGGCTTATTCCATGACCTGTGAGCAGTGACAAGACCTGAAACCACTTTCATGGCATCCCCCTTGACAAGGACAATCATTCCCCTAAATACAATTTCCTGTGAAAAGCCCTAAAAATAGCCTTTTTAGCCTTGCCGCGACTAGCCAGTTCAGCCCTCGTGCCAATGGGGGAAATCCACCAAAGAGGGCGTGCCATTTGGCGGTCTGTCCCAGTGTATCACCCGTGCCAGGCTTAATAAGGAGTGTTTTTTAAAAATAAATGGCGGAAGTTTGATTCCAACCAACTCCTGAACTGGTCTCTAAATTGAGTTGGGAGGTTTGGCTCTGATTCTCCATGTAGGGGAAGTGGTTTTCCACCTATCATGGAAGCTTCCTTGAGGATAGGGCCAATCCCACCATTGTAGGGATACCAACTCCCCTTCCACCATCTATATAAGCTTGCCATTTTCCCTTTGCAAGCTACCCTGAATAGAGCTAAATCAGTAGTAAGGAGATTATTGTCAGACAGTCGAAGAGAGAGAATTTTCCTTTTCCCTACGAGCTTTACCAAGACGTACTCCTCTGTCGACCCGCCGAAGGAAGATCCAGCATCAGAGCTCAGGTTGTATCTTTCATTGTTATTATTATTAATAAACGACTTCGATTATGGTTCCACTCAGATGTTCATGTTTTATGATATGAGTTGTATCTTCTATGACTGATACATAATTGCATGTATTAGGTTTTATGCTTATTTTTTTGTTGTTCCTTCTTGTACGTGCAGGTGTTCGATCGCATCGAGCAGGAGAATTGTGATCTTCCAGAGCAAGGGACAGAAGCGCTATATTCTCCTCAAATGAAAGCAGCGTAGGACTTATGGTAGGCCTCTTGTCACATCTTGGTCTTTTGCAATTAGGAACTTGCGTCTTAGCGTGACTCAGTTGTTGCTAGACCTAATTTAGGCTAGTATGGATCGCCTCTGTCAGCATAGGGGATTTACCTCTCCAACAGTAGTGCAGGTCTGTTTCACTATTTTGGAGATTTTGAAGTGGATTTTGAACAATTGGCACTAGGGGATGACTTTGGACATATTATTTTTCAGTTCTTGACAACAAATGGCATTGAAATAATGGTTCATAAGGGTCGAAATGCCTCAAAAGATTAAAGAATCCAAATCCTAAAGAACAGGGAGACAGTTTCCTAGATTGCAGGAGATCAACATCATCAGCATTATGGTCATAAAAATTTGGAGCTCATCATCAGGTTTTGAAATCATGAAAATACAAGTTGCATATGATGTAATTAAGTCTAGATAATTTTTTTTTAAATAAAGTGAAAGAGTCCTAATCCTATTTGTAATAGGAATTCGTTTTATGTTTGCAACTGTCTTATGTAATAAATACCATGTTATATGGTTAGAATAGGTGTCATAGGTAAGAATTCGATGTATCTAGCTGATGACAAGCCTATCTCATGATGTAAATGATCTATAAAAGATGAAAGGGTCGAATTAGCAAAAGGTTGGAGACTTTTTGGCAAAACTGGTGCATATTGTAAAAAGACCGTTTCAGCTAATGCAAAGAGCTTGTACTTGACCAACTTGAGATTCAGAAGGGGTTTTTAGTGAATTCCTATTATATCAATGTTTCTTATAGATCTTATTTGCAGTGGTGTTCATCTATATTACTTAGAACACATATTTATATGCTCTAACTTCCTTTATAAATGGACTGACTGTGTTTTTACATGTTTCAAGTGTATGTCTCATGACTAAAAACCCTAATTTTCCTCAACTTCCATGTCAATTAGATTCACTAATTTTATGAGATTTCTTTGACTCCATAAGCCCAATGTATACATGCTGATGTTGGTTTCAACCTACAGGTTGGAAAATTTTATCTAAGAAAACCACTTTGTAAAGCTTTGGATTGACTGATATATACAGTAACATGCAAATTTTCTTCACTTGATATTCTTAGTGTATTTTCAATGAGTTGTATGTCCTATCTTTGAAATGTTTCTCTTCCATAGCCTTGATGTCTCATTACTAAGAATTCATGTATTACATGCTCTGACTTCCTTTAAACTTCAAGTTATTGGGATTTTACTGAATGTGTTACCCTTTAATTGAAGTATATACAAGCCTCAGCTTTCACAAGGAAATCCTTTGTGATTGAGATCCATATCACTAACTCCATAGCCTAATTGTATCAAGCATTCATCTTCTCAACCTGAACCAAAACAAAAATAATAGAGTTAGCCATATATCTATATCCCATATCATTAACCCTTGAGAGAGCCCTCTTAGGCTGAGGAGGCTAAGCCTCAATCACAAGATTGGTTTGAAATAGTTACATTGAAGTTGTCTGATCAGCATCCAATTAGGTACTACTTTGGTGATAACATTTTGGAGCGTCTGCCGGGAGTCCAACCCGGGTCTATTGCATGGAAGGAAATTATCCTAACCGTTATCACCCAGAAAAATTTCAAAACATTATATGTCAACATTATTTTTTATCATGGTCTTAGATAGGTGTGAAATTCATTTTTAGTTTGGTCAAGGGTAGTTCATAGTTTTTATAAGTTTAAAGGTCATCATTTAAGTTCAAATAAAGTCCTTCAAGGTCCATTCCATGATGAAAGATTCATATTTTTCATTTAGGCATCATTCCATTAAGTTTCAGGCTAAATTTATGCAATTGGCAAGGAGTCCACCATTTTGTAGTGCCACCAGTTCAAAAAAGAGGAAATGCACTACGAAAGCAGTGCTACTTTCGTAGCGCAATATGAAGCAAAAATTCTATTTTTATGGTTTTAAGTACTCAAATTACAAGGAGGTTTCTGAGCAACTCAAAACGCATTTAGGAAACATGAAAGAGGTTTTTCTTCCTAACAGACCTAACTACAAAAAACTCTCTCATTTTCCTCAAATTAATTATCAGGTGGGATAAATTGATAAATTAAAATGTGCTACGAAACTGCTGTTACAAAATGTCCTGTACATGGCTGTTTAGTAGTCAAACTTCAAGTTCAGTTTCTGGCCAAATGCAAAAGTATTTTGGAATTCTGAAAGAGGTTTGTTTTCATCACATCCCCAGCTACAAAAAACCTTTCTCAATTTACTCACATGTGTTATCAGTTGGGAGATAAAAGGATTTCATTGAAGCCCTATTTTCAGAAACAGAGTTTTCCTGTTTTACACAGTTTTCAAAGACAGTTTTTGGACAACAAGAGATGTGTTTCAAAAAAAAAAAAGAGTTTTTTATTCAAGAAATCATGGCCTACAAAAAAATTCTTTAGTTTCTCAAAATACATCATGGAGTAAGAGATATAAGCTCTGTCCAAAGACCTAATGTTCAGGGAAAAACAGGAAAAATTTGCAAATGAAGAAGGAATCTCATGAAGATTGTTATGAAAGTATTTTTCACTTGATATTTTTGTTTTATTTATTGGAAGTAGGTTGATTTGGAGTTCTAGCACATTTTAAAATTTTTATTTTTGAAAATTTTCAACAAAATTGCTCACTCAGCAGTTTTGTAGTGCCAACAGTGCAAAATGAGTGAAATGCGCTACGAAACTATTGTAGCATGCTTTTTCACTATCTCTCTTAAATTTTGGAAGGGAAAAAATGTGAATTTTCACTTGAAATTTCTAAGGGAGTTGTGTTAAGTGTCAAGGAAGATAAATCTGAAAAGAAGAAGCCAAAATTTTGAAGGAAAAAGGTTAAAAATATTGCGCTATGAAAAAGCAATACGAAACTGGGTTGTTTTCGTAGCGCAGGCCTGTTTCACTATTTTGGAGAGTTTGAAGTAGATTTTGAACAACTGGCACTAGGGGATGACTTTGGACATATTATTTTTCAGTTCTTGATAATAAATGGCATCGAAATCATGGTTCATAAGGGTCAGAATGCCTCAAAATATTAAAGAATCCAAAGCCTAAAGACCAGGGAGACAGTTTCCTAGATTGCAGGAGATCAACATCATCAGCATTATGGTCATAAAAATTTGGAGCTCATCATCAAGTTTTGACCTCATGAAAATACAAGTGGCATATGATGTAATTAAGTCTAGATAAATTTGTTTTAAATAAAGTGAAAGAGTCCTAATCCTACTTGTAGTAGGACTCTGTTTTAGGTTTGCAGATGTCTTATGTAATAAATACCATGTTATATGATTAGAATAGGTGTCATAGGTAGGAATTCGATGTATCTAGATGATGAAAAGATTATCTCATGATGTAAATGATCTATAAAAGATAAAAGGGTCGAATTAGCAAAGGGTTGGAGACTTTTTGGCAAAACTGGCGCATATTGTGAAAAGATTGTTTCAGTTAATGCAAAGAGCTTCTACTTGACCAACTTGAGATTCAGAAGGGGTTTTTAGTGTTTTCCTGTTCTATAAATGTTTCTTATATATGTTATTTGCAGTGGTGTTCATCTATATTACTCAGAACACATATTTAGATGCTTTGACTTCCTTTATAAATGGATTGATTGTGTTTTTACATGTTTCAAGTGTATGTATCATGAATAAAAACCCTGATATGCCTCAACTTCCATGTCAATTAGATTCACTGATTTTCTAAGATTTCTTTGACTCCATAAGCCCAATGTATACATGTTGATGTTGGTTTCAACCTCCAGGTTGGAAAATGTTATCTAAGAAAACCACTTTGTAAAGCTTTGGATTGACTGATGTATATACAGTAACATACAACTTTTCTTCACCTGAGATTCTTAGTGTATTTTCAATGATTTTTATATCCTATATTTGAAATGTTTCTCTTCCATAGCCTTGATGTCTCATTACTCAGAATTCATGTATTACATGCTCTGACTTCCTTTGAACTTCAAGCTATTGGGATTTTCCTAAATGTGTTACCCTTTCATTGAAGTATATACAAGCGTCAGCTTCCACAAGGAAAGCCTTTGTAATTGAGAGCCCTATCACTGACTCCATAGCCCAACGGCATCAAGAATTCATCTGAATCTCAACCTAAACCAAAACACAAATAATAGATTTATCCGTCTATCTATATCCCATATCATTAACCCTTCAGAGAGCCCTCTCAGGCTGAGGAGGCTAAGCCTCAGTCACAATATTGGTTTGAAATAGTTACACAGAATTTTTCTGATCGGTAGCCAATCAAGTATGATTTTGGTGATAACACTAGTACTGTAGATCCAGTGGAGGAAGGAAGTTCAAAGTATTTCATCTTGGAATCCTATAAGGGACCATCCCCTCACTTTCGTGAGATTATTCCCATCGGTTGGAGCTATATTCCATCACCTAGAAGAAAGCTACAACTTCAGCCCTTTGACAATGCAGTCCATTCTAGCAGTTGTGAAGTTCAACAACTACAACTTGAGAGGAGGAAAGAGGAGCTAGATCTCAAGCTTCTAGCTTGAAGATCAGGAGAAGGGGCCAACCCTTCATGCATTGAGATGATTGAGTATAATTTCAGCCATTTTATATTTCATTTCATGCCATAGATCTGCATACATAACAGCTATGTATTGCAAGCCCTAGGAGGGTGATTTTCCAAGGTGAGCCAATATAGAATCCTTTCTAGGTTATTCTGGATTTTCATCATAGTGTCTAGACCTCGAATCCCGACATTATATGAGCTCTGGAACAGCCTGAACTACACATCCCTTTTCAGCCAGCAATTATATTTCCATCATTTCTAGCAAGGACAATGTAGTATGGCCTCCAGCAGATCAATAGTTACATAGTGCCTTCAGCGAGAGGACTTGAGGGTCACTCTAGTCATCTTTGTCGGCTTGAGTGTTGCTATTTTTTAGCATTTTTGTACTTTTATTTGACCTCCTTAATAATAAAATGACTCTTTTTTTTTGTCTATTTTTATGGTGTATTTAGTTAATTTCCATATTCCTGTACTTTCCATTTATTGTGTTGTGTATTTGTTCCTTTTCCTATTTTTGGATATTACAGTGGTATCAGAACATGATCTTGGTTCAGCTTGTCAGAATTTTATGAAATCAGAAGAATAAGAAGAAGAAGCAGAAAAAGAAGAAGTCTACAATGGCAGAACGGATTACTTTTTCCACATTTCTCTTCAGATCTATGCAGGATATCACCATGGAGATCCAATAAACAAAAAGGGAAAGAAAAAATAAAACCTCAAGATGGTTTCAGAATGGAGAAGGTCCGATCAGTTCTTATAAGTAGTATAAGAAACCGACAGTACAGAGAGGTCCACAACGCCCTACTATGCCCACGTTCCTTGCAAAAGGAAATGAATGGAATGGAGATGGAGGATATTTGAAGCATGAGACTTTGAGTGATTATCTTGCAGATTACAAATCTCGATCTAAAGAATTAAAATATAATATGACTTACTAACAATATTTCCAGATTAAAGAGAACCAAAGACCTTGTAGAAGCAATAGAAAAAGAGGGCACACGCAGAATAGATTTTTTCTGCCTACATTTGATGGGTCATCCACAACAATGACAAAATCTTGGATGAAAAATTCAGATGCTTTCTTCTAGCTACACTCATTAGCGAAAATGGAAGCCATTCATATTGTAGTGTTGCACCTTGAGGGTGAAGCAAAGGTCTGGTGGTTAGGGAGATTGAAACATGAAAGAGTGATTACATATGTAGAGTTCAGTCAAACATTGGTAGCGAGGTTTGATAGAAGAAAGCCAGAGGCAAATTTCATTGAGATCTTCTTTGACAATAAAAATAAAGTGTATGAGGAGCAGAAGGTAGATGTTAGCACTGATACACCAAGAGGAGATCATCTACCACCACCACCACCACTAGAAAGAGTACTTGCATAGATTGGTGGAGCCCTTGCATTTTTTCAAGATGTTCCCAAGACTTAGACATTGAGAGTCCAAGGCATGATTTAGGAGGTTCATGAGGAAGAGGAAGAAGATACTAGTGTTGGTGCAGTAGTAGAGGAGCATCCATCACCATCACCTATAATGGAGAAACAATTACATCGATTAGAGGAACTCTTGTATCTTTGTAAGATGTTCCAAGCATCAGTTGATCAGGTATGCAAACATTTCCACCCGATATTATTTAAGAACATCAAATGAATATTTGTGGGGTCATGCCATTAGGGAAACTAGATGACCAAGGGTTAGAGCACATTGCTTATTTGAAGCAGCAAACTATCACTACGCAGAGGACCCTTGACTAGTTCAGGGAGAATATGCACAACTATCCCAGTTTGAAATTGTTGAGATTCACACAAAACTTTGCGTTGGAGTGTGGAGTTTCTAAGGATGGGATTAGCATAGTCTTAATGAAGGGAAGCTATACAATAGCTTTCAAGAATCATAAGTTACTATCGCATGAGTTGTCGTATTCTATTTACCAAAAAGAGATATTGGCCATTATGCATGCATTGGTCAAATTCCAGTAGTTTTTGATTGCTAGTAGATTTTGAGTGAAGACCAACCACCATAGTCTCTGGCATATTTTTTAGGAGGAGCAACAGTTGCAGAAGAGGTAGCAACGGTGGATTAGTACAATGTAGGACTATGAGTTCAACATTTTGTATGGAGAGGGCCATGAGACAACAGATGCACTATCATGGAGATCAACATCACTGTCACTGAGGAGAAGTGATGATTTGGGGGCACAATTTTTCTTGTAGCATTTCGATGAACGCTTCACTTATGAAGCATTGGATGGACAAATGGTACATGGTAGACATCTTGTGATGGATAGTATTTTCCATTATTGGGATGGATCCTTATTGATGATAACCTTACATCTCAAAGAGAAGCTTCTGCCTACAGCATATTCAGAACCTCATAGATTCTATTGGGCTATCGATGAGAGTATCTCATGGAGAGACCTCAAGGAGTTTTAACTTCAACATATCATGGAGTGCAAATATTTCCATCATATTGGGGAGGATGGTATTCTCCATTGGGTGGATATCAAGCTGGAGAATAATAAGATTCACCACCCATAGTTGGATGGATGGGTGAGGATGATGAGAATGTGGTTGAAAGGCTACCTGAAGATCTATGACATGGGGCAGCAAGAAGCATGGCTGCGCTGGTTGCTTTTGGGTGAGTATGGTTACCACCCAACATTTCACATTTTTATTATCCATGCCTTGCCTAGTACTGGTGTGATGTAGCATAAGGAGGCAAGGTTGTGCTAGTTACGGTTGAGAGAGTTTGGCTATGATATGACATATCCTATTTCAATGGTTGTATTATTGTTTGGGACATTGTATGGCACTCACATGATGTGGCAACAGGGAGCTTGTTTATGTTGGTCTGATGTGCAATTCTACAAGCCAATCACTATATTATTACTCCATGATTTGCATTATGATGATGTGAGGTGGCAACAAGAGTCATTGCTTCTATGGTTACTATTGGGAGAATATGGGCTGACATTCTCCCATACCTTACATGATGATGATGTAGGATGGAAACATGAGGCCTTATTTCATTGGCTTCTGTTAGGAGAGTATGGCCACCATACGTGGTATGATGATGAGGTTGTGTGGCAGCAAGAAGCATTGCTGCAGTGGCCTCTCTTGAGAGAGTATGGCTTCCATACTTGGTATGATAATGGTGTGATGTGGTAGAAAGAGACACTACTGAGGTGGTTGCTATTGGGAGAGTATGGTCCAAAATTTTACATGTCAACCCATATATCTCTATTTCCTATTTTGCACAGTGTTGAGATGATGATTGGAGAAAGCAGGGCCAATAGAGCCAAGGATGAGAGCATGGAGAGACACAATCTACTCCATATAGCATGGGTTGGAGAGATATTTTATGAGTTGGGTCTTTCCACTCGGGGAAGGAACCACTCCACTTCACATATCTCATGCAGAGAAGAGGCTCTTGGACAACAGATGGTTGCCACTTGGGGGTTCATTGATGAGGAAAGGCATATATGTACACAGTTGGAGACCATTATAGACATTCTAGAGAGGCATCTATGGAGCTCTACATTCATAACACATTGGAGTAGATGTGGATACCTTCCATATGAGGATGCCACTTGGGAGGGAGATGGATTTCTGCAGCATCTACTTTTGCAGTTGCTTGAGGAGAAGCAACATTTTGGAAGATAGGACTTTAATATTCCCAATTTTTCCATCAGTTAATTGGAATATTACAGTTCTTACTTTTCTTAATTAGCTAAGTAAATAAAAGGGTGGAGGGACCCATAAACCCCATAGATGAATAAAATAAAATCTAGTTGTGTGAATGTAGGTTAGTTAGATAGTGGATTAACATTATGGAGTAGTGGAGCATCTTAATAATGAAGAAAGAGTGGAGGTCATAAAGCATTTATGAGGGAGATGATGGCGATAGTGAAAGAATAAAAGTAATATCATAGAGAAATAATGATGAAGTGATGGAGGATGTGGTGCATTAAATGCAAAAATGATGGAGGTAGTGGAGAATAAATGCATAGATGATGGAGATCATGGGGAGACAACACGGTATTCATGGAGGCTAGTGCCCACATGTGCAGCGCAATAATGAGGTGGGCCAAGGCTATGGGAGGCTCACAAAGCATAAAGGAAGGTGAGGGCAACCATAGAAGGAATTTTGGATTTTGATATTGTATTTCCATTTGACATTTCTTTGCACGCTTTGGCTATTTAGCTAAGTCACCATTATTTTTTAGCACACAGGTGTTTCCGAGCAGAGATCCCACCCTTATCTATGGGGGACTTCGAGTGCCTACTCTGGAAAGGTTTCTTTGAGCAGCCATTCATCATCTGGCATTGGTGCCACATTCATCCCCTCTATTCATCACATACATCTTCAATAATTACGCATTCCTACCTTAGGGTTTGAAAGGAGGAAGGTAATATCCATAATTTCAGCTGGGAAACCAGTGGAGGGATTATACTTTCACCTTGTGCATCCATTTCAGTCTTCCAGGAGTAGCATTGTGACATATGACATCAGACCATATTTTTACACCTCCTTGTAGCAACAGTCCCTGTAGGAATTACGCATTCCAGCAGTGTAGATCCATTGGAGGAGGGAAGTTCCAAGTATTTCAGTTTCAAATCCTGTGAGGAACCATCCCCTCACTTTGGTGAGATTATTCCCATCAACTGTGAGATATATTTCATCACCTAGTAGTAGGCTAAAAATTCACCCCTCTTGACAGCGCAGTCCATTCTAGCAATTGCACAATCCAGTAGTTGCAACTTGAGAGGAGGAAGGAAGAGCTAGATCTCAAGCTTCTAGCTTGGAGTTTAGGAGAAGGGGCCAACCTTTCATGCATTGAGCTAATTCAGTATTATTGCAGCCATTTTATCTTTTATTTCATGCCATAGATTTTCATGCCCAACAGTTATGTATTGCAAGCCCTAGGAGGGTGATTTTCCAAGGTGAGCCAATCTGGAAATCCTTTCTAGGTTATTCTGGGTTTTTATCATAGAGCCCGGATCTCAAATCCCGGTATTGTATAAGCTCCAGAACAACCTTAAATATGCATCCCTTTTTAGCCAACAGTTATATTTCCAATATTTCAAGCAGGGACAACACAGTATGGCCTCCAACAGATAAGCAATTACGCAGTGCCTTCAGTGAGAGGACTTGAGGGTCACTCTAGCCATCTTGAGTGTTGCTATTTTTTAGCACTATTGTACTTTTATTTCACCTCCTTAATAATAAAATGACTCAGTTTTTTTGTCCATTTTTAAGGTGTATTTAGTTTATTTCCATATTGTTGTAATTTCCAGTTATTGTGTTGTGTATTACTGTCTTTTCCTGTTTTGGGATATTACATTAATGATGTGAACTTGTCGTTGAAGGCGAGAAACCTACCACTAGGGCATGTAGGCTCCAAAGAACTAAAGAAGGTTTCTAGATCAAATTCCTAGATAATGAGTTGAATTCGATTGGTAACAACCTGTCGTATTAGGGACTACAACACAAAACACATGTCATATTTTGAAGAACAAATTTGCAGTAATCCAGGACTGAATGAGGAATGGCTGATGAAGATATATGAATTACAAGGTAATTTTGACTAAGGTTGGGCTTCTCCTAAATATATCAGTGACACAATATTTAAATTTGGCAACATTTGACTCAGAATTAATATCTGAAACCAACCAAAGGATTTCAATGGAGTGTGATCAAGTGAGAGAAAAGTGGATTTCCCAACCCGGACACAACGGTGACATAGTTTCATGTTCAAGAGTGACATACTACCTTTCATAATACAAAAATAAATGTTTCTTCCCAAGTTCCCCCCACCATTACTGGAAATTACCTATTTATTTTTACATAAGCTTGAGGAAGATAACATGTGCTTGTCCTGTAAGCTCATCCTTTGAATGAGTCCTTCAAATTATTTTTAGCAAACCCTAGGAAGAAATAGTTTTTTTTCGTCATGATGGATGAATCATACAATTTTTATGGTTTATGAGTCCATTAAAGGGATAACTCGATGTCATTTTCATAATTGCAAAGTTTGAAAAGAAACAAAAATAAAATTCATGTATCTCTTTCTACGTGAAACTTTAACAATCTTGGGGAAATTAAATCTCGGTTTTTTTCAGCTCTAGGGAGTCAGGAGAAAAACACAAGTAAACTCCAAAATGTCCTTTTTTCACAAATTTAGTCTCTCAAACCCGAAAAAGGGTAAAATAAGGTAGGAGAGTAATCCCTTGACCATGATTAGTCAATGTATACATTTTTCATAAATATTCTACAGGATCCATAAAGGGGGTAAACTTATATCAAGTAGACAACTGTTCATTTCTTTTTTCGAGTTAGAATAGTGAAGTACTCTAAGATATTTTCATGTTTAGGGAGCCTAAAGAGGGCTTAAAAGAGAGCTCAAGGGTTTCTATTTTTTGTAATTTTAAGGAGCATGAAAAAATGATAAACGTTTACTCATATCATGAACTTTCAATTTAATTAACGAGCAGGAAAAGACAGAAATAATTCAAAATTTTCATGTTATGTTTTACGATAATGAAAATATAGCAAATGAAGCTCGATATTTTCATGAGTTTAACAAATCTACAAAATAATAACCAAAATTGACTCGACATAGGTTTATTTTTTGTAAAAGCTTGAAACAGAGAAAAACTATGCTTGAGAGGGTTTCATGTTTACACAAGCTTGAAACAGAGAAAATTTATGCTTCAAAGTAGTTTCATTTTTATAGAAGCTTCAAACGACAAGAAAATATGCTTGAAATAAGTTTTTATCCTATCAAAATGATTGAATTCTAGGGACAACATGCACTAAACATAATGACCCAATTCTAGGCACATGCCCACCTCTGATTCATTTCATTCACCTAAGTAGACGACTGGTTACAAAGAGGTGAGCAGAATGAAGGTTCATTTAAGAGATCAAGTGAAAGACTCAATTGGGAATTTATAAGATTTAATCAAGGACTCACACTACATGAGGATCTGTTTCATTTCTTAAATGAGCTTGACATAAGAAAATAACTGTGCTCATGACACCTTGTTTCATTTTTCAACGATCTTGACATAAGACAAGGAAATTTTCTCATAAGAACTAGTTTCATTTATGAGGTTGATACAATCAAATAACTATCCTCATAAGGACATGTTTAATTTTTTAACAAGGTTGACACAATAAAATAACCGTCCTCATGAGGAACTACATCATGGCTTCCAACTGGAAGGAAAACACGCCAAGGGACATGCCTTGATCATGGCTTCTAAGAGGTCCTCATTAGAAGGAACAGATGCCAAGGGACTTAATAGAGATAAGAAAATTTGGTTCGAATGTCCACATTGAAGGGTTAACCATGTCAATTACTAGATATAAGTTAAAATAATTTGAGAAAATAGTGATAGGCCCAGTTGCATTGGGAACCATAAGCATGGGACTAGTTGAAACATAATTAACCTGTAGTGGGGTAGATACCAATTCCATATAAGGAACATTAAGGGATATCAAATGGTTGATAGTTTAATTAAAACCAATGAACAAAATTTTGTCAATAGTCACAATGTGTCCATTGTGAGGGAAATACATCACACGAAAGAGTGTCGATACGACAACTTTCATGGAATAGAAATAGTCTCGTCCAAGGAGAAAATTGAAATCCAAGGGGCCTTGGACTACCATAAGATCAACAAATGCAACTTTACCTTCGAAGGTAATAATAAATTTAGGAAGAATCCATAAAGGTTCACTAATGGTTCTGTTAAAATATAACATATTTTGTGTAATATGAATAAGCTGAGGGGAACCCAACCCAAAGCTTCCCAATGGTTGACGATAAAATACTAAAATCACCTTCATCTACACTTTTGCAACACAAATTCTTACCATAATCCTTCACAGTGATTTGGAAAGGTTTGGAAGAAGGAAGATGATGTTCTTTCAATCTACTACAATAAAAGGAAATGACCTTAGTACTAGGAGGGGTTTCCATGGAAAATGGTTAAATTTCCCCTTATGTAGAAGAATTTGAAATAAAAAGAAGAAATTGAGTGGTATGAATTTCACTCTCTAAGGGGAGAGTGGGATCAACTGAAGATGTAATCGAGTAGACCACTTGATCAACCAATAGTTCATTAACCCAATTGATATATGTTTCACTCTCCAATGGACAACTATGATTTACTATACCTGGAAACAGATCAATCACCTCATAAACTGACGATAGGTTGGTAGAAAGTTTACGATAACCAGTAGGAAGTTGCTTCTTTGGAACAATAAAATTTTCCAACAATTTTTTTGCCTCATCTATGTGAGGAAAAAGGTGAGTTTTATGAATCCCTTTGCACAAAATACACAGAAACCTAACTTTACGTATTTTCCCTAGAACCTGATCATCATTGGTTGATGGATAAAGAGTAATTTGATAAGAATTTTGGACCGTACTTATAACACCTTTGAAATACCAGGACAATTAATAATAATGTGGTCACTCTTACAAAGATTGCAATGGTATTTGGGCTTGCAATGCACGTTGGATGTTTGATCAACATTACAAATACTAAGAATCGAGGTTGGTTGGTTGACTTGCCTCTTATCTTGCTTCTTATTTTTCTTCCCTTTCCTCTTCCTCTTAGTCACCTAGTTACTAGCATCAAAGCTTTTACCAAGCGAAGAAGAAGAAAAGGAGGAGGACATGTTACATGAAGAATCTAAAGGATTAACATAAGGTTGGTCATGCTGAGATGGTGAACTCGGCTGAGGTTAATAAATTTGAGTATTTGAGGCCAACGAGGTTGAAAAAAACCATACCCATAAATCTATGGTAAATATGGGTAATGAGAATGTAGCCATATAAGGAGGACTGAAATTTCCAAAATAAGGAAAAGGACTAGGGTTCCCATTAAGAGGGGTACCTTGGTTGGTAAATTTAAAATTGTTACCATCAAATCCAACTTTAGTGAATTTTAGTTAGAATTTTAATAATATTAAGAATCCAAATTCATGATCCACACCTAAGGTCTTCAAAAATAAAAATAAAATAAAATGAGACACGTTAATAAATATAAGGAGTGACAACCATGCAAACAACCTTTTGATAGAGAAATCACTAGTTATTGAGGAAACCAAATGTTGCAGAGATCAATGTGAAAAGTGGCTAGAGATAGATTAGGTGTAATTATCTACGTTGATAAACTATTTAATGAACAGGATATGGTGCAAGTAACTTCATTTATGCCATATCGAGTAAATAATACCCTCCAAAAGGGTCCATGTGAGTCTAATCAACATCTATTGTAGGTAAATCAAGCACTTCCCCCCTACCGTCACCTTGGGTAAAATCCTTAAGGTAATGGTCACTAAGGTTACCATATATAACAACTTGTCCTGGAGTAACAATCGCATTTTGGACGTACATGCAAGGGTGGAGTAACAAAGCTAAATCCCCTTGAAGGTTCCTCAACATGGATAATCTAAGGTTTATCCTTCAAGTGACTCCCAAGCACCTTTTGGCTACCATAACCAACGAAGTGGGGTCGATCAGTTTACTAGGTCTGATATTATCTTGTGCTTCGTGTAAGAGGATATTCCCAAAGCCAAAGTGTAACAAATGGATTTACTCACTACCACAAGATTCTATTGTTTTTTTGCAACTTTGAGAAGTTAACTCACTTTCCTATTCCAGAGCCATATAATATGATCTAATGTAGGTGTAATGAGCCCTAGAAATATAAAAATTCTAATTTATTTGATTAGCATTTCTTTTTAAGTTTTTTTTTACTCAAAGGCTAAATGGATGTGAAACAGGTGGTGTTATGACCTGACTAAAAACTTGAATGCAATTGAACATTATATTGTGACATTTTCATTTTGATGAAGATCTATCTAAAGGATGGAAGAAAATTCGAACAATTTTGTAGCAAATAATGATGCAACAAAAAATAATTTCCTATGCTAGATCTTGAATAATACTCTTCCAATGAAATTTAAAACCATAAATTCCAAAGCATACAATGCAATCGATGCACAATTTTCTTAAAAACTATGCAAATGCAATCTATGCACAATTTTAGTTCATATTATGAAAATGAGAATTCTAACTATGCAAAATTAATTTATGTAAGAGAATTATTCAAAAAACACAAGATGATTTCAAATAAGCAAAAAAAAACAAGACTACTTTCCTTCACCAATGTAATTAAAGAACCAGTGAAGCCTAAGTAAAGTAAATTGGGTGAAAAATACAGAGATCAAAAGTGATGACACTCAAACACGATTAACGCTCAGACACGATTCAACCTCCCTCCCCCCCCCCAATGATTGAGGGGGGTTTCTTTTTGGAAAAATGGAAGGAAAAACATGAAAAAATTATTAAGAAACTAAGACAAACCTTTGAGTAATGACCAAAGGAAATGAAATTAATAATTTCTCAAAAATAAAATTCAAAACATCGAATCGAATTGACCGAGACTTTATGAGAAATTAAACGAGCCTAAGAAATAATAAAAATAAAAAAGTTTCCCTTAAATAATAGAAACTCGAGCTTCTTCAAAAATTTCATAGGGTTGCAAAGGTCATTATTTCACTTCAGTGTCATTGTGCACTTTGTAGTACAAAAAAACTCTCAAATTTGTTCTTTGTTGCTAAAGGAAAACTGCGCAGACTAAAAAATTAAAAAGAAATAAAAAAAAAAGGTCTCACACCATACATTTCAATTCTTAAAAGGGTCTAAACATGTCAAGGGTCGCAAGAAGACAAAATATAGAACTATTGTTCCTGAGTATGGTCGAAATTATTTTATGGCGGACTAATTTCTTATGTGGACAAAACAAATCTCCCTAGATTTGTAGCAAAACCTAGTAACAAACATCGAAATAATTGCTTCTAATCCTTAACCTATAACTAAAACATGAAATATGTACTACACAAAGAACCACTTACCTATTAGTGATGTTCTTGTAGAATTTATTTCAATGCTTTCCAAAGCCAACATTTCCTTAATGCCTTAAATGCTATCCCAGTGCTTTCAACAACTTCTCCATGATGCTCCAAAAGAGATCAGCATAGATAAAAAAATTAAAAGGGATCAAAGTGTTTCACGTATAAAATGAAAGGTAAATTAAATCCCTAATTTAGCATAAAAAATATAATTGAATCAATAATCAGTTACAAACCATGCGCGTGATCAAGGAATCTCACCGATAACATCAAAATAGATGCATTAGGAAACAACAACTACGTTGTATTGAATTGAAAGGAGAACATGCTTACAACTTGGTTACCCTTATGTCACAATCCTCTTCCAATGGTCTTTGTTCCTTCCCTTGATGACAAACTCTTCACACCCCAAACTAGCAGCATAAGTTTACAAATCTAGTTCTCCTCCATTCCTCGAGTCCTATGCCCAATTTATAGGTAAGAGGAAGTGGTTTCTAGTTCCTCTTCTCAATGGATATGATTCTTAAGAGGAGGAGATTAGTTCCATGAGTTAAGGGATGAGGTGCATGTATGTAGTTGTTCAAATTTTATAGTTTGGATAAGATTCCTCCCTGAGATCTTCTATAATTTTCTTTTATATTTGTACTTGTGTGAACAAGATAACATAGTTTATAGTGGAAGGCAACATGTAGAATTTTGTAGGCCACAATGGTAAAAACTACGCATATGCAGGTAATGGTTAGGAAAACTATCTAGAAGCTCAAAAATGGTTTTTAAGTAGTGCAACCCAAAATTCCTTTCATACCTTCTATTGATTTACTTCCAACTTCATAGGGTATACATTTGGTAAACTTCATTAGATGAAAAAGGATTTGAATCAAGAGTAATGATGACACAATTTTGTGTAACAACCAATTATATGGAATGAGGCTCCACTATCCAGGTACCACACACTACCCATCGTTGTTGACACCATCCATGCGATGAGGGTAAAATACAACTTCAATTGTGAAGTGAGAGCTTCACCTACCACTCCTAGTGACGGATTCTTATCATCCTTCTTTTATGGAAACTTTAGGCCAATGTGTCTGAGCTGCATGGGGGCTTCACTAGGAAATAAATACCGTAACTCTTAAATTCATATTGGGGGATATATATTGAGGAAAAAATGGCATAATATATTGGGGGATATATATTGAGGAAAAAATGACATATTATATTGGGTGATATATAGGGGGAAATGGATATTTATATTGACAAGTATAAAAAATGGAGCTAAAAGTTAATGAAAAAATATAAATGGGTATAAAAAATGTTAATGAAAAAATGGATATCTACAATACCTAGTTAAAGTAGGGGTATTTTAAACTGGGAAGGTATATTTGGTTTGTATTGGTAGGGGGCTAAATAATGCTATTTTTATAGGTATTTTCCAATATGGAGTCAAATTATTTCTATTATTTAGTATGCTATGAATGCACATGAGTTTTTAGGTCTTCATTGAGTGAAACTCTCATGCCAAGCTCGTGACAGTGAAATCATTTAATCTTTGAAAAGCCCTTATTTCTTGCATGACAAGAATATGATTTTGAATGGGATGAATTGTCTTTCCCTTTCTTTTCCTTTCCACACAAAACAAAATTCTCCTCATCACCATGCCTGATCCATCTTCTGTTTTTCAGTGAATCTCTTCTTGTACTAATTCAGACCATAAACACTCCCACTATGGTAGCTTGTCCCTCCCATTTACCAAATCCTCATAGTTATGTCACCTATTGGGAAGGCCTAGAAGTGTTAGACTCATCAAATCATCTTTAGAAAATATAACACTAATAGTTCCAAGCTCATCCTGACATTGGGTGAACTTGGTCAAGTACTTTGGTATTGTGTGACCCTTCTCCATCTTTATTTTCCTAAGCTTTCGTTCAGTGCCATCTTCCTTTGGTCACTATTGTTTATAAACAAATCTATTAAGGCCTTCCAAATTTCATATGGAGTTTCCTTTCCATGGAGGTTTGAGATGATATGATCTCAAACTCCTTCCAATAAAATCCTTCTGGAATTTTCTAGGAATTTTGTCTACTCTGCTAGGGCTTGTACATCAACTAGAGGTGGTTTCAGGATGCCCTTGTCAATGAAAACCTTCAATATACTGTCCTTGAAGACTTCTTCCATTAGGTCTCTCCAGGAAATGTAATTCGAGCTACCCTCAAGGGAATACTTGAGCCTCAGATCATAGAACACCATCGTGATCCTACTGCTGGCTTTGCAGAATAAATATACAAAATTGGTTCCTCCTACAAGAAAAAACTCATATTCTTCTCTTCTATAGTGATTTCAGCTCTGATAAGATGTAGAAAATATACGTATATTATGTTATAAAATTATATATTACAGAGAAATTGAACACATACAGTTACGCAGAAATACAAACATTGAAATCATATAAAACAAGAGAGACATAGATATATGTGGTTTACCCAACTTTGCATACGTCCACTAAGAAAGTACTAGTACTTCATTTATATTATCTAGAAAAATGAAGAGACACAACCCACACCAAATCCGTTGTAATATCCTCTACTCTCTCACACAGTCCCCCTTTCTCTTTCCCGCTTAGAATTAACATACCACACACAGACGTAATACAATTATCTCATGTGAACCAAGCGGTTTCCTTTTAAGGAAAAAAAACACTAAATTAAATATAACTTCTAGCATCAGATCATCTGCTTAATAAACATACCATATTCACTACAAAATTAAAATATTTTACGAGGAAAATTTTTCATCTATTTTTAGCTGTGGGGGTGCTGCCCTTGACCCCCACCAAGGACTGCTAGCCCCAGGACAACCCAGCCGTGGGAGATGGGCTCCCCTGAACCCTGCGAGGGGGATTCAGTCCCCCTATCATGGAGGAGTGAACAATATTCCTGTGGTATACAACTGACTAAATCAAAGACCTCTAAATCATGATGATAATCAGGATCCACACCCAACAGTTTCAAACTGCTAATTGTAATACGGTAAAACAATAGACTTGAGTCTACTCTACCAATTGAGGAAACCATTTATGATCGTGAAATCACAAAGCATAACAGAAAAATAATTTCAATCACACATTACATAATGATTTCCTCTGGAAATCCACATCTAAAAACCCCACTATCTGTATATTGCATTAGTTAGAAAATATGAGAATATTAGAATAATTTTATTAAAACAGAGAAACTTCTGCACTATCTCTATCTATATCACTACTTCCTAGACAAGCCCAGGCCAATACTTAACCAATTTTTTTGCTTTCGTAGATCCATATTTCCTTGTGTTGTTTCCTTTGGTAATTATCCCCTATTAATTAGGGAAATTACCATCCACAAATACACCATTCATACAAGACCTTTCTCTAACTGCAACCACCACCTGTACAATTTGTATGACTATACAAGTGATAGTACATTGCCTTTGAATTGCAATTACCTATGTGTCTTTCTTTGGTATGACATGCATGAGTTAATTATGACTGATTTATCAGTTATTTGATTGATCACTACATGTGGTTCAAGCTCAAGTTCCACACTTTGACCTCTCACTTGTTCGTCCAACAATTGGAACTATTTAAACTAACATTAACTCAGATAAATTAAGTAAATAAACTACAAATCAAAATAAACTCAACTAGGGCTCTTATTTTGTAGGAGTCATTCTACATGACTCTAGTTAGACCTCCAACTAGAATTAAATGAACCAACTAAGTCAAACTAAATTATTTTACTCATACAAGTTTTCATGTCAGATGGAATTACAACTTTGTTTTAATTTAATTCAAGGGAAAAATTAAATTGGAATCTTTATTACTACCATTTTCAATATACAGGAGAAGACACCAAAATAATTCACACCAGGAGGGACTCCATTTTTTTTTGAACAACATGGATCTCCAAGAAGATCATTATATCAGAATACTCCCATCTATCAGTCAGGTGATGATTCAAGCAATGGAAACTGAAAAATGAGAAGTTTTCAAGATATTTATGATGATTTGGTTGTTAGTTAAAATTTTGCATTATTGTAATTTAAACATTAATCTTTTGAATAAGCTATCAAATATGATAATTGAGTTCAATTTGTGGATGAAGATATAGAATCTATGGAGAAGAGTGATACTTTGGATTTGGCTGACTTACCTAAATATAAAAGCCTCATTTTTATTAAATGGTTGTACTAGAAAAAGTTGAATGAAAAATTAGATATTCACATATTTAAGGTAAGTCTTATAGAAAATGTTTCTCGCAACAACCATTAATAGAATTTGGAGAAAATTTTCCTCTAGTAGCCAAATTGGATACTATAAGAGAAATCTTGGCAATAAAAAATCAAAATAAGTGGAAAGTGTATAACATCCATATGAAATCAACTTTCTTGAATGGTATTATCGAAGACGAAATCTATTTGCATCAACCTCCAAGTTATGAAGTTGAAGGCCATGAAGGTAATGTTTAAAAATTGAAGAAAACGCTCTATGGACTCAAAGAAGCTCGAGGATCCTAATATAATAGAGTTTATAGTTATATGATCAAGATAGGATTTATGAGAAGAAACATTGAACTAATTTTGTACACGAAGGTAAATGACCATGGTCAAATTTTTATTAATTTTTTATATCTAGATGATAAGATTTATACTTTTCATCTTGAACTAGATTAGTTTAAATTTCAATTGAAGGAAGAATTTAAAATAACATACTTTGACATTATGAAATATTTTCTTGGCATGTTAGTTGAAAAATGAGGAAAAATAATATTTTTATTATACAAAATAAATATGAAAAATAATTGTTGAAAAGATTTAGAATGAAAAGTTGTAAAGTCTCTCCTACACCAATAGTGATCGGCACAAAGTTAAGGATAATGAAGGATCATATTTTAATCCAAATGTATTCAAAATATTTGTTGAGAAACTTATGTATATCACAGCTACAAGCGTTGATATTATGCAAGGAGTTAGCCTAATTTCTATATTTACGGAATCTCCAAAAGGTTAATATTGGAAATATTACAAAAGGATTCTAAGATAAATAAAAGGAGATACAAATTGGCAATATTTTATGAAAGCACAAAAAATAAATATTTGGTTGGATATACTAAAAATGATTTTGTATAAAGTTTTGATGATAGGAAAAACACTTCTGGTTATGTGTTTCATCTTAATTCAGGTGTGATATTATGGGCATCTAATAAGTAGCCTCTTGTGACACTTTCATCAATGAAAGCTAGATAGGTAGCATGGACATCCACGACATGCCCAACATCACGGTTAAAAATACTTTTGGATGGATTTCAACAGAACCAAGAAGGAACAACAACAATCCATTGTGACAAAACCTTAGCCATTACACTATCCAAGCATAGTGTGCTTCATCAAAAGAGAAAACACATAGATACCAGATATCATTTTATTAGAGAACTTGTGCGAAATGCAGAACAATATTTAAAGATTTCTAAATCAAGTGATAAATTGGCTAATATATTCACTAAGCCATTAGTGAAATATGTATTTGAGTTTCATAAAGGAATCTTAGGTGTTATCGTCCTAGCTGAGATTTAGACCAACAAACATGTTTGATTTTTAATGAGTCATGTCTTAGTTTAGCAGTCATAATTAAGGGGGAGTGTTAAAAAAAAAAAATTACTCTCACATACAATGTAGTCTACATTGAAATTCTCAGTTGATTTGGGTTAAGCATGTGTTAGTTCGAGTTTAGTATTATATTGGAAAGGTTAAATTTAGTGTGTGTTTGCATATTCAAGTTAGTCAGAGTGAGCATCAGTTGACTCACTAGTTAAAAAGGACAAATAGGCCACATTGGGTTCATTGTAATCAATTAAGTTTGTTTGATTAATAGAATAGAGCAACAACACATATTATTTTTGTGTGTGAAATTTTTTCCTTTGTTTCTCTTCCTTTCCATCATTAGTATCCATTAAGGGCAGAACATTTTGTGCAGTATGTCATGAGCCTAGTTAAAATTTTTAATACTTAGATGGTTATTTTTAATGAGCTACTATGTGCCTCAAACAAATATTGTCAAAATATCCATCCTTGGGAATATGATGTAACAACTAACCACCTCGAACCCAAATTATTTACTATTTATCTCTTTTGGATCATTATATTTTTCGTTATCCATCTTGATTATTTCAAAGTGGAAAAAGTGGAGGAATATACTCTTAGAACAATTTTTACCAATAGGAACCACTTTAGAAAAATAGGGTTTGAAACCTTCTAAGAGAATTTTGATGCATCTAATGAAGTTTTTAGGGGATAAAAGTTTGCCACTTCGGCATTACCCTTTCTTTATCTATTTTCCGCATAAATACCTTTCCAACGATATCATAATCATATCAATCGGATTTTGTATACAAACATTATGCCACTCAAAAGTCGACCTTTCTATTTTCACCACCATAATTCAAAATGATTCCACATCAACCCCCACTATTCATGAAAATAGCTACCGACATGATTATGATTAAGAATTCCCTAGATGAGTCTATATTGTAACTTTGGTTAAGATTTTAGTTTTTCAAATGTAACCACTAGCAAGCTATCAAGGAGTTATAACTAGGCCACTACTAGGAAAAGGCATTCCATTATTTTTAGTACATTTTTTCCATCGTTGAGAAAAAATAGGTGAGAGGGATAGGAGATAGAGCACACAAGAATAATTTGTGCACTATAGTAGCCTATGGGACACAAGCCATAATTCTTTGTACTCGAAACCATTTTCTACTCAAAGAAAGAGAGCAGAGTGACCTAACCTTCCAAATAGGTTTTTCTGCAGAAAGGGCTTCCTAAGTCATATGTTATGTCAAACGTGTTTGTGAGATTTTATTTCATTGTTCTCTATTTTTGGAATAAATTTTATTCACATGCATATGAAATTAATAGTAATCTAGAGATCCAAAATTCAAAAGGGAAATAAAACTATAAGCTTTGTAGACTAAAAAATCCAAGAGTCTAAGGAGATTTTCATATATATATATATATATATATAGAGAGAGAGAGAGAGAGAGAGAGAGAGATTCTATATATAGACTTTTTTGAAAGCTTTTTTACCTCAAAAGATATGATCTCTCGAGGCATACTAGATCCGTGATTAAGATGGATCCATAGTAATATTAGTTTTATGGATATTTCCTAAACTTTTTTATGTGTTTTTCTTAATTGAATTCAATTATACAATTTTGTTCATATTTTGATTTGTAATTCTTTTTCCAATCCATATTTACATTGAGTGTCCTTCAATTTTTTTTCGAATACTTAGATGATACAAATTACATAGTTTAAATTTGTGATGTTAACTCATTCTGTGGGACAAAATTGATTGAAAACTACTCATTAAACAAATTCACAAGTACCAAAATTAGACTGCAATGTTTGATATTAATTTTAGTTTGAAAAAAATTTGTTGATTAGTTTTAATAATTCCACACTCATCTCCATTGTCGTTTAAATTTTTTAAAATCTTTTATGGAACAAATAAATGGATACATTACTAGCCAGGGAAATAAATCTATGTGTAACATCATTAGGGGAATTTTGAGGTCTAAAATGGGCCTCCTAAGGAAAATGTATAATCAAAATTCACTTTATGAGAAGTAATCACATTTTAGAGGATTACATCATCCCTAATGGTTGAGGTGGCATTGCTTGACTTAAAGGTACTTATCACATTCTCAATGGTGGATAAAAACTCATGGTTAACCATGGTAGTGCTCTAAGTACTTTTTAAGTCAAAATAAAGTACTCATAATAAATGTCATTTCACACTTTTTGAATAAAAATATATTATTGTCATTTCAATGCATATCATATACATTTATTATATTATATTATATTTATATAGTATATTAATTACATGTTATTATACAATTTAAATAATAAAATTTTTAATTAATAGCATATAATATAATTAAGAATTTATAAATCTATATTTATATTTTATTTTAAGTTATTTAAGTACAAAGGACAAATGCATTAGTTGTTCAATGATAATGATTTTTTTCTTGAAAAACTCATTCTTATTTATAGTCAAATCAATACAATTTTTTTATTAAGTTTATTTTGGTACAACTTTTGAATTGAATTTAACTCCGGTTACATGGATTGTGGTGCAAAAAGTGAATGGAAAATTCATAAATATTATTTTATTGGTTTAGCTATTATTTTATTATTTCCTTAGGAGGCCCATTTTAGATCTCAAAATTCCCCTAATGAAAAATAAAGGTTATATTTGTTGGAATTTCTGAGTATTTCAAAAAACATACAAAATAATAAAAAGTAATTCCTCCTCTCCACACAGAGATTTAAAAAAAAAACTTTCTAGACAGAGATGGCACACAAAAACTATTTCATTAAGGTTGAAAAGTATTACAAAGTCCCTACACACTGTTGTTCTGGTTTACAAAAAAAAAACTTCAAGTGTTGCACACTCCTAGTGCAAAACTGCGCTCTGTCTTTTACAAAATGCACACACAGTGCTTACAAATCTTTGTTTTTCAATATCACTGTGTTTCTGTCTTCGGACATACAATGGAACAAAATACACAGACAGTGTATATTCCCACTATGCTATTCACGTTCTGCATACTTAATAAGCCTTCGGGCTATTACATTTATATGGCGCAGCGAAAAAAAATAAACAAACTTTGTAAATATATATATTATAAACTTTTCAAGGTTTATAATATATATTATTACTCATTACATATGATATTAAAGTCAAAAAACTTTTCATTCTCGGCATTAATTTAAAACATAACAAAATTAAATATTACAATAAGGTCTTCTAACCTTAATACATTCACGGCAATACAAACTTTATCAATGGTTTATAAACCATAGGCCCAGACTTCAAACTATCATTGAACTCGATTGCAATGGATTTCGCATACCAATTTTCCCCTACATCAGTAGCAGACCCAAATTCCGCGCGGTCAGCGTGTGATTGGTCGATGTTGGAGCCCGCCAAAACTTAAACAAAATATGAACCGGATTCGATAATTTTATCGCGTACCAATCAGCCTCCATGACGTCATGGTAATTCTGCGTGATAGGCCATGATTGGTCCACGTAACATTGGTGTGTTGGCAGTGGTACCGCCATGACATGTCCTGGTTCAAATCAAAACTTGGCGCGTAAAACACATCTCCGTTTGGTGTTTGGTGAATGGTTTTTAAAAGCGCGATGAGGCAGTCCTTTAGACTGTTGTTTCGTGGTTAGAACCACGAAAAACATAAATGCAAAATAGGTTGTTGCCATTAAACAAGAACGCTTTTGCTGGCTTCTTTAAAACCAATGTTAAATGCAATGGTAGTGTGCACTCAAAACACAAACATTCTGCCCCTGCTATACTCCTTTTTTTTCCTGTTTTTTTCACTGTGCAGGGCAGGAGTTGAATTTAAAAATTTAAAAATATTGAGAAACACGTTCCGTTCACATTAAGAATATAAGGGATGTTTAAAGTATCCTTTTAATTTAGTGCATCAAAATATACTGTTGAAAGCTTATTAAAGGCACTATAAGATAAGAACGACGTAAAGTCGGAGCATATATGATACTATTGAAAATCTATAATGTAAATCTATAATGTAGTGGATACTACTAAAAATCTGTAAGGTTGTCGCTATTGGTATCACGTAGCATCATACATGCGCGAAAGAGAGCTTCTTGTTGCCGAGATCATACATCATGTGGAAACTTTGTTGCTAAAAATTTCCCAATACCGAAAATGGATACAGTGAAGTTATGAATGCAAGGCAAACTAATGCACCAGTATCTTGCTGATATGAGATAGATTTCTCTGGTGGCAGAACATAGTCTGCACCTCCTGCAAATCTCAAAGTAACATTTGGAAATACAAGACCAGACGTAAAAATGTAACAGCGTTCGGAAATAGTTGCATCAACTGGATGCGCTGTAATGCTCGAGCGGATAGCATCCCGAAAAGGCATGTATGAATCTTGCTCTAAAAAGACGAGAGTAATTCCAAAATCAATCACAAAGCCTCCACTTCCATTGCCTTGAATGTGGAATGTACCAATCGGAATAGGGATTGGTATTCTGGACACGTTGATTCCATCGAGGCCGAGATAGTAGAAAGAGTGCATATTGCTTTCAATATCATTTTGAATGAGAGAGGTGACCACCTCCCAACGTAGCAGTCGGACCTAAGAATAAAGGGTTGATCAACAATAGGAAAATATTTTTTCAAATGAGTATCCAATATGTTAAATGAAAGAGAGTTTCCCTCTTTCCATACCGACTATACCAGACGAGCGTAAAAGTCACTATGTTGCACGTGACTACAGCCGATACTTAGCGCTCGCACCTAGAAAAACGAGGTCTAAGATGAAGGCCTTGCTTTTCGAGAGCTTGAAAATAGCTAGTCTCGTAGAAAGAACAAACTGGTAAACTGGTCCACCTGCTCGGCATAGTTTCTAGCTTTCAGAAACTGGCAATACGCCCGAAAAAGGAACTGGATACATTCTTTTGAGCTCTCATAAGAGATTTTCTTACCATCTGTTGATTTCTCTTTTACCTCATAAACATGAAAAATTGAATTGGAGAGCAATGTGTTCATGCTGGAGCTGGATTGACATTTTGAATTCGAGAGCACCGCCTTTAGGCGGGAATTGATTGAAAATTTGAAAAATTACGGTGGGAAGGTAAAAGACTTTGAAATAAGGTGGGGAAATGGCATTATAGCATTAACAACGTTGTAAATGTCATTATTTCAATTCAGTGTCATTGTGCACTGTGTAGTACAAAAAAAACTCTCAAATTTGTTCTTTGTTGCTAAAGGAAAACTGCGCAGACCTAAAATATTAAGAAGAAATAAAAACAAAGGTCTCAAACCATACATTTAAGTTCTTAAAAGGGTGTAAAGGTGTCAAAGGGTCACAAGAAGACACAATATAGAACTATTGTTCCCGAGTATGGTCGAAATTCTTTTATAGTGGACTAATTTTTTATGTGAACAAAATAAACATCGAAATAATTGCTACTATTCCTTAACCTATAACTAAAACATGAAATATATAGTATGTGAAGAACGACTTATCTATTAGCGATGTTCTTGTATAATTCATTTCAATTCTTTCCAAAGCCAACATTTTCTCAATGTCTTAAATTCTTTCCGAGTGCTTTCAACAACTTCTCCATGATGCTCCAAAAGATATCCGCATAGACAAAAAAATTCAAAGGGATCAAATAGTTTCACGTATAAAATGAAAGGTAAATTAAATCCCTAATTTAGCATAAAAAATATAATTGAATCAATAATCAGTTATAAACCATGTGTGTGATCAAGGAATCTCACCAATAACATCAAAATAGATGCATTAGGAAATAACAACTACATTGCATTGAATTGAAAGGAGAACATGCTTACAACCTGGTTACCTTTATGTCACAAGCCTCTTCCAATGGTATTTGTTCCTTCCCTTGATGACAAACTCTTCATACCCCAAACTAGTAGCATAAGTTTACAAATCCAATTCTCCTCCATTCCTCGAGTCCTATGATCAATTTATAGGCAAGAGGAAGTGGGAGGAGGTGCATGTATGTATTTGTTTGAATTTTATAGTTTGGATAAGATTCCTCCCTTAGCTCTTCTATATTTTTATTTTTTATTTTACTTGTGTGAACAAGATAGCATAGTTTACGGTGGAATACAACGTGTAGAACTTTTTAGGCCACAATGGTAAAAACTACACATATGTACGTAATGGTTAGGAAAACTGTGTAGAAGCTCAAAATTGGTTTTTAAGTAGTGCAACCCAAAATTCCTTTCATCCCTTGTATTGTATTACTTCAAACTTCATAGGGTATACATTTGGTAAACTTCATTAGATGACAAAGGATTTGAATAAAGAGTAATGATGAAAAAATTTCGTGTAACAACCAATTATATGGAATGAGGCTCCACTATCCAGGTACCACACACTACCCATCACTTTTGACACCATCCATGCGATGAGAGTAAAATACAGCTGCAATTGTGAAGTGAGAGCTTCACCTACCACTCCTAGTGAGGGATTCTTGTGATCCTTATTTTATGGAAACTTTAGGCCAATGTGTCTTAGCTCCATGGGTGCTTCACTAGGAAATAAATACCATAACACTTGAATTCATATTGGGGGATATATATTGAGGAAAAAATGACACAATATATTGGGAGATATATATTGAGGAAAAAATGACATAATATATTGGGGGATATATATTGAGGAAAAAATGACATATTATATTGGGCAATATATAGGGGGAAATGGATATTTATATTGACATGTATAAAAAATGAAGCTGAAAGTTAATGAAAAAAATATAAATGGGTATAAAAAATGTTAATGAAAAAATGGATACCTACAATACCTAGTGAAAGTAGGGGTTTTTTAAATTGGTAAGGTATATTGGGTTTGTATTGGTAGGGGGTTAAATAATGTGATTTTTATAGGTATTTTCCAATATGGAGTCAAATTATGGTTATTATTTAGTATGCTACAAATGCACTTGAGTATTTATATCTTCATTGAGTGAAGCTCTCATGCCGAGCTCATGACAGTGAAAGCATTTAATCTTCGAAAAGTCCTTATTTCCTCCATGACAGGAATATGATTTTGAATGGGATGACTTCCCTTTCTCTTTATTTTCCTTTCCACCCAAAACGCAATTCTCCTCATCATGTTGCTTTGATGAGGATCCAACTTTTGTTTTTCGTTGAATCTCTTCTTGTACCAAGTCAGACCATAAACACTCCCACTATGGTAGCTTCTCCCTCCCATTTACTAAATCCTCGTAGTTATGTCACCTCTTTGGAAGGCTTAGAAGTGTTAGACTCATCAAATCATCTTTAGAAACTATAACACTAATAGTTCCAAGCTCATCCTAACATTGGGTGAACTTCGTAAAGTACTTTGGTATTGTGTGACCCTTCTCCATCTTTATTTTCCTGAGCTTTTCGTTCGGTGCCATCTCGCTGTGGTCACTATTGTTCTGAAAAAAATATATTAAGGCCTTCCAAATTTCATATGGATTTTCCTTCCCATGGAGGTTTGATATGATATGATCTCAAACTCCTTCCAATAGAATCCTTCTGGAATTTTTTCAGAATTTCTTCTACTCTGATAGGGCTTGTGCATCAACTAGAGGTGGTGTTAGGATGCCCTTGTCAGTGAACACCTTCAATATATTGTCCTTGAAGAATTCTTCCATTAGGTGTCTCCAGGAAATGTAATTCAAGCTACCCTCAAGGGAGTAATCGAGCCTCATATCATAGAACACCATCATAATCCTGTTTCTAGCTTTGCAGAAGAAATATGAAAAATTGGTTCCTCCTACAAGAAAAAAGTCATATTCTTCTCTTCTATAGTGATTTCAGCTCTCATAAGATGTAGAAAATCCATGTATATTATGTTATAAAATTATATATTATAGAGAAATTGAACACATACAGTTATGCCGAAATACAAACACTGAAAACATATAAAACAAGAGAGACACAGATATATGTGGTTCACCCAACTTTGCCTACATCCAAAGAGAAAGTACCAGTACTTCCTTTATATTATCCAGAAGAATTAAGAGACACAACCTACACTAGATCTATTGTAATATCTTCTACTCTCTCACACAATCCCCCTTTCTCTTTCTCGCTTAGAATTAACGTACCACACACAGTCGCAATACAATTCCCTCATGTGAACCGAGAGGTTTCCTTCTAGGGAAAAAAATGCTAAATTAAATATAACTTCTAGCATCAGATCATCTCCCTAATAAACATGCCATATTGACTACAAAATTAAAAAATTTTACAAGGAAAATTTTTCATCTATTTTTAGCTTCAGGAGTGTTTCCCTTGACCCCCACTAAGGACTGCTGGCCCCAGGACAACCCAGTCGGGGGGGATGGGCTCCTCCGAACCCCACAAGGGGGAACAGGTCCCCCTGGCATGGGGGAGTGAACAATATTCCTATGGTATACAACTAGCTGAAACAAAGACCTCTAAATCAGGATGACAATCAGGATCCACAACCAACAGTTTCAAACTGCTAATTGTAATATGCTAAAAAAAAGGCTTGAATCTACTCTACCAATTGAGGAAACCAATTATGATCGTGAAATCACGAAGCATAAAAGAAAAATAATTGCAATCACACATTACAAAATGATTTCCTCGGGAAATCCACATCTAAAAACCCCACTATCTGTATATTGCATTAGTCAGAAAATATGAGAATATTAGAATACTTTTATTAAACCAGAGAAACCTGTGCATTATCTCTATCTATATCACTACTTCCTAGACAAGCCTGGGCCAATACTTAACCAATTTTTCTGCTTGCCTGGATCCATATTTCCTTCTGTTGTTTCCTTTGGTAATTAGCCCCTATTAATTAGGGAAATTACCATCCACAAATACGCCATTCATACAAGACCTTTCTCTGACTGCAACCACCACATGTACAATTTGTATGACTACACAAGTGATAGTACACTGCCTTTGAACTACAATCACCTATGTGTCTTTCTTTGGTATGACATGCATGAGTTAATTATGACTGATTTATCAGTTATTTGATTGATCACTACATGTGGTTCAAGCTCAAGTTCCACAGTTTGACCTCTCACTTGTTCCTCCAACAATTAGAGTTATTTAAACTGACATTAACTCAGATAAATTAAGTGAATAAACTACAAATCAAAATAAACTCAACTAGGGCTCTTATTTTGTAGGATTCGTTCTACATAACTCAAGTTAGACCTCCAACTAGAATTAAATGAACCAACTAATTCAAACTAACTTAGTTAACTCATACAAGTTTTCATGTGAGATGGAATTACAATTTTGTTTTAATTTAATTCAAGGGAAAAATTAAATTGGTGTCTTTATTAGTGCCATTTTTAATACACAGGAGAAAACACCAAACAAAGTCACACCAGGAGAGACTCCATTTTTTTTTTACATCATGGATCTCCAAGAAGATCATTATATTAGAATACTCCCATCTATCAGTTAGGTGATGATACAATCAATGGAAAGTGAAAAGTGAGAAGTTTGCATGATATTTATGATGATTTGGTTTTTAGTTAAAATTTTGCATTGTTGTCATTTAAACATTAATCTTTTGAAGAAGCTATCAAAGATGATAATTGAGTGAAAGTTGTGGATGAAGATATAGAGTCTATAGAGAAGAGTGATACTTTAGATTTGGCTGAGTTACCTAAATATAAAAGCCTCATTTGTGTGAAATGGCTGTACTAGAAAAATTCGAATGAAAAATTATATATTGACATATTTAAGCAAGGCTTATAGAAAATTGGTTCTCACAACAACCATTAATAGAAATTGGAGAAAATTTTCCTCTAGTAGCCAAATTGGATACTATAAGAGAAATCTTGGAAATAAAAAAGAAAAACAAGTGGAAAGTGTATCATATGCATATGAAATCAACTTTCTTGAATGGTATTATCGAAGATGAAATCTATGTGCATCAACTCCAAGTTATGAAGTTGAAGGTCATGAAGATAATGTTTAAAAATTCAAGAAAACACTCTATGGACTCAAAGAAGCTCGAGGATCCTAATATAATAGAGTTTATAGTTATATGATCAAGATAGGATTTATGAGAAGCAACATTGAAATGATCATGTACACAAAAGTAAATGACCATGGTCAAATTTTGATTATTTGTTTATATCTAGATGATAAGATTTATACTTTTCATCTTGAACTAGATTATTTTAAAGTTGAATTGAAGGAAGAATTTAGAATAACGGATCTTGATGTTATGAAATATTTTCTTGGCATATTAGTTGAAAATTGAGGAAAAAATATATTTTATTATGCAAAATAATTGTTGAAAAGATTTAGAATGAAAAGTTGTAAATCCTCTCCTACACCAGTAGCGATAGGTACAAAGTTAAGGATAATGAAGGATCATATGTTAATCCAACTATATTCAAAATATTTGTTGAGAAAATTATGTATATCACAACTACAAGCGTTGATATTATGCAAGGAGTTAGTCTGATTTCTATATTTACGGAGTCTCCAAAATACTAAAATTGGAAATATCGCAAAAGGATTCTGAGATAAATAAAAGGAGATACAAATTGTGCCATATTTTATGAAAGAACAAAAACTAAAGAGTTGGTTGGATATACTAACAATGGTTTTGTGTAAAGTTTTGATGATAGGAAAAACACTTATGGTTATGTGTTTCATCTTAATTCAGGTGTGATATTATGGGCATCTAATTAGTAGCCTCTTCTAACACTTTCATGAACCAAAGCTGGATAGGTAGCATGGACATCAACAACATGCCCAACAGTATGGTCACAAATACTTTTGGATGGATTTCAACAGAAACAAGAAGGAACAACAACAATCTATTGTGACAACACCTTAACAATTACACTATCCAAGCATAGTGTGCTTCATCAAAAGAGAAAACTCATAGATACCAGATATCACTTTATTAGAGAACATGTGAGCAATGCAGAAATATATTTAAATATTTCTAAATCAAGTGATCAATTGGATAATATATTCACTAAGCCATTAGTGAAAGATGTATTTGAGTTTCATAGAGGAAGCTTAGGTGTTATCGTCCTAGCTGAGATTTAGACTAACAAACATGTTTTAGTTTTCATGAGTCATGTCTTAGTTTAATAGTCATAATTAAGGGGGAGTGTTAAAAACAACAAATTACTCTCGCATGCAATGTAGTCTACAATGAAATTCTCAGTTGATTTGGGTTAATAATGTGTTAGTTCGAGTTCAGTATTATATTTGGAAAGGTTAAATTTAGTGTGTGTTTGCATATTCAAGTTATTCATAGTGAGCATCAATTGACTCACTTGTTAAAAAGGATAAATAGGCCACATTGGGATCATTGTAATCAATTAAGTTTTTTTCATTAATAGAATAGAGCAGCAACACATTTATTTTTGGGTGTGAAATTTTTCCTTTGTTTCTCTTCCTTTCCATCATTAGTATTGATTAAGGGGCCCAAAATTTTGCACGGTATGTCATGAGCCCAGTTAAAATTTTTAATACTTAGATGGTTATTTTTAATGAGCTACTATGTGCCTCAAACAAATATTGTCAAAAGATACATTCTTGGGAATATGATGTAACAACTAACCACCTCGAACCCAAAAATCTTTACTATTTATCTCTTTTGGATCATTATATTTTTCGTTATCCATCTCGATTCTTTCAAAGCAGAAAAAGTGGAGGAATATACTCTTATAAAAAATTTTACCAGTAGGAAGCACTTTAGAAAAATACAGTTTGAAACCTTCTAAGAGCATTTTGATGCATGTAATGAAGTTTTTTAGGGGATAAAAGTTTTCCACTTCGGCATTACCCATTCTTTATTTATTTTACACATAGATACCTTTCCAACGATATAATAATCATATAAATTAGAGTTTTTATACAAAATTTATGCCACACAGAAGTCGACCTTTCTTTTTTCACCACCATAATTCAAAAGGATGCCACATCAACCCCCATTATTCATCAAAAATAGCTACCGACATGAATATGATTAAGAATGCCCTAGAAGACTCTATATTGTAACCCTGGTTAAGATTTTAGTTTTTCAAATGTAACCATAGCAAGCTATCAGAGAGTTATAACTAAGCCACTACTAGGAAAAGACATTCCATTATTTTTAGTACATTTGTTCCATCGTTGAGAAAAAAAATAGGCGATAGGGACAGGAGATAGAGCACGCAAGAATAATTTGTGCACTATAGTAGCCTATGGGACACAAGCCATAATTCTTTGTACTCGAAACCATTTTCTACTCAAAGAAAGAGAGTAAAGCAACCTAACCTTCCAAATAGGTTTTTCTCTAAAAATGGTTTCCTAGGTCCTATGTTATGTCAAATGTGTTTGTGAGCTTTTATTTGATTGTTCTCTATTTTTTGCATAAATTTAATTCACATGCATATGAAATTAATAATAATCTGGATTTGAAAGGGAAATAAAACTATAAGCTTCATAGACTAAAAAATCCAAGAGTCTAAGGGGATATTCATATGTATATAGAGAGAGAGAAAGAGAGAGAGAGAGAGAGATTTTGTATATAGACTTTTTTGAAAGCCATTTTACCTCAAAGATATGATCTCTAGAAGCATACAAGATTCGTGATTAACATGGATCCATAATAATATTAATTTTATGGATATTTTCTAAATTTTTATGTTTTTTTTTAAATTGAATTCAATTATACAATTTTGTTCATATTGTGATTTGTAATTATTTTTTAAATCCATATTTACATTGAGTGTCCTTCAATTTGTTTTGGAATCCTTAGATGATACAAATTACATAGTTTAAATTTGTGATTTTAACTCGTTCTTGTGGGACAAAATTGATTGAAAACTATTCGTTAAACAAATTCATAAGTGCCGAAATTAGACTGCAACATTTGATATTAATTTTAGTTAAAAAAAAATTGTCAATTAATTTTAATAATTCCACACTCATCTTCATTGTCGTTTAAATCTTTTAAAAGCTTTTATGGAACAAATAAATGGATACATTACTAGTTAGGGAAACAAAGCTATGCGTAACATAAAAATTAAGGTTATATTGAGGATATGAACCCCCGATCGGGGTGTACAAGTGTCAGGGAGGATATGAACCGTGGCAACTTGGCGTCTGTTCGTCCTCCTGGTAATTAAGAACCATAATGAAGCACCGTCAGTCCAGCTCAATGAAGTGTGTGATCACTTGGATCTTCATGATTTTTTCGTAGTGTGGCCAGGCTGTTTCGTCAGAGCACCGAAGGAAGGTTTCTGTTAAGGTAAGTGGGTTCCCTCCCTCCCTTCATTCGTTCATGCAATTCTTTTTTCATGCAAGCGCTTGGAGGCAGCAGCAGAGGAAGCTGAGCTCAACTCAATCTCTCAACCTTTTAACTTTGTCGGAGTATGTATCTGTTTCCCAACTCGCATTCATGGTGCTACTTGCCACGGCATGGTTCTGGTTATTGAATATTATGGTTGTCTCGGTCTTGTTAATGATTCCCTATTCTGTTACCCCATGTTGAAACCAGTTCAACCCTGCTTCCGTGACCCCTGTATCATGTTCGCCTGCCCTTCTCCTCTTGTAGTTATTCTGGGTAGGTTATGGCCCTATCGATTGCTAACTATTCTAGGAAATTACCAGGGTAATTCAAGAAGGTTTAGAAATAGTTCAATTATGGTTTTTCTCTGGTGCGATGGCAGTTGGATCGGGTTTCATAATTTAAAGACGTTTCACGCCTCTTTTATCTTTTGTCCTGTCTCTGAGTGCTGGGTAATTATCTACCGCACGCGGTCATCCCTGTTCCCTGCTTTCAGACCCAGTGGTTACCGAGATTGTTGTTGGAATCAGGTTTTGGAGTCTGTGGTCCTCTGTGGTACCTCTGGCAAACATGCTACTTATCCTCGTAGCAGCCTAAATTGGGCTCAAAGGCTTCAAAGGAGCCAAGCTATGTCTGCCTTTTGTACTGTTCTCGCTTATCAAGTGTGCTCGGTCACCTTCTCCTATATGTGGTCGACTCCGTTGCTTGTTATCCGACCCATTTTCTTCCCAGATTATTTTTGGCACAGGGTTAAGGGGTTTGAGGTCCTCTGTTTTCCCGGCAGATATTCTGTCTCTCTGCATTCGTTACCGAATTGGGTTCTATGGTTCCGTTTTCTTTCCTCTTTTGATAGCAACGTTACGTATGATCAAAGGGTATACAAGGGAGGTTTATATACTATTCATCCTTCCCTTACTATTTTATCCTTCCTGTTTATGTTACTGCATAGGATTCTTCCAACCATGGGGAAGAGACGATCAGGATCTGCGTCTACTAAGGGAAAACAGAAGGTCCAGTTTCAGCCTAAGAAATGTGGTCGTAAAACCAAACAGGAGCATCTGGAAACCCTTGCTGCTAATTATGTGATGGGTAATTCTTCAACTGTTCGCCAAGAAATACGTGGCTAGGAAAGGGATATACAGACTGATTAAGAAGATAATGAAGCAGAAGCTGAGATCTTAGATTTCGTTACGAACCCTGGCAATACCCATGGCCTCCTTACTCTTTTCAATCAGACTATTCATACATACTGGATAGTAAAATGTCTTATAGCAAAAGCTATGCAAAGTTTTCCAACCGTCCATGCTAAGGCAGACACGCCAAAGATAGAACCTCGCCTTCAGGACCTGCTTCAAGACATACAGAACCAATTGCAACATATCAAGATCACTCAATATCAGGCAAAAGATCGCATTAGCAGATTGGATGATCGAGTTGGCCGTATGGAGAAGATGCTCCAGCAGCTACAACAAGTTGATATGCCTGGGTCTATTGTGAAGGACCCAGCTCCAGTTTCCTCATCAGATGGCTAGTTGTTTTCAATATTTGGTTTTTTGATTCACTTTTTACATGTATATGAACTCCCTTTATGTCATAAGCATGTAGATACTGCAGTAGTAGGACAGATAGCTCATGTGACTTATAGAAGGATGAAACAATTTCAGTTTTGGTATGATTTTCATGCTTACAGGTGGCCAACAGACCTGGTTTCCTATGGGAAGGTTGAGGCCACAGCCTGAATTTTATATTTTGTAGCCTGTCCTATAATTATAAATAGAAAATAGTGCGGTCCCACTAAATTTACCAAAAAAAAAAAGGTTATATTGAGAAACACGTTACATTCACATTAAGAATATAAGGGATGTTTAGAGTGTCCTTTTAATTTAGTGCATCAAAATATATTGTTGGAAGCTTATTAAAGGCACTATAAGATAAGAACGATGCAAAGTTTGAGCATATATGATACTACTGAAAATCTATAATGTAGTGGCTACTATTGAAAATCTATAAGGTTGTCGCTATTGGTATCACGTAGCATCCTCCATGAGCGAAAGAGAGCTTCTTATTTCCGAGATCATACATCATGTGGAAAATTTGTTGCTGAAAATTTCCCAATACCAAAAATGGATACAGTGAAGCTATGAATGCAAGGAAAACTAATGCACCAGTATCTTGCTGATATGAGATGGAGTTCTCTGGTGGCAGAACATAATCTGCACCTCCTGCAAAGGTCAGAGTAATATTTGGATATATGAGACCAGATGTAAAAATGTAACAAAGTTCAAAAATAGTTGCATTAACTGGATGTGCTGTAATGCTCGAGTGGAAAACATCCCGAAAAGGAAAGTATGAATCTTGCTCGAAAAAAATGAGAGCAGTTGCGGACAGCATCCTGAAAAGGCATCTATGAATCTTGCTCGAAAAATATGAGAGTAGTTCCAGAACCAGTCATAAAGCCTCCAATTCCACTACCTTGAATTTGGAATGTAACAATCGGAATAGGGATTGGTATTCTGGACATGTTATTCCATCGAGGCCGAGATAGTAGAAAGAATGCATATTGCTTTCAATATCGTTTTGAATGAGAGAGGTGACCACCTCCCAACGTAATAGTCAAACCTAAGAATAAAGGGTTGATCAATAATAGGAAAATATGTTTTCAAATGAGTATCCAATATGTTAAACCAGCCTAGATCCATTTACTCTGGATCTATCATGCGCCGAGAGGGATCAAATTTCTCGAGGTGCAAACCTATTTTTTGAGTGCAAAACTTGAGGAAAGGTTTCCACCTCGAGAGATTTGATCCCTCTAGGCGCATGATAGATCTAGAGTAAGATGGATCTAGGCTGGTTCCAGTTGGAGGCATCAACGTCACATTTTTCAGATTATTAAAATTTTGTGTATTTTTGAGATGTACATCATACTTTGAAATTTTGAAGATTAGAAATACAAATTCTAACAAATGTTATTAATATAAATATGTTTGGTGATCATAAAAATGAACTAATTAATATATTAAATAAAAAATACACCTATCATATCATTGAAATGTGATATGAAGAATATATTGAAAAATACATGAAAAATACATAATTTATTTAGTATTTAACCTTAACCTGACTTCTTCTTCTTTTCTCTTAGAAACACCGGCACATTTTGCCATATTTTCATATCGATCATATGGAAATGGTGGTTGAAATCGAAGACCATCCAAAGATTTGACTCGAGATATTGCAATAAAAGTGAGACCTTGTCGCTCTGTCCTTCCAATATCAATAGTTTCCTTTTCTAGTGTCAATCCCTGGGACTTATGAATTGTTAATCCCCAAGCAAGTCGCAATGGAATTTATCTATTATTGCCTCTTTCAATAGGTATAATAGGAACAATATGAGGGAATAATTCATCCCATGCAACTCCAAAGAACAGGTTTCCAATCCATATTTGCACGCCACATCATCAATGTTTCACGATTATGTGTATTTAATCGATCATCATTTCGTCTAGGTTCATATATTTTTTCTCCATCCTCATCAACATAAAGTCTTGACATTTGGCATAGCTCCATGGTGCCTTATATCTACACACCAATTTTCCACCCTTCTTTCTAAGGCATGACTTCTCATTGCAGGTGATGTGGCGCTCAACACAATTGAGAAGTTGTTCATAGTCCATCGTAGGATCAAATTGAAATATTTGTTTAGTGTTCTTTAAGCAAGGATGATCATCATCATTCTGTTGAATAGGGATCTTTATTTGATATTCATTGCATGGATTGAATGCATGGAAATATCTATCAAAGTATTCTTTTGCAAATATAACTTGATTCGAGTCATTCCAATTCAAATTTTCCATATTGGGAGCATCTTTTAGCCAAAGAAACCCATGGACATGTGGAGTTCCACGATTTTTCCATTCATAACGACACCAAAAATCTGTAGCATGATGAAATTTTGAAAAAATCTCATCTCGAAACAATGTATGTCTTAGATGCACATAACTTGCTACAATGTGAGGATTATCAATGACATTCTGGCATCTCCATTTTCTTGCTTCCTTTGGATCTGTAGGAGAGGTACCTGGCATCAATATATGAAAATCAGGCCATTGCATATCTGCTACACTTAGTGTGAAGAATATTGTAGGAGATCCAATTTTTTGTACTAAGTCACATAATTCGCAACGACATTTGCTCCAATATGCATGTGTACCTCTTAGAACATGTCCAAATCTCATCAATATATCTGCAATTTTAGAATTGGGAAGATTTTGTAAATGCTCTCATAACTCATCAACTGTTGTAGGTAGTTCTGCAATTTTTTTTTTAACAAATACTGCAGAAGACGCTTGAGCACGATGTCTCATGATGATATTGAGTAAAAAGTATCTAAATCGAGGATGTCTCCCAAACCTATTATCACGAAATCTAAGGAGATGTTTTGCATACTCATGAAGATGCACGTTTCTTAGTCGTGCTTGTAACCAATCGGCTTCTCCTCTAGGGAATAATGTTGGAAATGCCATATCAAATAACCCTTTAGTATTGTACTCATTTGTTGGAGATGAACCAATTCTAGGCCAGTTAATGACATTTTTAGTTTCACCATCTAGTTGGTTTTCTTCTCTATTAGGATTATCTGCCCATGCACGAATAAGTTCAATTTCCCTAGGTGTATTTGGAGGCCTTACAGCAAAAGAAGTTGTATCATAATCGTCTAAAGCATCTTCACGACCTGGAGCACCTTCTAACAACGTAATGTCTATGTCATTGTCCATATCTGGTAGTATAACAAAATTAATCATATGTGAAACATTTGTTGTTTTTTCCAGTAACTCGTCCACAACATGCATATCAATTTCTACACCTTTATAATATGTATCATTTTGAATCTTATAAAGTAATGCATCTAGTACCTTTTGCCTTCTAACAGTGAAATCATAGCTTGATCCTTGCTGACCTTTTTTTCGCACCACCATCATTAAATCCAAGTCCTTAATATGTCGAGGCAATTTATTGGCAAAATATTTAACATCTTGAGGAAAACTGATTGTGTGTCCTCTATATTTGTATTGGCCACCTATTGAATGCATTACCTGCAAAATTGGACTCGCTCTTGCTATCAATATTTCCTCAACTTGCGTAAGACTTCCAAGGATCAAAGGCTGCAACCCGGGATTCATATGATTTTGTGATGAAAATCTATGTTTATTACCCTCTTGTTTACATCTTGTACACATTGGATCTATCTTTGTAGTCACCACTTGAATGCCAGGATACGACTCCTCACACACATGGCACATTTGAGGATGACCTAATTTATCAATTCTTTCACGAAATATTTTATGTGCAATAACTTCATCTTCCACGGGTACATTGGAAATCATTTTACATTCATTGTCACATTTCTCCATTGGTTGATGATTTTGTAGATTCATACCTATAGGAGAATGAGCCTTATTTGTTGGCCCTAGATCACTACGACCTTCGATTTGTCTTTTTCTATGTGATCTTACATATTGTTGTCTTTGTTTTCTTCTATGTTCTTCTTTTTCGTCCTCATCCATTTCTTCAAATTTCATTCTTTTTCTTTGAGCTTTATTTATTCGTTCTGCTTCCCTTTCATCCTCATTTTTCCTTTCTCGTTGCCACATTTTTCTTTCACGTTCCTTATTTCGTTGTTCTTCCCTTTGATCATCAGTCATATTTTGTCTTCGCAATATTCGCTGCTCATTTTTTTCTACCCTCTTCTGCTCTCTTTCGATTTCAATTACTTGTTTCATAATATTTGATCCTTGTCTTTTAACTCTTTCTCTCTTTACACTTCTCATTTCTTCAATATTTTTATTATTAGTTTCCCCATTACTAGTACCCATGATATTATATTCCTGTAAAAAAAATCCAAACACATCAATTAACCATATATATATATATATATATATATATATATATTTAATACCTAACTACAAAATATCAAATATCTAACTACAAAATATTTAATACTCTTTCTATGTCTATAAGGAAATTGTTGTACATGTGCAATATTGTAAATTGTGTTTGATGAGATTTGATGTCCAAATCTCATCAAACACAATTTACAATATTGCACATGTACAACAATATTTATAATATAATATAATATTGCATGTGTACAGCAATATTTATAAAACCCTAAACACGATTTACAATATTTAATACTCTTTCTATGTCTACCAATAGTTAAGGTCTTTTGCCCAAGATGTATACCAATTAAAAAATAATGAACTAATGTGCCAACTAAGCAATTTGCTACTATATATCATATACGAAAGAATTAAAATATGAACTAACATACCAATTGAAATACCAAATTCCCTTCCACAATTATATATATTGAATTATTTCAGAATAAATTTGCATTCAACCATTTTTAAAAGAAAAAATTGAAAAGTAAACCATAAAAAAGTTACAAATAAATTAATATTAAGCAGAAAAAAAACTGAAAGCTTACATCTAAATAATTTCAGATAATCTAAACCAACCAATCAAACTTCAAGGCAAACTGAAAGGCTCGTAAAACGGTAATCCTAATCACATGGAAAAGGGCAAGTAAAACTGGAAATATCATAAACCGGTGTCTCACGCAATCTACATCTACATTTTCACGCCAGACATTTTAGAACCGAATATACAGCCATTCAATTACTCGAAAATCTTGCTACGTGCTTGGCTGAATAATGTTTGACACGAAACATTTTCAAAATATGATCGCTTGCTCACAATATTCGGGCAAGCTTCTGGTAGGATGAGTTAGGGTTTCTTATGAAAGCGCGGGGATTTTCATCTCAATGGCATCTCTCCTTGGATTTATATCTGCCAATGCATTTTATCTGCATTGTTGTGTCTTCTATTTACCTATGGAGAGTCAATCTCCTGGAATAAATAAAAATTGAAACGCTAAGCAGACATTAAAGAATCTTGGTGAGGTGAAAAGTTTTTTAAAAGAGCTCCAAGGTTCGAAGGGAAGGAAACTATTAAATTGTTCGTGAGTTTAAGATTGCAAATAATTGTCTACGAATGGCCGCAGATTCGATTCTAAAGCGTCAGGCGTGAAAATGACAAAACCGTAAGGGCAACGCTCTTCTCAACCTTGGGCATGTCGTACAAACCGGCCACCACAACTCCCAGAGAGAGCGCTCAACAAAACCACTCATCGTGCCACTGAACGTCTTGAATGCTAAAAATTGGATTCAAAATGTCCAGTAGAAATGGTAGAGGAAATGGTGCAGCCTCTCAAACCCAAAATGGAGGTGTCGACAACAAAGCCACGAATGGCTCCATTCCAGAGGTCCTTCTTTAATCCAAATTTCTCAGCCACATGATCAAACCATGCAAAGATGCCTCCGATTGCATAAAATGTGAGACCATAATTCCCTATAAATTTTACAATCCTGATCAAAACCATAAGGGCAACGCTCTTCTCAACCTTGGGCACGTCGTACAAACCGGCCACCACAGCTCCCAGACGGAGCGCCCAACAAAACCACTCATCGTTCCACTGAACGTCTACGAATGTGTGGTTAAGGACTTTTGCCCAAGGTGTATGCGCCATCATGGGGAGTAATAGAAACTGGTGTCTCACGCAGTCTACATCTTGTGAGTTTCAGAAATTCCTTTCCACCATGAGGATTTGCGTAATTTTGTCATTAATTGGTGCCTGTGAACATATTTTTGCACATTTTCACGCCAGACGCTTTAGAACTGAATCTACGGCCATTCAATTACTTGAAAATCTTGCTACGTGCTTGGCATAATAATGTTTGACATGAAACATTTTCAAACTGTGATCGCTTGCTCATAGTATGCGGGCAAGCTTCTGAATATTACATGTTTAAAATACAAAAATTAAACGGTTTAATTTATCTACAACTAATAACATGACGATAGGTAGGGATTTTGACTTGTCTAATTATTCTGACATTAACTAAGAGAACTCGAGCTCGGGAGCTTCCAGTTCGAACCGCACCGCAGAACCAAATGCGAATCACCTCTATGTTCGATCAGAGCTGAGTTGTTTTAATTATTTTTGGTTTATTTATATGATTCTTAAAATTTATTTGTTAAGCCGACACTTTTTTTTAATTTTAATTTAAAATTTAAGCCGAAATTTTTTATGAGGACGTGACCCACCGGACATTGGGGTCATATTGGGCTGTAGATGTGCCTCTCAGCGCAATCAGAGAGATTTTCCCTCTTGCAATACCGACTATACTAGACGAGCGGAAAAGTCACTGCATTGCAAGTGACTACAGCTGAACATAAGGTTTGGAAAGGAGGTATGTGATTGGGAACCTGCCATCAGAATACTGTACATCTCTACAGCTAGCACCTTATAAGTACTAGCATTTAGATACGCATAGGTATAGTTTCAATTTTGCAGGAAATCGCAGGCCCCATATTCACCACGCACGTTAAATACTAAACAAAATGGGTTGAGCAATACAAATTCGTGTAGCAGGATGATTTGAAGGGATCATAGATTGGATCATGTAAAATAAGCTAATTACTTCTCCATGAAGAGTTTGTTATATTTAGGGAGTTAGTTAATTAAGTGTTAAGAGCGTTGAGTTAACTGGTGTTTAAGTGATAGATGAATTTAGTGAATAGTTGGATGTGAATTTATATTAGGTGAGTCCTACTAAAAAATGTTTAGATACCTTTCACAGAATTCATTGTAAGAGGTGTGAATCAAGGTTATGTGATCAATATAGAATAGCCGCAACTCATGTTATTGTGCGTGAATTATTTGTGTTTATTCTCTCTACTTGTCCAATAGATTGGTATCAAAGTTGATTGAGATAAAATCTCAATATGCACACTATGTTGTATTAATAAAAAACATTGCGTATATATACATGAAGTATAGTCTCAAGATAGGAAAACTATCTTGGATGCACAATAAGGTGGTTGAGAGAATATCTCAACCACACACCAAACTAGGAATATTTAGATTTAGCTACCTCCTATTATATAGGAACAAACTCCTTACATAGAGAGTCAACACTGCAGACAAGTAGGAATTACATATTCCAAAACACCCCCTTAATGACTACTTGTCTCGATAGCGATTCACAAAATCTAGTTTTGGCCAATCATAATATAATATGTGTTTGTGACTCAAATCCACCACAAACGGGAAAATCCCATGTGCAGAACCAACAAAATATATGTCTACGACTCAGATCCACCACAAACGGGAAAATCCCATGTGCAGACCCAACAAAAGGATATGTTGACATTCATATAAGGGAGCAACCATCCATCGAAATGCATGGGTACCAACCGCGACAACCTCTAGTCTCGTAGGATGTACTTCGTATACATGGTTCTATCAATTATTATCGCTGCATACATGTACCTGTATCTGCAAATCCCCCCCAAAATGTGCTCAATAAATTGAGACTTGTGAGAAACTATGTTTCTCTTATGAGTAAGGTGTTTCTGCAGACCACCTACTCTAATGTGAACATGAAGGCTCCTTTGTGCACCCGGGGCACCGTAGCCATGGAGGCTCTGTAGCCGTGAAGGCTCTGTAGCCACTAGGGCTCGCATGTGGTTTTGGGTTCACCACAAACCATAACTTCAAAGTGACAAAAGTGGTTTCCGGCTTTCCATAAACCTATAATTACAAAGTGGCAATTACAAAGTGGTTTTTAGATAACCACAAACTTCACAGGGATACATATGCCTTTACAAGGCTTGCATTACACACTCCAACCCTTGGAGTTACCAAGTACATAAAAATACCACTACAAAACCAACCTAGACTTGCTTACCATTCAACTGTGTGACTCATCATCAAGAGTCTATTCCAAGAAACTCCCAAAAAACTCACACAAACTTGATTTTCCATCATAATCGATGTTGTTTCTCCTTCACCTCATATTTTAATTGTTCATATCTTGGGCATATTTCTCTTTGTCAAATAAATTCTTGGAACTCCATGCTTAACCTGTCATTTGTTAGAGTCGTGAATTCTAACAAATTAATTTTTCCTACATTGAGTTAGCTAGGCTCAATAAGGATCAATAATTTTAAACATGATTTCAAGAAACAAAATAAATTTCCAGATTAACAAGACCATCCAATTTCTCTATCTCTGCCCAAATATAACAACAACCATTCTTCTCCAACGATATCTCAGAGGGGGTCCACTGATAAAGAAATGGATCGACGATTTTTCAACTGGTCTCAATGCAGTGCATTCTAGCACAAATGATATAGATGTAGGCATTCATAGCTACATGAAAAGAAAAAATAACAAATTGTCCCTCTCAAAACAAGAATCTAGGACTCCACGGTCCGATCCTGCGTTGCCCACAAATTCACTATCGACATGCATAAAATTCAACGATTTTACACACAAAGTTCTTGTTTCAGCATCCAATTCCCCGACATCGTAGCGTAATGCCACTTCCCCTGTTCAAAATATCAAGGTTGGGTAACTTCTTCCAATCATGCCTCCTCATGCTCACTGACAAGCTACAATAGAAAAGACCCATTGTCGATCTAATATCCTCACAATTGAACATGCAATCGCTTAACAACTTTCAAACAAACAAACGAATTTATATCTGCTTGCTACGCAGGAAAAGACACTTCAGGCACTTTGTTTCAGCTTGCCCGTTTCCATCACAATCTACTCTGCTGATCACACTGGGCACACACAAACTCGATCATCCTCCAATATTTGATGTAGCTCCAACCACTATCCTTTTTATTCCATTTTCACTATCATGTCTTCATCATATCTAGTAGTAGATCATTCGTGCAACTAAATTTTTCTATTGTTGGAATGGCCAATTCCAACAGATACTCAAACTCATGACAATAGTTGGCCAAACTAAATGTCACAATAAATAAATTTCAACCAGATTTACATTACTCACATGACAACTCTTAAATAAATATTAAACAATGGCAACATGACATCATGTAGGGGAGCACTGAGATCCATTAACTAATAAAAAGAAGCATAAATTTGCTTCTATTCTTCTCTCTTAAAAACACATTGCAAAAAATATCTATGAGAAGTTGGCCTTCTCCATGATCGAGTCTCGATCAATGCCAGAGGTAATCTCCAGCCAAGCCACGAAAAAAAATCATGCGACTCCTCTGTCCATTCTGCATCGACATAATCTGACCTTTTTCTATCAAACCAAATTTCTCAATTGTCGCACGTATTTTTTCCTTTCTTCAATCCCTGGATATTCATTCATCATGTATTGGAGCACAAACACAGACATATCTAGTTTATTTTCCTAATTATGGTGAAAATGAGAAATTTGAATATGGTTATGTCACTTCACCCTGTCGTTGCTTGGCAGATTTTCTCAACAGCATATGATTTTTGTGTTTAACTGATAATACCATGCCTCTCACACATAGATCCACAAAAAATTACACTGATAATGCTCCTTTCACGGCCTAAAAAAATGACACATCAAATCAATAACTCACCTGAGGCACTTGGGTCTCCTCTACGCACTCGGATCCACAACCACCCGAAAGCCCATCCACAGTTTCCTTCATGTGTCAAATTTACCAAGAAATGCGTATATCTTGGCCATTGTTCATATACCCACCAAGGCACTTAGAAATTACATCAGTCCTGCTCATAGAGGTTACAGGTTCTTTCTTTGAAAAATTTATCAAAAGATTTCATAGGGAACAAGATAATCTGGTTGCTCCAAGACCCAACAATAAAACACTACTGGTAGCCACAACAGGGATCCACCAGTGAACACACATCTCGATCCACTAGAGATCCTCTCGCACACGCAACTTCATTGAAAGGAATGAATCCTTAATCCAAAATACCTCCTGCTCTTTTTGCCTCATGACATTCAAGCGTTCAATGGGTTCAGAGTTTATTCTTGTAGCTTGCCATCCAAGATGGATATTGGTTGGTCCAATAAGATAGGGCCCACACTATCCTCTATGACAACTCTAGCGCTTATGAAAAATTAAAAGTCGTTGTCTATAGAGTTACAGGAAATCGAGGATTATTTAATGGATGCAGAGCTCCAAGATGACGATAATGATATAGAGGAAGACCTCATATCTAGTCCGAGAAAAGATGCCATTTTTCTCTGCCACTGGTATCAAGCATGCCGAGGAAAGATGCCATTTTCTTCCGATGCCCAATTGACAGTAGATACCCAGTCACTCTTCACCATCTAGCTCTAATCACTGGGGATCAACTAGTTTCTAACTGTGTGCTTATGACAAGAAGAAACAGTGGTGAGTCAAGATCAATTGTGACAAAAATTGCAGGCTTGTCCTCTATGGATGTGGATGATGGTAGTGTTGACAAGAAATCTGGCCCGCACAAGAACATGAGTGGTCTCACAGAGTTATAACTCAAATGGATATGGAAGCTTCAAAAAACCCAAGTGCATCTGCTACCACCACCCACAACCACCTCTACAAGCACCAACCACGCATAGATCAGCTCACCAATCGATGTCACAACCTTCTGATCTGCTCCTCTCTCATGCAATTTCATGGATTCATGCAACCAGGTTAGGGAATTGGTGGCAACAATGTCTTCTTTCCTTTTGGAATATAGGCAGATATGGACCGTCCACGATAAGATCTATGTAGTGAGTGGCTTTGAATGCATCCTTTTATTTAACAACACACCCATAGCCTCATAACCCAACTCGATGGACAAAAAGAAAAAAATATCGATATACTCTTATTTCCCTCAGCCCAGGAGGGGCCGAGGTCTAGGCCCATATGGGCTCTGATACCAAGACAAAATATCAATATGCACACTATATTGTATTAATAAAAAATATTACATATATATACATGAAGTATAGTCTCAAGATAGGAAAACTATCTTGGATGCACAATAACGTGGTTGAGAGAATATCTCAACCAAACACCAAACTAGGAATATTTAGATTTAGCTACCTCATATGATATAGGAAAAAACTCCTTACATATAGATTCAACACTGTAGACAAGTAGGAATTACATATTCCAATAGATTGAAAGATCAAAGGGAGATATAAGGTCATAAATATAAGAGCGAGGTTACAAAGAGCCAGGAATGATGGATCAACAGTCATTTGTGTGAGAGTTTTTCTCTCTAATTTAAAGCAATAACACACGTCATAGGTTATATACACGGTGTTATAATGTAGTTTCATTATGCAAAGAACCACATTACAGTTGATTAACTTATAGCCATTTCCGCAACATGCAGGCTTATTATATTTTGCAACGTTAACACTAATGCAATTCAATAAAGTGATACGTGTGTTACACATGATTTTACTACCCTACACGAGTGTTATAAATGCTGGTGCATTCGACTCAGTGCCCTGTTAGTATTCGTATAATTTTTTTTTATGGAACAACTTGAATACTCCTATCAACAAGGTTTGAAAATAAGTATCAACTTTTTAAGAAGGTTTGATTTCTTTTAAAATGGTTTTTCATAAAGAACGTGGGTATTAAAAGGAAATTTTAAAAGCATTATATAAAGTTTTGCAAAAGTGGATATATTTGAAAGTGTCTTTGAAAGGGTTTAAGAGAATTAAAGATATGAAAAATCTGCATGGTATAAAGAATATTTTTTGAATGGTTTTATTGAAATAGAAAGAAAGTTTTAGGGCTTCACAAAATTTTGTCAGTATACAAAATACTTTGATGTTCTCTTAAGCATGACAAATTTTTGGGAGAAGATTGTGCCTTACAGGGGCGCATATTAAAAAACATTTTTTTTTCCAGTGTGATATGGAAGATAACCTCATGCAACAGAAAACCAGATATAAGATAGAGCAATGACAACAGTCATGGGTCACAAAGTGTGACTCACAAAGACAAATAAAAGGGATAAAAAATAAGAGGCAAAGATTGTTTCTGGGTTTGTATAGGTTCAAGCCGTGGCCAAGGAACTGAGATCTATAGCAGAAGAAAAATATTCCCTAGCTTTAAGTTTCATTCAAAATGCAATGGATGAAATGGTTGTGTGAAAGGTAGCAAAAGCTACAACTTCCAAGGAATCATGGAAGATCCATGAAGTAGAATTTGGGGCAAGGGGAAGTTATATGAAACAACAAGATGTGTCACAGTCCGTTGAGTCAGATGTAGATTTGAGAGTAGATGAACAAGTCTTTGAGAGGACAACAATGCTTGGAGAATCTTAGTCAAAAGTGGAAGATAGTCGAGGAGACTATAAAATTGAAACTCATTATGAAAGCATGCATATGGATGAAGAAGATGCAACATAGATTACAAATAGATAAGTTGAGGCCTTTGTATGTGAAACAGAGAAAGAACATATCAATGCTCGAGCACTCCACTATAAAATGGATGGTACAGATGATGGTGAAACCCAATATGAAAATATGCATATGGATGAGGAAGGTGCAACAGAGATTGCAAAGAGAGAAGTTGAAGTCTCTATATGTGAAACAAAGAAAGAGTATATCAATTTGCATGCATTCCACTATAATATGGATGGTGTAAGTTCTGGTGAAACCAATTATGGAAACACGCATATGGATGAAGAAGATGCAACAGGGATTGAAAAGAGAGACGTTTTAGCCTCTATATATGAAACAGAGCATGAGCATATCAATTCTCAAGCATTCCACCGTAACGTGGATGGTGCAAAGGATGGTGAATCCCACTACAATGAAACACATGTGGATAATGACTACAAAGTGAGATCTGCATTGGTGAATCGATTCGGTGCTAGTGAATTTGGTAAAGCTGAAATTGTCTGTGTAATTGATAATGAGCACATGCATGCTCAGATATCCCACCATAATGTGGATGAACATTATTTTGATGTTATGTGTGGTTTCGTTTTTGAAACAATGATTGATTATGGTAATATTGTAAGTGTCATGTCTGATGAATCATTGAAGGTTTAAGTTGTCTTTGTAGCAACAAGATATGAAGCAGTTGGAACTACTCATGAAGCAGTGTGTGAACAAGAAGCAGTTGAGCTTGGCTTGGATAAAGCTATCAATAGAGCAGAATTTTTTTTGCTAGATCCAACAGTTGAAATTGTTGAAGTTAAATTTGATGAAGAACCATTAACTGACGACGATTTGTTGCACATGATGCATCAAAAAGAACATATTGATATGTTTCTATTTGGTGAGAGAAACCCACTTGTGGTTTGAATCCAAGTGGAAGAAAACATGTTTGCAGCCGCAGAGGTTTGTAAAACAATTGAAAAGAAGGCGGAGAAGGAAGAGGAAGAGGAAGAAGCTCTCACTGAAGAACATAATAAATATTTTTTAACATTATTTTTTAATATGAAAGTACTCAAAATAGAATGGGAGAAGAAGTTGAAATCAAGGCTGTTAATAAATTTGATGCACATTTGAAGCTCATTGAAGAATGGATTCAGAAGCCAATTGAACAAATTGATGTGAGTCTTAAAGCAACAGTTGGAATAAAAAAATTGAATGAAATGGTCAATAATGATCTTGAGTGTGTATAGTACTGGAAGAATGAAGTCGTACATGATGATTAATGTCAAGAGAATGATATGGAAGTTTCTGAAAAAAAGGAAGAATGCATTAAAAATATTTTTCTACAATGGAGTCAAGAAGAGATAAGATTCTTCTATCAAGAAATATGACAGAAATAAATTCATGAATATGAAGCGCAAGAAGCAGATAAAAGAAGATATTTTTAAAATGTAATGTTGTGGCATCAGTCCATGGTTGAATAAATATTTGAAGAGGAAGGTGTAGAATACAAGATCAGATTGTTTTTTTGGCACAAATTCAAGAAAAATCAAAGAAAAATTGCAGCAACAAGAAGTAAGGAAATATGGAGCCTACAACAATAAAGCGCAATAGAGAATGAAGAAATTTTGAGGATATCGAATTTGGAAGCAGAGAAAAAGAAAATGCTTTTGAGTCATTGTAAGCCTACTCGAGACATAGATCAGCAGGCATGTTTGAGTGATAATTGAGTGAATTTTTCTTGTATGAGTTATGTTGAGTCATACGGTCGTAATTAAGGGGGAGTGTTAAAGTAAGCTAATTACTACCGCATGAATAGTTTTATATATTTAGAGATTCAGTTAAATCAACGTTCAAAGTGTTGACCTAAGTGGAGTTTAACTGATAGATGAACTTAGTGAGTAGTTGCATGTAAAGTTTTTTTTTTTTGTAAATTGGGCGGGACCTTACTATTTTCTATTTATAATAAAAGGATAGGCTACAAAATATAAAAACCATGCTGTGGCCTCAACCTGCCCGTAGGAAACCAAGTCTATTGGCCACCTGTAAGCGTGAAAAGCATACCAAAACTGAAATTGTTTCATCTGTCTATACTTAACATGAGCTATCTGACCTCCTACTGCATTGTCTACCTTCTTAGAACATAAAGAAATTTCATATACATATACACAGTGCATAAAAAGAAAATACTGATAGAAAACTATCCATCAGATGAGGAAACTGGGGCATGGTCCTTCACTGTTGACCCGGGCATATCAACTTCCTGCATCTGCTGGAGAATCTTCTCTATGTGGCCTACCCTATCATCCATTCTACTAATGCGGTCTGCTGCCTGGTATTGGGTGATCTTTATGTGTTGCAATTGGTCCTAGATGTCAGTCAGCAGATCTTGAATGCCTGGTTCTATCTTTAGCTGGCCTGCCTTAACATTGGCAGGTGGGAAACTCTACATTGCTTTTGCTATGAGGCATTTTACTATCCAGTATGTGTGAATGGTTTGATTGAACAGGGTAAGCCGGCCACGAGTGTTGCCTGGGTCCGTAATGAAGTCTAAGATCTCAGCTTCTATTTCATTGTCTTCTAGGTCAGTTTGTATATCTCTTTCCCAGCCTCGTATCTCTTGACGCACAGTGGAAGAGTTACCCAAGACATAATTAGCGGCAAGAGTTTCTAGATGCTCCTGATTTGTCTTTCGGCCATGTTTCTTTGGGACATGCTCCAACTATATCTTCTATTTTCCTTGCTCTGACTCTGACCTTGTTCGTCTTTTCCCCATGTTGGGATGAATCCTATGCATTAACAAAGAACTGCATGATGATTTCGTGAGGAATTTTGGGTCAGTGACTAACCCACCTGTATAAGTCCATGGCGTATATCTATCGCTACTAACAGAAGAGCATAACAAACAGACCCATTGTACAGAGAATGATAACCCGTGCATTTCGACCAAACGACTTCCTAGAGCTCTGAGAACCGCAGACCCCTTCGCCCTGTGATGGAAAAGGTGGCTGAAAGGAACAGGACTATTGCTGTGAGACGAAGTCGGCCGCTTAATTGCAAGGGTGGCCAAGCGCGACACAAACACTATTTGGGGATTAGACAGGTCATGGAAAATGTGAGGTTGTTTCAGGGAGCAACGAATCCTCATCGAGACCCAATTCCTAACAAAATCCCAGTAACCACTAACAATGTAAGTTAGGGACAGGGGAATCCTACATGCGCATCCCAGGTCCGAAAACCCCACCCAAACACCCTCCCGACACATCTTACCCATGAAAAGACAAATACAAGACCAACACAGCTGATTCTTATGACTTCCTGAAACACAGAGCATGATTGAGGGCCCTAACCTGCCCGAAATGCTAACAAAAGACGAGGGTTCAGCAAGTTGAAGACAGGGATCCCGAAAGCAGGGTGGGACTGGGTTTAAAAAGGGAGTGTAAGACCATGCAATCCTTAATAAAACCAAAATCGCCATGATTACTCGAAACCAAAACCAGACCAAGCCTAGAATCATTTTGAAAACAAAAGGGAAGACAGAAACATACCCTGGCCGAGTAATAAGGTTGATGGAGTGAGTAGAGTGCGACATCCTCCTCTACTGGCTCCAAGTGTTTGCATGCAATAAGCAATGCATGAACAAATGGAGTGCGGGAATGAGCCCACTTACCTTAACTGTAAACTTCCTTTGCTACTTTGACATACCAGCCTGTCGACAGGGCGAAAAAATCATGAGGATCGATATGGTCGCACACTTCATTGATAAAGTATGGCGGTGCTCCATCAACCCTCTTAATTACCCGGAGGCCGGACTGATCCCAGGTTACCACTCCGTTCTGCCACTTGTGCACCCCGATCGGGTGGTTGAATATCTTAGGAATTAGACTTTTGTGATCCATAAATTATGTATCAAATTTTTCGGTGAAAATCACAATGGAGAAATTTGTTTCGACGCGTTTCGAACCAGCCAGTGTGGTTCATCATCAGGACAAGATATGAAATCTGATCTAGGACTCAGCTTAAATAGATACAGAAGCTCCAAATAGCTGTTGTGCAATAATGACTAGTTTGACCTAAAAAAAAAGAGTAAAAATAACAAGATAAAAATAAAAATAAAACTATAAATAAAATAAAATAAAATAAAATATGAAAACCTAAAAACCAAAATTAAAAATAAATAAAAATAACGGCTAGTTTGACCAAATAAATAAATAAATCAATAAAATGAAATAAAAAATAAATCAATAAAAATAAACAATAGAATAAAAAAAATAAAAATAAAACATAAAAATTAAATAAATAAATAAAATAAAATAAAATAAAATAATAATAATAATAAGAAATCAATAAATACATCGATATAAAAATTAACATTAAAGTAAATAAAAATGTTAAAAATATAAATAAAGAATAAAGAATAAAAATATAAATATAAATATTCAAAAATAAATAAATAAATAAAATAAACTAAAATAATATAAAAATATTTACATTATTTGGACACAATTCAATATAAAATTTGAAACTAAATTAATTCCTTTATTTTAATTTAATTTTAATTTTAATCTATTTATTAATTTATTATATTTTTTTTTTTTTTTTTTTTTTTTTTTTTTTAATTTATTTATTTATTTATTTTTAAATTAAAATCAATTAATTAATAAAAAAAAAAGTAGATTAAAAACAAATAATAAACCTAACTATGCTAAAAAATAAATAAAAAGAATTACATAACAAAGAATAACAGAGAAAGGAAAAAAGAAAAACGGGACAAGAGGGGAGAAAATGACAAACCTCATACAAACAGAAGGGAAAAAACTTAAAAAGCTACGAATGAAGGGCAGGGATCCAACACCTGCTCACACTCCACCCATCATCTCTGTTAAGGTTAACATGCCTCTTTTCAATCTCAAGGGCCTCCCTAAACTTTCGGTGGTGAAAATGGTCCACCTTCGCAATGACCTCAGCATCTTCAATGCAAATGTGATGCTTTGTCTTTTTAGCATGCTCTGCTAAGGCAGAGGAGCGAGATCTATTATGCTTTAGGTCAGCGACATGTTCATGAATTCTTTGACTGATAGATCGACCAGTTTCACCAATGTAAGGTGTCCCACAAGAGCATGGAATCAAGTAAACACCCTTACCCTCCTTAGGGCAAATTGGGTCCTTAACCGATCTGAGCGAATTTCGAATCGTGCGGAGGGGCTTGAAGGGAATGCAGCTCCACGTCCCATATAGCATCAGTGGGACGAGCATCTATGGGGCGCTCTGTGTGTTGGCATCCCCAATTAGCTAAATAATCCGCCGCTGCGTTGCCTTTTCTCTGGATGTGGCTTGGAAGTAAATACTGAATATGTTTGAGAAGTTTGCTTACTTCTTCAATCAGTGCAGTAGTTCTCCAGCTTTGCGATATTTTCTCCCAGGGTGTGCCTTGCTACAGTTTTTGGAGAATACCTGTTACCATTGCAGAATCTCCCTGAACAATGAGTCTCTGATAATTTTCTCTGATAGCTATGAGGAGACCTTTCTTAGCTGCCATTAGTTCTGCTTCATTATTTTTGGCATGGCCTAAATCAAAAGCATAAAATCGGCAGACTTCTCCCTAGGAGTTACGGAAAATCCCTCCTGAACCAGCTTGCCCCGGATTTCCTTTGGAGGCCCCGTCATAATTAAGTTTTAGGAAGCCTGGTTGAGGCAGTAGCCAATGTTCCTCAATGGATTGACTAGGAGGTCGATACTTCCATAAACCTTTGTGAAGCATCTACGGTTTAAGGTTTAGGTACTCTAGAATTTGAGATTCTATACCCTCTATTTGCCAATCTTCATCTGACCAACTCTCTACTAGGATGGTTTCTCGAATATTTTCTATAGAGCGCTGCCAAATGCATTCCATTGGTTGTGCTGCTTCTTGAAAAACTCTGTGATTCCTCTCTTTCCAAATGTTCCAGAGAAGGAAACCGAATGAGAGGGTCCATGCTCTATTGATCACTTGACAGTGATATCTTCCTTTTCGCCAATTACCATTAGTGTCTGGAATACTCTCATTATTTTTATCCGTTTGCTTAAACATTTGTTCCAAGTTACTCCATAGTGGTTGCACGAAGGGACATGAATTGAGAATGTGTTCTTTTGTTTCAATATCAGACTGGCAGAAAGGGCATTGAGAAGGGCCTATCATTCCTCGTTTCTGCAGGTTCTCCCATGTCAATATTCTGCGATGGCTTACCAGCCATAAGAAATACTCTACTTTAGGCCAATGTTTCAATGCCCATAATTTTTTCCATATCGGTCGGGCATTGTTCTGAGCTTGTTGGGATTGAATGTAATATCTTTCTTTGATTGTGAACTGCCCTTTTGTCATGTAGCCCCATCTGAGGATGTCTGGTCCAGATACTCTTATGATTTTACGTGTTTGGAGTTCTTTATGTATATTATCCCATTGTTGCGTTTCTGGAGCTGCTGGCCACCCATTCTTGTCTTTCCATTTCCTCCACAAGTCATTTTGGTTGGCCACCCAATAGTGTTTCACGAGCCTCTGAGTCGGGGTGTTCGTGTACAGGAAAATTTCTCCCAAGTCCAGTCGACTAAACATTTTTTTCTCGTTGTTGCCAAGAATCCTCCCAAAACAGAGTTGTGCTTCCTTCCCTGATTTCCCAAAATCTGTGGATTCTAATTAGATATCTGTTCATAGCTGCCAGGTTCTAGATTGAGGAGCCTTTTGGGACATTGTCTACCTTCAATCCTACTGAGATTGGGGTTGGCATGGCATATTTTGTACTCCAAATGTTTTTCCAGAGGTCCTGTCCTCCCTGGAGCCAGCGCCACCACAGTTTAGCTCCTAGCACGTTATTCAAAATGAACGGGTCACGGAGGCCCAATCCGCCAGCAACTTTCAGGTTCAGTAGTTTGTCCCAAGATAAGAGTGCCCATTTCCTATTGGCTTGAGCTCCCTGCCCTAGAAATTTTTTAAACATGCTGACCAGTTGAGTGCAAATCCCTTTCGGGCAGGCCCTTCCGGATAGTTGATATACTGGTAAAGCTTGGAGCACTAATCTTAACATTATAAGGCGCCCAGGTGCATCCAGAACTCTGAAAGCCCAGTTATGTATCCTTTTCTCCACTCTTATAATGATATCCCGCCAATTTGCTATCCGAATTGGGCCTGAATTTAAAAACATACCAAGGTATTTCAAGGGGAAGGAGCCTCGTTGAAACCCTAGGGTCCTTGCAAGAAAAATTTGCATTGGAGCAGGACAATTAAAGAAGTAGACATTGGACTTGTCGTTATTGATCTGAGTTTCGGACACAGCCATAAAGACTTCGAGAATTTTGATGATAGCTTTGCATTCATTCAATGTCGCCATACAGAATAATAGGATATCATCTACAAATTGGTGATGAGTCAGCGGAAGGTGAGGTCCCCACAGTTTTAGACCTTGTAGTTTCCCTTCTGCAACGTGGGCTTTAATGAGTCTACCTAGACCTTCTGCAGCAATGATAAAGAGAAATGGAGAGAGGGGGTCACCTTGCCTGAGACCTCGCGAACTATTGAATGGAACAGTAGGGCTTCCGTTTAGTAATATTGAGAAATGCGGGGAGGAAATGAATGAGCATAACCATTGAAGCCACCTTTCATCAAACCCAAAGGCCCGCATCACCTCTATCAGGTATTGCCAACTTATGCGATCATATGCTTTAGATAAATTCAGCTTGATTAACAACGCTTTCTTTTTGTCTTTCTTAAGAGAATGAATTGCTTCCTGGGCTACTACTATGCCATCCAGGATTTGTCTTCCTTTGACAAAACCAGTTTGTTCAGGGGAGATTATAGTGGGCAACAGAGGTTGCATGTAAAGTTATATTAGGAATCGTTACCAAATTCACTGGAATCGGCAAAAATAAATACAGAAATTCGTGAATTCGATAGCTCGTTAAAAATTTGACCAGTTTCACCGTATGCAACTCGAAATTGATAATTTACGATTTCAAATTTATGTATTTTTTAATGGAAATGGAAACTCATTGGAAGATTAGAAACAAACAGGAAAACGAAATGGAAACGGATTGCCAATACGTGAAATGAAAACTAATTGTAATTTTAGAAAGTTTTCAAGGTTTTTTTTAATAGTTTAAAAAGATGAAGCTAAAAGGATGAGAGAACCGGGAAATAAAATCTTAGAATGTTTGTTTTACTAGTTTAAAAACAGAAAACTAAGAAAGAAAATCAAATTTTGAGATTGTTTTTTATATTTATTTATGTATTTGAATATTTAATTTTTATATATGTTAATTATAAAAGTATAAATTATTTTATATATATTTTAATTATGATAGGGAAAGGTGTAGGTTTGATTTTTAAATATTATATATATATTTATATATAATAAAATAAAAATTAGATAAGATATTTAGTTTTGAGTTTTGAATATTTAAGTTTTAAAGACATATTGATTATAAAAAGATTTTACATAAAATTAGAGGATATAGAGTTTGGAAAATAATAGAGATTTTAAAAATTACAGATAAGTGTGGTTGCGATTTTGGTTAGTAAATTGTATTTATAAAATTGTTTATATTAATTAAAATTAATTTAAATTTCAAAATAAATAGGAGGAAAATAAACACAATATATAGGGTAACATGAAAAAAAATATAGATATTTAAATATTTAACATGTATATTGTCGAATTTTTTCAGAATTGAAAATTCTCATCCAATTTCTTATGGAATCGTATTGAATTTGAACTTGGTCACTATGATATTAGATTAGTCGCTAGTCAAAAAGTTATAAAAATCTTTCACATGATTCATTGTAAGAAATGCGAATCAAGTTTATGTGATGAATATAAAAAAGTCCCAACTCGTGTTATTGTTTGTGAATTATTTGCGCTTATTGTGTGAATTATTTTTGCTTATTCTCTGCCTTTCCAACATATCATTTTGTTCTACAGAGACATTACTACAGGGTTCGCGCTGCGTCCATATCAAGTCGTTGCCAGTTTCGAGGATGAAATATAGATTTAGTGGGGAAGATCGTATGTCTATCTCCATAAAATAATCTCCCTCTACAAAGTTAAGAGGGCTTTAATAGCTCTGCCCATTTTGGGGAGCATAATGTTGGAATTTGCGCCACCTTCTGTGGCTCAGGTCGATAGCTCGATGCTGTCGCTCAAAATTTGAATTTCTCTGAGCTTCCATCCAGGAAGATATAGGAGAATCCCTGTGTATGAGGCCTACTCTCAAAAATTTAGTGGATGGATCCGTTGGAGGTGCCATCGAATCGGTCTTCTCTTCGTTGTTGGTGCCACTTTATGAAATGAAAAAACAACGAGGACAATGATTAACACAAACCGTGAAATACAGTGTGTTTTGCATTGTTAGATCAACATTAACAAGCGAAGGCTGCTGAAAATGGAGTGTTAACTCCATATATATATATATATATATATATATATATATATATATATATATATATACACGAGACAGAATAATCATGAACGGTCAATTTGTTTTTGGAATACTTGGATGATACAAATTACACGGTTTAAATTTGTGATTGTAACCCGTTCTTGTGAGACAAAATTGATTGAAAACTATCCCTTAAACAAAATCAAAAGGTACTTAAATTAGAATGCAAACGTTTGGTATTAATTTTAGTTAAAAGAAATTGTTATTTAATTTTAATAATTCCAGACTCATCTTCATTATTGTTTAAATCTCTTAAAATATTGCATCAACATATAGCACTGTTGAAAGCTTATTACAGACACTATAACATAAGAACGACGCGAAGCCTGAGCATATATGATACTACTGAAAATCGATAAGGTAGTCGCTACTACTGAAAATCTGTAAGGTTGTCGCTACTGGTATCACATAGCATCACAGTTGGACGGAGCGAAAGAGAGCTTGTTGTTGCCGAGATCGTAGACGATGTGGAAATTCTGTTGCTGAAAATTTCCCAATACCGAAAATGGATACAGCGAAGCTATGAACGCAAGGCAAACTAACTCACCAGTATCTTGCTGATATGAGATGAAGGAGTTCTCTGGTGGCAGAACATAGTCTGCACCTCCTGCAAAGTGCAAAGTAATATTTGGAAATACGAGACCAGACGTAAACAGGTAACAGAGTTCGGAACCAGTTGCATTAACTGGTTGTGCTGTAATGCTCGAGCGGACAGCATCCCGAAAAGGCACGTATCCAGCTTCCGCGAAAAAGCTGAGAGTAGTTCCAGAATCAATCAAAAAGCCTCCGCTTCCATTGGCTTGAAGTTGGAATGTACCATTCGGAATAGGGACTGGTTTTCCGGACACGCTGATTCCATGGAGGTCGAGATAGTAGAAAGAGTGCATATCGCTTTCAACATCGTTTTGAATGAGAGAGGTGACACTATAACCACCTCCCAAGGTAGCTGCCGGACCCAAAAATAATGGGCTGATCTGTGAGGTATTATATACGGATCGTAAACAATAGGAAAAGATGGAGGATCCAATCTGGGAAACCAGAGAGAGTTTCCCTCTTGCCATACCGACTATACCAGACGACCCAGAAAAGTCACCTTGTTGCACGTGACCGCAGCCGAACGTAAGGTTTGGAAAGGAAGTGCGTGCTCGGGAACCTGCTATCGGAAGACTGAACGTCTCCCCGGCTAGCACCCCAGAAGTACTAGCATTTAGATACGCATAGGTATAGTTGCAATTTTGCAGGAAATCGCAGGAACTAGATTCACCAAGCACGTTAAATACTAAACAAAATGGGCTAGAGCAAGACACGTTCGTGTAGGACGACGAATTGAAGGGAGTATAGATTGGATCAGTCTGTGGTACACAGGAATTACTACAGGGTTGGCACTGCGTCCAGATCAAGTCGCTGCCCGTGTCGAGGATGAAATGCAGATTTAGTGGAACGGGAGATCCGATCTCCATCTGCATAAAATATTCACCCTCTACATAGTTAAGAGGACTGTAATAACTCTGGCCATTTTGGGGAGTATAATGTTGGAACCTGCCCCACCTTCTGTGGCTCCGATCGATAGCTCGACGCAGTCGCTCAACATTTGAAATGCTCCGAGATTCCAGCGAGGGAGAGATAGGAGAATCCCTGTGTATGAGATCTACTCTCAAAATGTTAGTGGATGGATCCGTAGGAGGTGCCATCGGATCAGTCTTCTGTTCGTTACTGGCGCCACTTTTATGAAATGACAAAGCAACGAGCACAATGATTAACATTAAACGTGAAATACAGTGTGTTGCCATTGTCAGAGCAACATTAACAAGCGAATGTAAACATATGGTAGTGAAGATGCTGTGTTAACTCCATATATATATATACACGAAAGAGAATCATGCGGGGACAACGCATTTGTCCATAGTGCCGTGATGGATGTCCTTAACCATTAAGGAAATATATGAAATTTATGTTTAAGTATTTTTTAAATGGGATGCGTGGGACTGCTTTGTATCTAGTATTTGTCTTGTATAGTTGTTTATCAATTTAATTAGTAAATTACTGTAGTTGTAAATGGAATTAAATTGTATCTAAATGGAATGTGTATAAATATCCATGTATAATTTCTCATATATGTGTGTTTTATAATTTCTTATAAAACCTTAATTTATAAGATGTATTAAAATATCTATTTTGTGAGATATCATCCAAATTAAACTGTCGTAAAAGAGTTGAATGTAAGAAACAAAAACCAAATCGAATTTCATTGACGTAGCTATAGGTAGAGAAAACTACCTATCAATGAAGTATAATTTCATTGACATTCAAATTAAATTTAAATTTTATTTTGGTGTGTAAATATTTGGTCTTATATGAATTTATCGTGTTATTAATTTAGTAATAATAATTTAGATTAAAATATTTTAGGTTATATTTTTTTTTACTTGTACTAAAAAAGTTTCTAAAATTTTATTATAAAATGTTGAAAAAATAGAGTAAGAAAAGTTGAATTTGACATTAGTCTTAGTTAAATTGAGTAAACTGAATTTCCACATCATAATGGTAGTGTGGGTGCAGGCGTTAAGGAGAGTTATTCAAACTTTTGCACAATATTTTCTAACTCTGGGGAATCTGTTCCAGTTCCTTGTTTTCACTTTCATTCATCAAATTTATGAAATTTGATAAATGAAATTCACAATAGTTTTAAAAGTCCCTTAAATAATATTAACTTTTTATAAAAAGCAATATTACAAATCCTTGGAACCATTCAAGCTCATTAAAATAATCTTTAAGATCCCTTGAGTATAATACCTTGACTTCCATACGGTGGTTAAGCCTTCGAGAATATAACATTAAAATGAATTTAAATCCAACATTTCAAAACCTTTGGAACCAATATCCAACCTTACAACATTAAAATAATTGGAATAGCTTGTATTTTAATTCTCGGAAATGTAATGTTGTAGCGTGTTTTAATCGACATTTAAACTCTTTCGGGCCCACATGTTCGAACTTCAAATGCTTAATAAACACTTACCAATTGACAAACAACGTGGTCTATACTGTTGTTTAAACTTGAAACAACGACTTCCAACGCAATTACCTTTGGATCCCCAACACAACGCAATGAATGATTATCGCGTTCAATCACCCCTCGAAATTTAACATTACGCAAGATAGGTGGTTTTTGACAACATGACATGTTGCAAATTAAATGGATCGCGTTCCATTTGATGAAGCGCACGGGCTCCAATTACTACGCATTGGAGCCCGGTGGTTTTCTTTCAAACCCACACTTGAAAACTTTGTTTTCAAGCCTTTAACCCACGGAATTTGCTTTTACATTCTGTTTTAAACTTGCTTCATTTGGAAACCTTCATCCCCTCGCGCCAACCAATGACATGGATCGAGTTAACGGTTCGATATCAGCAAGAGAAATAGAGTTTTATTTGACTCGTCACGATTTATCTGAGAGATCAATAATTAAACGAACAATGACATTCGCTATCATTCAATCTCGAGCACGAATCGAAATTTGTAGTTTTCCAATTTCCTCATACGAGGTTTTAATACATACAATTCTTTCTTGCACGAGGGCTAATGTGTAATTTAAATGGTGTTCAATGCCACATAGAAGATACAAAATTCAAATAGAGTTTTGAAGGTGAAGCCTCTTAGAACTTTCAAGAAACAAATGATAATGAAACCTACGCAATTTTATTAAAAACGGAGGAAAAATCCTCTAAGTCAAGTCCTCCATGGTCCAAATTCGAATTCCTCTATTCCGAGTTTACAATTTATATCATTATTACATAACGGAGATCCTCCTCTTGAGGATCAGATTCTCTTATCTTAAGGAAATCCTAATTACATAATCTTCTCCTTAAATCTATCGACGAGAAGCTAGATATGCTCAACAATATCACACCTATTAAAACAACTTATCTCTAAATCTAATTAAATATAGTCTCTTAATTTATTACGAAATAAATGATAACAAATTGTTGAGAGATCGACCCCTCTTGGTAAAAGCTGGCTTTGACCCATCGATCAGTAATTTGCAAACTCATCATACAACATGTGAACAATCTTTCACATTGCGCTAAACTCCAATGCTTTTGCATCGGACTCACGAGGACAAAAATATTCATGGGCTCTTGTCCATGAGCTCCTCCATCGAGCGCAGAGTTTAACGACATAATTTCTATCATCTAAGTGGCATCTTCAATTGGCTAATCCTTCCATTTGATCAAGTATTGGAAATACTCTTGTCCTCTAGTTTTTATTGAACACTTTCTTGTCTAAGATCCTTTAAGGCATGTGTGGTTGCGTTGTAGGTAACTTTTTTACCCGGTCGATGTTGCTCTACTGTCTTCTGGTCTCTCATTTGTGCCACCATCTTCACACCTATACAAATAAGCAACATTGAATATTGGAGATATTCTAATGTCGGATAAGCGGTCAATTTCATAGGCATTTGCGGAAAATTTTCTCGATATCTGCATCGTCCTATCTTTTTGAATTTTAATTTGTTATCTTGTCTCTTTGGAAATCTTTCTTTCCTCGAGTGTGCCAAAATTAAATCACCAACTTCAAGAATTAACTTCTCTTAACTCCAAATGTTGCTCTTTTCATGTGATATTTGTTGTCTTGTAGGCTGTTGCTTTGCTCATGTGTTGAATCTGCGAGTAAACTCTTCTCCTTGGCCTCTGTTTCTGCTTTTCTCAAGTTCCTCAATTCATGTATACTCCTCTTGGGTGCATCCCATAAAATATATGGAATGGACTTTACCTTGTACTTTTGTTAGGTGAATCATTGTATGCATCTCTCTGTGCTAAAATATGATCCCCTTTGCTTAGGATGTTCTCATAGAGACTTCTCAAAAGATTACCCAAACTTTTGTTCACTACTTCATTCTTCCCATCGGTCGGGGGTGATAGGCCCATTTGAAACTCGGTTTAGTACCAAGCTTCTTCCACAATGTCCTCCAAAAATGACCAAAAAAACTGTTATCTCTATCGAAACAATACTTTTAGGTAACCCATGTAATATAACAATCTCTTTGAAAAACAAATTGGCAACATGAGTAGCATCACTAGTTTTATAACATGGAATAAAATGCGCCATCTTTGAAAATGTTTGTCAACATGCATCATTCCCTCTCTGTGTCTTAGGAATCCTAAAAAAAATCCATACTTACCATATCCCAAGGTACGCTCCTCGAATGGGAAATGAATGTACCAGCTTTGCCTTTGGCTTCTCCCCTTTGCATATTGACAAATTTTACGGTTCTTCACATACTTTTCTACTTCGGATCTCATCTTTGGCCAATAAAAATGACTCGATTTGCTCATAAGTTTTATCTAATGCAAAATGTCTATTGAAGTCCACCACACTATTCTTTTCTCAGTTAAATTCTCTCTCATGGAACAATTTGGTATGCACAATTGATTTTTTTGAACAATAAACCCTCTTGCCAAGAAATAATCCCAACCATTGATTTATTTCTATCAAATCAAGATCTGACATTCTTCAAATGCTTCTTTGAAATCAAATGTTTGTTTTATAGAGTTCCTTAAGAAAATAAAGACCTACCAATTCAATTTGACTTTCTTGAACAAGGATGTTTTTTTCTACTCAAGGCATCAACTACCTTATTTTCTTGACCACTTATATGCTTCAAAACAAAGTTAAAACTTTGAAGATATTCAACCCGTTTAGCATGTTTTTGATTCAATTTTAAGTGGCACATAATATCTTGTAAAGCATGATTATCTAAATATAGCCTGAGAATTCTTTGGACATTAGTAATTCCACTTCTTTAATGATTGTACTATTGCATAAAACTCTTTGTCATAAGAAGAGTACTTTCTTCTTGTCTCATTCTCCTTGTATCCTTTGAGAAATATGCTACGGGCCTATCTTCTTGACTTAATACGGCTCAATAGCTATCACGGCATCACACTTCACTTGAAATGGTTTGTTAAAATTAGGCAAAACTAAGACGGAGTTTCTCGGTTATCTTTGTTTCAAAAAGCTGAAAAATTCCTTTCGAGAAACCAACGAGTCCACTTGAATGGTTGTTTGTCCTTCTTTATGGTTTCAATAAATTAGATTGCATTAATCTTTCGAAAATTCCTTATGAATTTTCTATAAAAAGCTAGCAATTCCATGGAAACTTCTTACCTCCAAAACACTTTTGGTGAAGGCCACTCTGATTGCCTTTACCTTCTCGGATCCATATTTAACCCTTCACCGAAACAACAAAACCCGGATATACCAATTCCTTTTTCATGAATGAACATTTCTTTAAATTTATCATTAACTTCTCTTGATGTAACTTCCTTAAGACATAATTAAGATGCCTCGGGTGTTCTTCCTCTTTTTTGCGTAAGTGTACATCATCCGGATATACTATTGCAAATTTACCAATAAATTCCTTTAATACTTCATTCATGAGCCTCATAAAAGTACTAGGTGCATTTGATAAACCAAAAGGCATTATCATCCACTCATATAATCCCTCATTTTTTTAGGCCGCTTTCCATTCATCACCTTCCCTTATCCTAATGCGATGATACCCACTTTTCAAATCTAGTTTTGAAAAATATCTTGCTCCACTCAAACGAGTCCATCAAATCTTCAGTGCAAGGTAGAGGAAATCTATACCTAATTGTTATCTTGTTGATTGCTCTTGAATCGGTGCACATTCTCCAACCTCCATCTTTCTTCGGACTCAACAACGCCAGGTACGCACAAGGACTCAAAATTTCTACGATCAAACCTTTTTCCAACCAATTCCTACACTTGCTTTCGGTTCTTCATTTTACGTAGGATTCATTCTATAGGTTTGCTTTGTTTAGCGGTTGATCCTGGAATAAAATCTATACGATGGTTGATTCTTCTTACGGGTGGTAATTCATCGGAAAATCATCCACAATAATATCACAATAACTCTCCAACATTTCTTGAATTTCAATTAGAAAATCGAAATTCTAGTAGAAGTAAATACTACCTTAGGTTTGCAAACTAAAGAAAAAATTACCTCATCATCTTCAATCTGCTACAAGTATTCTTTCCCACTCAACAATAAAGTCTTTGGATTAGACTTTGCTTGATGCATCTTCTTCTTCCATAGGTAACAATTTTTTATTCATACACCATCCTTGAAAAATTTGTAAGTGTTTCTCTTGCTGTCCTTTATTATTCTTTCATCATCTTGCCAAGGTCTACCCGACACTATGTGACACACATCCATAGGCATCACATCACACATGATTTTATCTTTGTAGGCGCCCATCTACAATTCTATTTCACATTGTTCTTTCACAATCAATTGGTGTCCCTTACGAAGCCATGACACCTTGTGGGTGTTGGATGCCCTTATTTTCAATTTTAATTCTCTCCCTCTATGAGACCAAATTTTCTATATTTATACTATCGACCGATTGATAACATTTCCCTTGAACTTTTCATGTATACTTCGAAACTGAGGTTTTCCTTTATGCTAGCTCAACAACTTCCTTTGTTTGTTTCAACAAAACCTTGTTAACCACCAAGGATTCCCCTTTCTACGGCATAATTTCTTTCTGTTTCGAGCGACTTTCTTTGCTTCTTCTCGAGTGCGAGAAAAAATTGCATTTCTCTTAATTGTACCCACATTCTCTTTCTCACAGGTACTCATAGGCTATATGTCCCAATTTGTTACATATGTAACATCTCACTTCTCTTCTCTTCTTCTGCCTCCTCTTCCTCTATAGGAACTCATTATGCCACTTGCATCACCTTCTGTGTGTGCATCTTTGAGGGTATTTAACTGTTAGCTCCATCTCTTGATGTCGTAGATCTTCCTTTACCACCTTGACTTCCCTTTCCTCGGAAAGTACCTCTTCCCTTAAGCAAATTATTTCTCGGAGTTTTTCTTGACTTTTAAGAACCTTGGTAATTCTCTTCCTCTGTCTTAGGAATAATATACTTATCCTCATCTTGGAACTCCATTATGAGACATTTACATACACAGAAATCTTCTACGATGTGTCTTGGATTTGTCCCGCTCTTATACCACTTTGTAAAATTCTTCGTATTATTATTTTACTATCATTAGTCATCTAAGGTCTTTTGCATTTGCTTAAATAATGAAAGATGACAATCACTAGGAAAAAAACTTACCTCTCGGCTTTACCACCATTGGCTCCAATTTTTGATTGGGCCTTGCAAGCTTTCTTCTCTACCTTTCCTCCATCCCACCAAAGTCTTGCATGTCTTTCAGTATTTGTCACTGCAAATTTAACTCTCTTGTCTTCACCCATATCTTCATAATCAAAGCATTTATTCATCTCATTGATCCGATCGCTCAATTCCTGCGGATTCAATCCTCCTACGAGCGATACTTCAGGTACGAGCTGGATGTAGAGCCTAAAGGCGATTTAAAAAATCTAATATCGGGGCCAGCTCAATATTTTCTTCTTCTTCTTTAGCTCCAGTTCAACGACATCTTTAAGATCTCTTCGATGTCCTACTTCAATTGCTTCAATACGCTTGAAATCTGCTTTGCATAGTCTCCGATGCTAGCATTAGCAGCGGCTACCTCTTCTTCTACCGGCTGACACCTCTACCGATAGGAACTGACCATCTTTAGTTTCTTCTTGAATTTTAGTAATCTATTCAATATCTGATAAATGCTATGAAGTACGCTGCGATACCAAAAATGATGGCGGTGTAAGGTGCGAGGCGTTAAGGAGAGTTGTTCAAACTTTTCACAATATTTTCTTTCACCGGGGAACGGTTGCGGTTCCTTGTTTTCATTTTAATTCATCAAATTTATGAAATTTTATTAATGAAATTCACAATAGTTTAAAATTCACTTAAATAATATTGCTTTTTATAAAGCAATATTACAAATCCTTGGAACCATTCAAACTCATTAAAATCAATATTTAAGAATCCCTTGAGAGTATAATACCTTGAATTCCATACATTGGTTAAGCCTTCATGAATATAACATTAAAATGCATTTAAATCATTGTTTCATAGCACGGAACCAATATCCAACCTTACAACATTAAAATCATTGGAATGACTATTTTTTAATTCTAGGAAATGTGATTTTGTATCGTGTTTTAATCGACATTTAAACTCTTTCGGGCCCACATGTTGAACTTCAAATATGGCAAACACTTAAAAATTGACAAACAACGGTCCATACCTTTGTTTAAACTTCCGTGTGACTTCCAACGCAATTACCTTTGGATCAGAGCACAACGAAATCGAATGATTATCGCATTCAATCGCCCCTCGAAATTTAACAACAAAAAATTACATGAGACCGGTGGTTTTTGACAACATGACGTGTTTCAAATTAATTGGATCGCATTCCATTTGATGAAACCGCTTTTGGGCTCAGTGCACATGTGAGACCATGGTTTTTGTTCAGAACCCACTCACTTGAAAATTTTATTTTCAAAGCCTTTAACCCACATAATTTCGCAACGCATTATGTAAAAACTTGCTTCATTTGGTAACCTTCATCCCTCGCTAGAAACTAATGACATGGGTTAATTAACGAGTTCGATCTCAACCAAGAGAAGCGAGTTTTTATTCGACTCATCTGATTTATACATATATCAATAATTAAACGAACAATGACATTCGCCCTTTATCATTCAATCTCAAGCACGAGAATCGAAGTTTACTTTGATTTCTTCCAATTTCCTCATACGGAGTTTTAATACATACAATTATTTCTTGCACGAGAGAGTAATGTGTAATTTAAATGGCATTCAATGCCACATAGAAGATACAAAATTCAAATAGATTTTCAAAGGTGAAACCTGCGGGAACTTTCAAGAAACAGGCGATAAATGAAACTCTACAATTTTGTTAAAAACGGAGGCAAAATCCTCTAAGTCAAGTCCTCACATGGTCCAATTTGAATTCCTATGTTTCGAGTTTACGATTTATATCATTATTACATAACATAGATCCTCCTCTTAAGGATCGGATTCTCTTATCTTAAGGAAATCCTAATTACATAATCTTCTCCTTAAATCTATCAACCGAAGCTAGATATGCTCAACAATCTCACACCTATTCGAACAACTTATCTCTAAATCTAATTAAATATATTCTCTTAATTTATTATAGAAATAAAACATAACAAGCGGTAGGAGATCCAACCCTCTCGGTAAAGCGCTTTGACCCATCGGTCAATGAATTTTAAACTCATCTAGCCACAACATGCTTGAACAATCTTTCACATTCTTGGCTAACCTCCAATTCCACACATCACATCATCACTAAAATTTGGAGGCGATTAACTAGCATGACATGGATATTGTCACTCACTTAGTTCGGTGAATTCGAGTCGAGCTTGGAGTTTAGTTATGCATGTGTTATTGCTAAGTTTTAGTAATCTAGTCCAATTATTTTCGAGTTATATTCAATTAAATCGCTCATAAATATTCCGGATTAGCGATCAATCACCCAAAAATAACTAATGCATCCAAGAAATTCAAATTTGTCACCTGAAATGGAGATGAAGAAAAGGTAGTGTAACATTAGTTGTAAACTAGTTTGAGTGTACATGTGTTGCATGAGGGCGGACGATCCATCCTTGGTAATTGTGTAATCAATTTAGAAAATTATTATCTTTGAGTATTTAATTTCCTAAATATTTCGCAATGAAATGGGACGATGGCTAGAAAACAAAGTGGTTAAGTGTTGGCTAGAGTTTTTTCATTTAACGGAGAGAAAAAATATTCTTTTGTAGGTTATGCTCGGAGATATACCAAACAATTGTAATAGTTTCTTTATTGAGCTGATGTAATAGTTTGGTTCCCCTACAAATAACTTTGTATTTGTTTTTTTTATTATTATATGTCTATGAATGTTGTTCTAAATTGTGATTTCCATTCAGCGAGATCGAGTAGAGTAGCATTGTGTCTCATGTCTTTGAGTTTGAAATCTTTAGCAATTACAATTTCTATCAAATTTCTACACGATATTAGAGCCCCAAAATCAAAATTACAACTAGTATTTGAACTTTACTCTCGGAAATTTTGATTTGGTAGCTGGTACATCGATTTTCTTCATGATCGAAGAATGTCTTTCCAACGGTGAAGTTGGAGTATTCCTTGTAGGGTAGCTCAAATTTCATAGCCTAGAAGGATTGAATGGAAGAAATAGTTGATGAAAATGGTGTGTTAGAATATGCTAAAAAAAACATTGCAAAACCCCATGAGTTGGACGCACATCAATTTTCCCAATGCAAGAATGATGTTGCAAACGTGAAAACAAATATTCTAGAAGGCGTGAAAGACCATGTGGTCTCAAATCTACATGGAAAAGAGACACCATTAACTATCTAGAAGACATTGAATGATCCATTCGAAAATAATAGTCACCATAGAAAATTGGCCCTAAAAGACAAACTTCGAAACATCGAATGTAGAAAAATGACAACGTACGCAACGTATCTCCACGTTTACACAAGTTTGAGATGACATTGGATGGATCAAGGTGAATGTAGAAAAATATGACTTGGTGAACCTAGCTCTTCTAGGCCATACAAAATCTCGGCACGGCTACCGAGGACTCTTGTGAATGTAAGTCAAAATTTACCGAATTGGGAAATGTTGTGGCATGATTTGGTTCAATAGAAGTTTAGGAGAAATAAGAGAGGTTGAACATCATCCAAAGTTTAGGAGGAATAGAATTTTTCATCGAGTTGGGAAGGGGAAGAAGGGAATTGGAAAGAAAACTTAGACAAAAGCTTAATCCAACCAACATAATGGCAAGTAGAAATTATTGAGAAAGATAAAATACTTCCACAATGAATTGAAAATATACAGCCAAATTTCCTCACAATAATTCCACGAAGAAGCCTTCACGAGGAAAACGGTGAATCAACGGCTTAAAAATTTGAATTATACTTCACCCTAACAACATGCATGTCCAACATTGCTATGGGGAGAGTGTGGTACCTTGATTTTGATGCCTCACATATGATAGGTGAAAATTTTAGGTATCACCGGAGGATAAGGATCTCTATATGCATATCCAAATGGTGGATGATGGGAGGTACAATGCTACGGGGAATTGTTCCTCACCTATGAGGAGAAGAGCCTACTCTTCACACAGAAAATGTTATGTTTGCACCTCAATTGAAGAAGAAAACGATCTCTATAGAAGTATTTTAGGATCATGGCTATGATGTTATTTTTATTAAAGCCAAAGACTTTGTGAGACATATAATTTTTCGGAAATTGAATTATATTAGAGTTTGATTCAAGAAGCTAGCACAACAAGGTTAGGAGATTGTATTGCATTGTGTGATGTGACCAACAAGATGAAAAAGTAAAGATTCAAGATGTTGGAGAACTATGGAATAAAATATTGGGTCATCTACACCAAGGTGCCTTAAAAATTATGCACCAAATTACATATCTCCATTAAGGATCCTTCACCAGTAGCGAGGATTCTTGGAGAAGGGTGGCACGATGGGGCAATATGTCAAATTCACATTCCATTGAAAAGATAGTAGAGCAAATGGAACCTTGCAGGTGAGTCCACTCTTATTTTTATGGATGATTTTCTACGGCCCCCATAGTAAAACATAAGTTCTATGTTATTTTTATTGATGATTTATGTCTAAAATGTTGGATCTTCTTCATGAATAAGAAGGATGATTTTTTATCAAATTTTTTTGAATTCAAAGAATTGGTTGAGAGCAGGCAGGAAGAAGGTGGAGGTTCTCATGAGTGACAATGTAGGTGAATTTTTCGCATGCCTTCAAGGATTTCTATGAAAGAAGGTATTAAATGGGAGCTCACAACACCCATAACCAAGAAAATGAGGTAGCTTAGAGGAAGAAGAATAGCATAGTAGGAGTAGTAAGGGCCATGTTGTGTGATCGGGGGTTGTCATTACATCTATGGGAAGAATAATGAAACACCGGAGTCTACTTGAAAAACCGAGTCCTCCTAGAGTACTTTGTATGATCATACGCCGAAGGAAGCTTTCTCTAGGATAAAGTATGATGTGCCTCATTTCAAAAATTTTTGGAGATTTATTTTGTTGTCATGTCTCCATGGATTTGAGGAAGAAACTTTAGACTACAATAGATTTGGGAGGATTTGTAAGATGAATGACACTCCACACAATTACGGGTGTATCTAACTTCACTAAGGAAGAAAACGAGGAGAGATATGTCAAGTTGGATGATAAAAAATCTAAGATATTATCTCTCAGAACGAGAGTTGAGTATCCCACACGAGCGAGGAGCTTCTATCGGCAAAGGAAGAGCCTTAGGATGAGCTTGAGAGGTTGTGGAGCTTCCATATGTAGAGGAGCAGACATGAGGGAGTGGAGGCACCCATCCAACCAAAATCGATAGGAGGGAAGAGAACCGAGATAGTTTGATAGTTTGTTGTAGGATGGTAGGGAGAATGTGAAAGCCCCTACATCACGGTGTAGGAGAGTCACTAGAGGTGTAGGCGGTTAGATGGTCGTCATGATAAAGCTCATTGGAATAAACCTTCTTCATTTAAGGAAGAAGGTTTCTCAACCTATTTGGGTTGATCCCATGGTGGAAGAATAAACATCCATTATGAAGAAAAAAATTATGGGAGTTAGTATGAAGAGTAGAAGGGAAAGCGATTGCACCTAGTTCCACATGGATATACAAAGTGAAGCATGCAACATATGGGAGCATTGAGAAGTCACGAGGAAAAATTTGTTGTAACATCTTCTATTTACCTGAGATATTTTTTTATTTTTTTTCTTGTTTAATATTAACCAGGTAATAAACTTTGAGTACATTTTCAACAATTGTAACTCGGGCTATCAATCGGTTATCCTACTCGTAGAATACTTTTCATAATTTAATATAGCATAGAACTATATTAACATTTATGCTTCATTTAATTACTACATATCCTTTAACTCTTCTTATTCTACCATTATGCACTATATATAAGATAAATTGATATTTTTTTCTAAGTGTATGAATAATTTCATGATCATACTATCAATCCCACTCTAATGATTCCACCTATGCATACATCCTTATAGGTTTGACCACGTCAAAAGGGAATTGAATCATCATTATATATATATATATATATATATATATATATATATATATATATATATATATATATATATTGAAATTGTCATACAATCACACGAATATAGATATACGTTGCAACTATATTATTGGCTATATTCTTGGGTAAGTAATATCATACGTTATTACCCTTTTCTAACCTTATTGATTTGAGTTATTACTACTTCATGACTTGTGTTGATATACGTTAGGGTTGTATTGAATTGAGATATGACATGATTGTATCATTATAATTATGGCGATGGACCAACTTGGTATTCTCATCACATGTTCCCCATAATTAAATTTAACATGTGCTACTGCTACCAACACCTCGGTGTTGTATAATGTATGCGTCCTTTCCATAAAGTACAGTATGAGTTGTTTATACGATATAAATTAGCTTGTATGCAAAGATGGTACCATATCATTAATAATGAGTATTTCCTCGATTTCTTTTCGCCGGTTGTATTTATCCAATCCACCGAGACTTCATTCGAATTCCTCATCGATCCGGATCTCTTAACAAATGTATGGTTGAGATTGAAAGATTGAAATTAGGGTTTTGTTCATGGTTAGTATTATTTAATTCGTTGCCTCCGTTTCACTTTCTTCTTTACTTGTTCTTTTCCTGCGTTTAGTTTTGCGTTTCCCGAGCTTGATCTCTATTCTCGAGTCATCTGTGTGGGATTTCCCTCCACCAATTTCGCTACACCCTTGATGGAAAATTTCATAGGTAAAGTGTGTGTAATTTGCTCTTAACCTGGTCATCATTTATTGAAATAATTGATAGGATTTTTAGTTTTGTTCCAACTCTATTTCCGGAGTTTGAGTTTGGTTATTTAAACTTCTGCATATTTCAGTTGATTGTTTTAATTAATTATGAACCAATATTGATATGCGTAGGCTTTGTTCCATTAATTTTTATTCTCGGTTACAGATTTTGATTAAGTATACATTTCGCCTAATACTGCTGAATGAACTTCGTTAAAGCGTTTTTTTAACAAAGATGACCGAGGGGTTTATTTTTTATCTCTTTTAAAATTTTACTCTTAGTTCTCATTTCGATCTATGAGTAAATCTCGATTTAACTTAATAATTTTGATGAAATCAAGATTATTTTAAGTTCATAAATATTATAGCATAGCCAATACGGTTTGGGGTTTCCATTCTTCTAGAATCCCGGTAAGTACTATAGTAGCATTAACGTGTTTAATTTCTAGGTCAAATTCTCGGCCATTTGATTTTTCCAAACTCTCTTGAGTTTTATAAATCGGTAACCCTGCTTATTTTTCCACCAAAGGAAGGTTTCGGTCTCTTCGAATGAGGTTTTTTAATTCTCATGTACCCAGAGATAATTTAACATGTCTCTGTAAAAATCGTATGTATATTAAAATGAAATAGCTATCTAAATGAAATAGCTATTATGATTACTAATTTTGTTTCTGTTTGTTAATGTGTATACGGAGGTAAGAATTATTGGTGTAGGTTAGTTATTATTACTCTTAATGACTATTCATTTTTGTTGGAGGATTAACATCATTTTCTCTTCTATTCCATTTGGGAATGAATCTCTATGATGCCTCGAGAACTTCCGCTTTGCAATTTTTTCAACATTGTATCTTGTGTAACGAACTTTAGATCCCTTGAGATCCGGATAAATTAACCTGTTACAATAATTTTTATTTTATATGATTCCCCTTATATACATATACTTTTATTTATAAAATCATATGTATATAGGTACATATGTTAAAAGTACATGATTAATTTTTCATGTTGTACGCTTGAATTTTTATACGTAAAAACTGGTACAACTTTATATAATTAGTATATATCATTTATAGTAATTATTCTTTTATTAGTCTATATAATTTAGTACGAAGTATAGTCTGGGTAATTGTTGAATGATAAATATTTTACGTATTTCTAATTCAATAACACGAAGTTATTTTATTTATTTTCATAGTATTGTTATAGTATGTAAAATTATATAATTTCTAAGTTAATTAATAAGATTAGATGTTATTCTATACTTGGTCTTGTAGATAACTCGTACTTATTATTTTTATCCTCGAGACAATTTATAGTTCTTGAGAAATAAATCATTTTCTTCAATATTGAATAAATTTCTCTTTGCATTTTTATAGAGTTGCAAATATCATTTCGGTTAGCTTCTATTTTATAGTTTCTATCTCTTTCGAGTTCATATAACTATTCATTATAGCAACAGATTAAAGTTACAACATTTAATTTGATTATGTGAATAATAAATATATCTCCAAATTTAGACCATATTATGGTTTAGAGATTCTAGTTGATATTTTCCCATAATTATTGTTCCTACAACTATCTGATTTTAGAGATTAATTTCTCCTAATGGAGATACGGTAAATGTAAGGATCAACAAATCTCGGAAACTTAATTCAAAACAAGAGATACAACATTTATCAATAATGTACAACGAGTCTGTTTTAACCATTCATAAAATTAGTGTGCATACCACTTCTTCTTATGACCAGGTCCTCCCAACCTTAGAGTTCTTTTGTCTCGAACTCACCCGAAGGCGAGATCCTCTCCCCGAACGAGACCAACCTCAATCACAATGCAGGTAGCTTATTTAAGCTATGCTTCCCCAAATCTTTGTTTCTAATTCTACGTCTAGAATTTCGGGATGATTTTATTCATGTTTACTGGGCTTCCCTTATTTAGGGAATTTAAAGCTACTTTTCTTCTTTTCCGACTTTTTACCTCTTCCAACTACTTTCCTCATCTTTGGAGAAATTTAGATTTTTTCCTCAAAAATCTAAATTAGAAATAAATTCTTTCAAGGCTTTTTGAAAGATTTTGGAGAAAAGTCTTAGCCTCTTTCCATAAGCTCATGGATTAGGCAAGTGATCTCAAAAATCTCATTTGGTCATGGTGCACATAAAACATTTTATTTATTTTTCATAAATAATTAACTACATCCACACCACCATAATTATTTATCCATTGGGGTCCACTCCCCTTTGGACTTAAGTTCAATTGTATGGGACTTGAAAAACATTAAACTAGGGGTGTTACATATTTCCCCTCTAAAAACAAACAACGTCACGGTGTTAACAACTAACTACTAGATTTCATTTGAAAATGATATGGATATTTTTCCATCATCTGTATCCCTCTCTTTCCCATGTATCTTCCCATGGTAAAATGTTTCCCTTTGCACCTTTACTACGCTCTTTTATTCGATTTCTCAATTCAATTTTACTTCCCACTCCAATATTTGAAGCGAGTTAGAAGGAACTCCCTGCAGTTCCCACATGTATCACATTCCAATAAACAATATGAGAAGCATCATGTACATATCTTTTTTTAATAACGAAACATGGAACACATCATGAACTTTAACATGGGGAGGTAAAACCGACTTATAAACCACTAGTCCCACCCTTTCTAACACCTCAAAAGGCCTGATGTACGGAGCAATTTTTGCACAACTTCCGACATAAAGTGTGCTCTTTTTGGGTTTAATGCGCGAGATACACATGATCACCCACTTTGAACTCTCGGTGCACTCTCTTCTTACTTGACATAAGCTTTTATGTCAATGTTGTGTTGTCTTGATGTTTCTCTTGTATTTGTTTGACAATCCCTTTCCATTTATTGTAGAGTTTCGGCTAGCTTTTAAGCTTATCTTGGTGGCTCAACCAAAAAGGAGTACGACACTTTCTTCGTAGATGGCTTCAAATGGACTCATTTTTTTGGAGGGTTAGTATTTGTTGTTATAGAAAATTTGACTAAATGTAAGTAGTCTTCCCATTTTGATGGCCTATCCATCACATAAATTCTCGGCATATCCTCCAAAAATGCGATTTGTTCTCTCTTTTTGACCATCGGTATGAGGGTGATAAGCGGTGCTAAAATTCAGTTAGTGCCCATGCCCCCAAATAGACCTTTCCATAAGGTTGTTGTGAACTTAACGTGTCTCTATCTAAAATAATCATCTTTGGGACCCAGTGTAGCCAGCCTCATTATTTCTTTTGGGTATTTGCTACTTGAGTTGTCCCAAAAGTAGATTTACGGGTATGAAATGTGCGGCTTGTTAAGGTATCTACCACATTTTATCCATGAGTGAGGTACAAGGAAGTTTGTTACGTAACCAGGTTATAAAATCTATAGAAACGGTGTCCCACTTCCATTCTTCAATTGGTAAGGGGGGTTTAGAAGACCGGTATTTGGATGCGATGTTCAACTTTGACTAGTTGACACTCCATGCATTTGGCTAAGTAGTTCGTTATGTCTTTTTTCATTCCTGGCAAATAAAATTCATTTCAAGGCTATAATCATTTTTCGATATCAGGGATGTCTTGAATATGGTTGTTTATGATATTCATCTAGGATTTATTTTTAAGCGAGTAATCCACATTGGGGATGTACAATCTGTTTCTAAAGCGAGATCAACCCTTTTACGGATTTTGGGTGTATTCGACCATTTCCTTTTTTAGCATTTTCGGTTGTAGATTCTCATAGTTTGGATCTTGATCTGCTACCTTTTTAACTAATTCTTCTAAGTCAAAACTAGCATACTCTAATGTGTTGCTTATGTTTTGTGAAATTTCTTCCTTAGAAGCATCAACAATTTTATTTTCTTTCCCTTTGATATGTTTTATGTCCATATCAAATTGACTCGAGAAAAGATAGCCATCTGGATTGTCGAGCATTCAAATACGTTTGAGAAAATAAATACTTGGTTGATATGATACCTTGTCCATCAATGTAATTTTTTCCCAAAAGAAAATAATGTCGCCACATCTTCAAAGACTTGAATTACAACAACCGATTCCGGATCATATACATTGTAGTGTTTCATGTTTCTTAAGTTTTCTAGATTCATATGCAATGACGGAAATTCTCTTGCGGTAGAACTCCTCCCAACCCCCTCTCTACATGCATGTACACACGACGATCGCTTTATCGGGATGCGCAATCTTCAATATATAGGTGTTGTGGTAAGTTTTAATTTCGGTTGTTGAACGCTATTTTGGAATTTTTTCGGCCACTCAAATTTCGTGCCTTTCCTACGCGTGAAGTTATGGGATATGATATTGCGGAAAATCTTTCCACAAACCTTCGATAATAACACAATCCCACAAATGACCTTAATGCGATACACGATGAGCATGGGCCATTTTCTTATGGCTTTTATCTTTTTCGAATCAACTTGACCAATCCTTGTTCGGAAATGATATTGCCAGGATATTAATTTTTATCCTTATAAAATTCACATTTTGCTAAAATTGGCATATAAATGATTCTCCTTAAGAGTACGCATAGTTCTAGGTGTTCCTTATGTTCTACCTCACTCTTGGAATAGACTAGAATATCGTACATGAATACTAGTACAAATTTATCTAAGTTCTTGTTCGAAACATTGTTCATTATACATAAAAGTGGCGAGGGCATTTGTCAAACCAAAAGGTAGGACTACAAATTCATAGTGCCCATGCAGTTCGAAAAGTTGTTTTCTTGATATCTTCCTCCTTAATTCTAAGTTGGTGATAGCAGTCCTCAAGTCAATCTTAGAGAATACGGCCCTCCTCTCACACGAACAAAAAGGTCATCTGATACCGGAAATGATGGATACTTGTTTTTGATTGTCAACTTATTCGGTTGACGATGATCAATACACATTCTAAAGGTTCCATCCTTATTTTTTTCATGAATATGCTTTGGTGCTACTGAGAGTCCCACTCCAGTCCATTAACCTTTATCCAAAAATTCTTGTAGTGCATTTTTAGCTCCATGAGTTTAGGGGGGCTCATCCACGATAAGGAGCTCTAGAAGGTTGGTGTTGCTCACGGCACCAAATCGATTGAAAAATTAATCTCTCTTTTGAGATGAAGATCTCATCTGGAAAAACTTCCTTAAATTCTCTTACCAGTTTGGTAAAGTGTCCGAGCGAGGATTTCTTTAGGTTGATGTCCTAATTCTTCAACATGTACAACATATACTTATCCTTTTCTAGCTATTTTGCATTTGAAGGCGATTTCCTTACGAAATAGGTTTGGTTTCCCTTTTAATATGAATGGTTTTTCCTTCATCATCTATACGGTGCAAAGTTTTGTCCCAACAATTCGACGCATGGTCTTTTTCTTTTCTAGCCAATCCATTCCTATCAATAAATCATAAGAACCTATTAGCGAGAATGATTAAATCAACTTTGTTTGATATTCATTCAATTTAATAGTTGTTTTAGGTAGCTTATGAGTTACTTTGCTGCTAGTTCAGTAACTAATTGTACCAACGAAATTTTATTGGAAACTTTTTAGGTTTGAGTTTACATTTTTCTACGACATGGACTAATATAACTCAAAGAAGCACGGATCGATTAGTGATAGCAGTTGATCGGAATTTTTACCTTTAATCTCGACCATGGTAATTTGATGTTATGATTGTCGATTCTCCAAGCTTCTGCTTGATAGTGGGTATGTTCCTTTCTATATCATTCATCATGGTAGCTTCTCTATCTCTCGAGAACCATACGAATATTTACGTGTGGATAGTCCCTCAACATATGGGGTTCTCCACAACCCCAACATTTCAAAGGCTCCAGCATTTTAATTTTTCCTTCCTTCTTATTCCTCCCATCTATTTTCTTTGAACCAACTTGGGATTGATACATTGACTTTCCTTTGGTTTGTTAAATTTCTTCCGATGATCCCTACTGAAGTTCTTCAAGTAAAGTTTGGTTTGTTTCTTTCCTTTGAATTTACCCTTGTTTATCTAGCTTTTCCCATGTTCACTCTTTCCCTTTAAGCGATGGTAGAATAATCTTGTTTCTTCACCACTTTGTCCATAGTTTTTGGATTATCGAACTCTATTCTCTCCTTGTACACGGTAGGCAAACGGTTCAAAAACCTTTACACCTTTTCTTTATCTTCACAAATATAAGGAAAATACCTTAGCAGTTGTAAACTTGGTGACAAACTCATCTATGGTGAGTTGTCCCAATGCGAGTTGTGAAGGCACTCCTTTTTCAACATCATCATAATAGTGCTCGTTCAAATAACGATTTCAACATGACTTGGAAATCTTCTCAAGTCTTCATTTTCATCAATGGCATGAACCATTTTTGTCTCCTCCCACCACAAGGTAGCCTTACCTTGCAAGCCAGTAGATAGCTAATGCGGCCTTGATTGCTTTCATATTCATAGACACGAAAATACTTAATCATATTCAACAACCATGCCTCGGCATCCTCCTTCTCTCCATCATAGGAGGAGGTTTTAATTTTTCCAAATTCACCACTGTAAATTCCTTCTTCGGCCCAGGCTGATGTCTAGTAGTGTCATCTTCCTTAGAATCATTTGAGAACACACCTTTCCTCCTGGTCCAAGACACCCGGCCTTCTTGATGTTCCACGAAGCCAGTTCTCTTATCTTGACACACTATTGCTCCTCCTTTGGCTAATGATATGTCTATTCACAGCTTCTTAGCTCCGCCATATCCCATTGCAACATATGCAACATAGCCATTAAAGAACATTGCAGGATGTAATTGTATTATCTCTACCACCTAGATCGACATAGAAGTTCATATTCTTCGGTCATTTAAGATTTGATTCTGATGCCTTTGTACTGAAACAAAACAACATCGGTAACAATATAAATTTTTCAAAAAAAATATTTTATGCGATGAGCACAACAACTTTTGATTTTTTCTAACATGGGCTTTGATACCATTTGTAACATCTCATGTTTATACCATAAATCTTGTTTAATATTGACCACGAGGTAATAAACTTGAGTACATTCAACAATTGTAACTCGAGTATCAATCGGATTTATCCCCTACTCGTAAGAGATAATTTTTCATAGTTAATATAGCATAGAACTATATTAAGATTTATGCTTCATTTAATTACCCTTATCATTTAACTCTTATTATTCTACCATTACGCATTATATATTCAGGTAAATTGATATTTTTTCTAAGTGTATGAATAATTTCATACTCATACTATCAATCCTACTCTAATGATTCCACCTATGGATATATCCTTATAGGTTTGACCACGTAAAAAGGGAATTGAATCATCATTGTATATATATATATATATATATATATATATATATATATATATATATATATATATATATATATATATATATATTGAAGGTATCATGCAATCACACGAATATAGATATACGTTGCAACATATTTATTGGCTATATTCTTGGGTAAGTAATATCCTTATGTTATTACCCTTTTCCTAACCTTATCGATTTGATTATTACTACTTCATGACTTGTGTTGATATAAGTTAGGGTTGGCATTGAATTGAGATATGACATGATCGTATCATTATAATTATGGCGATGGACCAACTTGGTATTCATACACATTTCCCCACTTAATTAAATGTAACATATGCTGCACTACTGTAATCAGATGTTTCGCATAATGTATACGTCCTTTCCATAAAGTGATGTGAGTTGTTTATGAAATATAAATTAAGCATGTAAATATGGTATGTCTCATTAATGATGAGGATGTCCTCAAATTTCTTTTCCACCGGTTATATTTTATCAATCTAGAGACTTCATTCGAATTCCTCATCAATCCCGAGATCTTTTAACAAATATGATTTGAGATTGAAAGATTCGATGGGGTTTTGTTCATGATTAGTATTATTTAAGTCGTTGCCTCCGTTTTACTTTCTTCTTCCCCATTCTTTTCTAACGTTTAGTTTTTGCCTTTCTAGAGCTTTATCTCTATTCTAAAAGTTATGTGAAGGATTTTTCCTCATGGGGTCCACACCCTTGATGGAGAATTTCTCAGTCAGGTGTGTCCTTTGCTCTTAACTTGGTCATAATTTATCGAAATAATTGATAGGATTTTAGTTTTTTTTCCAACTCCATTTCCGGTTTGAGTTGGTTATTTAAACTTGCGTATTCATTTGATTTATTTTCGTTGAGTATATGGAGTTTTCAAATATTGATATACGTAGCCATTCCATTGTAATTTTATTCTCGATTTGAAAGATTTTGATTGAGTATACATTTATTATAATTGAATGAACTTCATTACAACGTTTTTAACAAAGATGACCGAGGGTTTTATTTTTATCTCTTTGAAATCTTATAGTAGTTCTCATTAGATCTATCGGAAGTAAATCTCATAGATTTAACTTAATAATTTTGATGAAATCGAGTTATTTTCGTGTTGCTTGACTATTATGGCATAGCCAATACAAGTTTAAGGTTCCATTCTTCTAAAATCTAGGTAAGTACTATAGTAGCATTAACGTGTTTAATTTCTAGGTCAAATTCTCGACCATTTTGATTTTTCCAAACTCTCTTACGAGTTTTATAAATCGGTAACCCTCCTTATTTTTTCCACGGAAAGGTTTCGGGTCTCTTACGGAATGGGGTTTTTACGGGTACCCGAGATAATTTAACATGTCTCTATTCAAAATCATACTGTCAAACATGCGATACTATCAAAATGAAATAGCTATTATGATTACTGCTAATTTTGTTTGTGTTTGTTAATGTGTATACGGGTAAAATTGTTGGTGTAGGGTCGTTATTATTCCTCTTAATGACTATTCATTTTTCGTTGGAGGATTAACATCCTTTCTCTTCTATTCCGGGTCGATAACGATTATTTTTTATTTTAGCTTAACTCCCATTTGGGAATGAATCTATACGATGCCTCGGAACTTGAAGCATTTTTCAACATTGTATCTTGTGTAACGGACTTTGGATCTGAGATCCCGAGAAAATTAACTTTTGTACAATAATTTTTTTAATTTATATTTGATTCCCCTTATATACATATACTTTTATTTACAAATCATATGTATATAGATATATGTTAAGAAGTACATGATTAATTACTCAAGGATTGTCTTACATGGTACAACTATATATAATTAGTATATCATTTATAGTAATTATTCTTTTGTCAATTATGTATAGTTTAGTACGAGTATAATTAGAGTAATTTACAGTTGATGAATATTTTATTTTAATTTCCAATAACACGAGTTTTTCTAATTTCTTTCATAGTATTGTAATTATCTTTCTTATTATGTAATTTCCCGATTTCATTAATAAAAATTAAATGTTCTTCTATACTTGTTCTTGTAGATAGCAAAATACATTATTTTATACCTTAGACAATTTATAGTTCTTGAAAATAAATCCTTTATTAATATTAGGGTAATTTTCTTTGCATTTTTATCTGGAGATTGCATATATCATTTGGGTTAAAACATAGTTTTATAGTTTCTATCTCTATTTTGATTCTTATAATTGTTGTTCTAGCAATAGATTAAAGTTACACATTTTAATTTGATTATGGGAATAATAAATATATCTCCCGATTTAGACCATATTATGGTTTAGAGATTACGGTTGATATTTTTCCCATAATTACTATTCCTACAACTATACGAGATTTTAGAGATTAATTTCTCCTAATGGAATATGTTAAATGTAAGGAACAACAAATCTCGAAACTTAATTCAAAATAACGAGATACAACATTTATCAATAATGTACAACAACATCTATTTTAACCATTCATAAAATTAGTGTGCATACCACTTCTTCTTATGACCGGTCCTCCCAACCTTAGAGTTCTTTTGTCTCCCGAACTCACCCCCAGGCCGAGATCGTCTCCAGGCAGACCAGCCTCAATGCATTTGCGGGTAGCTTGACTAGCTATGCTCTCCCCAAAGCACATTTCTTATTCTACGTCAAAATTTCGGGATGCTTTTATTCATGTTTGCCTAGGCTTCCCTTATTTAGGGGGAATTTAAAGTTGCTTTTCTGTTTTCAGAAGCTTTTTACCTCTTCCCAACTACTTTCCTCATCATTGGGAAATTTAGATTTTTCCTCAAAAATCTAGAATTAGAAACAAATTCTCTCAAGGATTTTAGGAATTTCGGGCAAAGTCTTAGCCTCTTTCCATAGCTCTGTGGATTAGGCAAGTGATCTCAAAAATCTCATTTGGTCATAGTGAACATAAAACATTTTATTTATTTTTCTGTAAATAATTAACTATATCACCATAATTATCCATTGGGGTCCACTCCCCTTTGGACTTAAGTTCAATTGGGCGACTTGAAAAACATAAAACTAGGGGTGTTACATATTCCCCCTGCGAAAACAAATAATGTCCTCGGTGACCCCAACATTAACTACTAGATTTCATTTTGAAAACAAATATGAATATTATTCCATCATCTCGGCCTCTCTTTCCCATGTAGCCTCTTCCACGATGAAAGTGTTTCCACTTGCACCTTTACTACGGCTACTATTCTATTTCTCAATTCAATTTCTTCCCACTCCAATATTTGAACGATTGGAAGGAACTCATACAGTTCCACATGTCACATTCCAATCAACAATATGAGAAGCATCATGTACATATATTTTTTTTAATAAAAAAACATGGAACACATCATGAAATTTAACATGGGGAGGTAAAGGCCGGCTTATGACCCGCGGTCCACGCCTAACACCTCAAAAGGCCCACAGTATATAGGAGCCAATTTTGCACAATTTGACATAAAGTGTGCTCTTTTTGGAGTTTAATACGCGGATACACATGATCACCCGCTTTGAGCTCTCGGTACATCTTCTTATCGGCCACAGCTTTTCTATCGATCTTGTCTTTGTCATGATGTTTCTCTATATTTTGTTTTACAATCCTTTCCATTTCTTGTAGAGTTTACGTTTGGTCCAAGTACTAGCTTATCTTCGAGGTTGGCTCCAACTTAAAAAGAGTCTACGACACTTTCTTCTGTAGAGTGCTTCAAATGGACTCATTTGTTGGAGGATTGGTAGCTATTGTTATAAAAGGAGTGACTAAATGTAAGTAGTCTTCCCATTTTGATGGCCTATCCATCACATAAATTCTCGACATATCCTCCAAAATTTGATTTTTTTCTCTATGTTTGACCATCGGTATGAGGTGATAAGCAATGCTAAAATTCAATTTAGTTCCCATGCCCCCAAACGAGACCTTTCCCGAAGGCTGTTGTGAACTTAGCATCTCTATCTAAAATAATCATCTTTGGGACCCAGTGTAGCCTCACTATTTCTTTTAGGAACACATTTGCTACTTGGGTTGTCCCAAAAGTAGATTTTACGAGGTATGAAATGTGCGGATATTGTTAAGGTATCTACCACTACCATCCGCGAGTCATCTTTGGTACTTTGTTTTGAGTAATCCGGTTATAAAATCTATCGCTGTGTCCCACTTCCATTCTTCAATCGGTAAGGGGTTTAGAAGACGGTGGATGCGATGTTCAACATTGACTAGTTGACACCCCATGCATCTGGCTAAGTAGTTGGTTACGTCTTTTTTCATTCCTGGGCAAAAAAAATTCTTTTTGAAGGTTGTAATCATTTACGATATCAGGGATGTCTGAATATGGTTTTTTATGATATTCATCTAGGATTTCTTTTTTTAAGGAATCCACATTGGGGATGTACAATCTTGTTTCTATAGCGAGGATTAGCCCTTTGGTTTTGGGTGTATTCAACCATTTCCTTTTTTGACATTCCTTGTAGATTCTCATAGTTGGGATCTTCGATGCGCTACCTTTTTAACTAATTCTTCTAAGTCAAAACTAGCACTACTCCCAATGCCTTATGTTTTGTAAGCATTTTCTATGGAAACCTCCAACCAATTTGTTTATTTCCCTTTGATATGTTTTATGTCCATATCAAATTGACTCGAAAAAAAGACAACCATCGGCTTGTCGAGCATTCAAATACGTTGTTTGAGAAAATAAATACTTGAGGCCAGTATGATACGTAATGCGTCAATTTAATTTTTTTCCCAAGAAGATAGTGTCGCCACATATTCAAGGCATGAATCACAAAAACCAATTCCGGATCATATACTGCTTTGTAATTCTATTCATGTTTCTTAAGTTTTCTAGATTCATATGCAATGAGAATTCTCTTGCGGTAGAACTCCTCCCAACCCCCTCTCTACATGCATACGTACACAACAATCTCTTTATTGGATCTACAATCTTCAATATAGGCGTTGTGGTAAGTTTTAATTTCGGTTGTTCCGCTATGTTGGCATTTTTTCCGTCCCTCAAATTTGGTGCCTTTCCTCTGTGGTAAAGTTATGGGATATGATATTACTGAGAAAATCTTTCCACAAACCTTAGAAGTAATAACCTACAATCCCCATAAGTGACCTTAATCTTGATACATCGGTAGGCACGAGCCATTCTCTTATGGGTTTATCTTTTCGGGGATCAACAACCAATCCTTGTTCGGAAATGATATGGCGGATATTGAATTTTATCCTTATAAAATTCACATTTTGCTAAACTTGGCATATATCTAATTCTCTGAAAGTATGTAACACAATTCTAAGGTGTTCCTTATGTTCTACCTCACTCTTTGAATAGAGTAGAATATCATCTATGAATACTAAAATGCAATTTATCTAAGTACTTGTTCAATGTATTCATTAAGCACATAAAAGTGGCGAGGGCATTTGTCAAACCAAAAAAGTAGGACTACAAATTCGTAGTGCCCATACCTAGTTCGAAAAGTTGTTTCTTGATATCTTTCTCCTTAATTACCGAGTTGGTGATAACCAATCCTCAAGTCAATCTTAGAAAATCTTGAAGCTCCTCTCACCTAAACAAAAAGGTCATCTATTCACGGCAATGGATGCACATTTTTGATTGTCAACTTATTCGATTGACGGTAGTAAATGCACATTCTAAAGGTTCCATCCTTATTTTTCACGAATAACACTAGTGCTCCCCAAGGAGATACACTCGGTACGATGTAACCTTTATCCAACAATTCTTGTAATTTCATTTTTAGCTCCATGACTTCGCTCATTCGGTAAGGGGCTCTAGAGTTTGGTGTTGCTCCTAGCACCAAATCGATTGAAAAATAAATCTCTCTTTTGGGGGAGAGATGAAGTCCTAGAAAAACTTCCTTAAATTCTCTTACCCTTTGATGAGTGTCTAGCGAGTTTCTTCGTTCTTGTCCTAATTCTTCAACATCTCTGACATATACTTGATATCCTTTCTAGCTATTCTTTTTCGTCGAAGGGGCGAGAGATTTTCCTTATAGAAATAGAATTCGGTTTCCCTTTTAATATGAATGGTTTTCCTTCATCATCTATACGAGTGCGAGCTTTTTCCCCATGATTCGGCATGGTCATTTTTCTTTTCTAGCCAAACCATTCCTATCATCAAGCCATAAGAACCTAATGGCGGAGATATTTGATAAACTTGTTTGATATTAATTCAATTTAATAGTTGTTTTAGGTAGCTTATGAGTTACTTTGCATTTAGTTCCAATAGCTAATTGTACCAACCAGAAGCTTTTGAAACTTTTACTGTTTTGAGTTTACATTTTTCTATAACTTGTGGACTAATATAACTCAAATAAGCACACGAATCAGTGGAGACGGTAACAAATTGATCGAGAATTTTATTCCATCTCGACCATAGTAGGCTTGATGTTCTTCTTGTTGATTCTCCCGGTACACGCTTGATAGTGGGTATGTTCCTTGCTATATCATTCCTTGTGGTAGCTTCTCTGTCTCTCAAAACCATCGCAGATATTTTTGTGTGGGCAGATCCCTCAGAGATGAGGTTCTCCGCAACCCCAACATTTCAAGGCTCCCGCATTTAACTATTCCTTCCTTCTTATTATCTATTTGGTTTGAACCAACTTGGGATTAGGCGAGTTTGACATTCCTTTGGTTTGTTAAATTTCTTATGTGGCAGTCCCTACAAACTTCTTCAAGTAAGTGGTTTGTTTCTTTCCTTTGAATTCACCCACTTATTTATCCAGTTTTCCCCATCTTCACTCTTTCTTTTAAGGCTATTCTTTGGTAGCATAATCTAGATTTCCTTACACTTCTTCCATAGTTTTTGGATTATCAAACTCTATTTTCTCCTTGTACATAGTAGGCAAACGGTTCCAAAACCTTTGCACCTTTTCTTTCTCTTCACGAATATAAGGAACATACCTTAACGATTTGTAAACTTGGTGACAAACTCATCTATGGTGAGTTGTCCCAATTGGAGTTCGTGAAACTCCTTTGATTTATCATCATAATAGTGTTCGTTCAAATAATGGTTTTTAAACATGACTTGGAAATATTCTCAAGTCAACTTTGTTTTTTCATCAATGGCATGAACCATTTTTGTCTCCTCCCACCACAAAGGTAGCCTTACCTTGCAAGTAGTGAATAGCTAATTTGGCCTTGATTGCTTTCATATTAGTGAACCTAAAAATACTTAATCATATTCAACGGTCTTTCGGCATCTTCCTCCTTCTGTCCATCATGGAGGAGGGGGTTTAATTTTCGAATTCACCCTATAATTCCTTCTTCTATTTATCTTGATGTCTAGTAGTGTCATCTTCCTCGGAATCATCTAAGAACCCGCCTTTCCTCCTCATCAGAACCCTCACCTTCTTGGTTGTTGCGAAGTCGGTTCTTTAATCATTTTTTTCTTGCTCGTCAATGGCTAATGATAGCCTATCATTACGCTTCTTAGCTCCGCCATATCCCATTACAACTTGTGCAACATGGCCATTAAAAGAACGTGGGATGCGGTGTAGTATATCTACCACCACGATCGACACAGAGTTCATCTTCTTGAGTCATTGAATTTTCAGTTCGGTACCTTTGTACACTAAAACAAAACAACATGAGTAACAATATAAATTTTTCAAAAAAAATTATTTTGTACGTTGAGCACAACAACGCCCAGGTTTTTCTAACATGGGATACGTACCATTTTAGCAACATCTCCTATTTATACCACATATATGTTTTTTTCTTTTTTAATATTAACCCGGAGTAATAAACTTGAGTACATTCAACAATTGTAACTCGGGCTATCAATCGGATTTATCGCTACTTGTAAGAGATAATTTTCATAATTTAATATAGCATAGAACTATATTAACATTTATACCTTCATTTAATTACCCTTATCCTTTAACTCTTCTTATTCTACCATTATGCATTATATATTAGATAAATTGATATTTTTTTCTAAGTGTATGAATAATTTCATACTCATACTATGATCACTCTAATGATTCCACCTATGCATATATCCTTATAGGTTTGACCACGTAAAAAGAGAATTGAATCATAATTATATATATATATATATATATATATATATATATATATATATATATATATATATATATATATATATTGTCATACAATCACACGAATATAGATATACGTTGCAACTATATTGGCTATATTCTTGGGTAAGAAATCAATATCATACGTTATTACCCTTTTCGACCTTATCGATTTGAGTGATTACTACTTCATGACTTGTGTTGATATACGTTAGGGTTGGCATTGAATTGAGATATGACATGATGATAATCATTATAATTATGGCGATGGACCAACTTGGTATTCTCATCACATGTTTCCCCACTTAATTAAATGTAACATATATACTGCTACCAACACCTCGGTGTTGTATAATGTATGTGTCCTTTCCATAAGGGCGAGTATGAGTTTTTTATGCAATATAAATTAGCTTGTACACCAAAAGATGGTACCGTATCATTAATGATGATGATTTCCTCGGATTTCTTTTCATTGGTTATATTTTATCAATTTCGAGACTTCATTCGAATTCCTCATCAATCTAGATCTTTAAACAAATGTATGGTTGAGATTGAAAGATTCAAATTAGGGTTTTGTTCATGTTTAGTCTTATTTAAGTCGTTGCCTCCGTTTCACTTTATTCTTTACATGTTCTTTTCCTGTGTTTGGTTTTGCATTTCCAGAACATGAAGTATATCTAGGGGGGGGATAATGAAGATTAGAGGAGGTACCCAAAGGGGGAATAATATGATGTAATAATATAAGAATTATAAATAATTGGGCCATAGTTAATAGATAAAGTGGTTTAACCCACATTGTAACGGACCACATGTAGCTAGGGAATAAAGTGATAAGCCCATTGTATTCGATGTATGGTATTGAGATACCCATGGTAACTACCCATGGCATTGCATGTATGAAACCTATATAGAGGGATAGAGTATCTCCATTGAGAGATGTCAAGAATTATTGTATGGGCAAGCATATGGATTGTGGAGTGATCACCTTCCTTAAAGGAGTGAATGTGTGGTGTTGCCTACAGCAAGGGTTTTGATATTAATGAAGATGCGAAGTTTTATCTTCACTGGTATTATTTCTTGGGTATATTTTCCATTTCTATACATTTTCTTGTCGGATCTATTATAAGTGGTATCGAGCACTTTCTTGGGCGGAAGTTTGGAGATCATTTTTCTTGCCGGAAATTTTTTTGGGCGGCGAGTTTGTAGAGAAAGATACGGAAAATTTGGCGAAAATTTTTTCAGAAATAAATATTAGATCTAGATTCCTTACGGAAAAATACCCAATTTCAAAAAAAGAATCGGTCGAATCGAAGTCGGATGAGGGTGATATCGTGATTTAAATTCGATTGTATTGCGAGAAATGTTTCGATGGCAATTTGTGTACGACAGATCTCGACATTTTTAGTAGATTTTGGTGCAAAAATATAAAACAACCAATTATATACTCACGAGCTTCCTTGAAAAATCTGCCGATTGATCGGTCAGAATGAATTGGGATGAGGGAGTTATCAGCGATTTAAAATCGGCCATTTTTCAAAAAATTTGTGACGGATGGAACGATTGCGAGCGCAAATACGTATTTCCAAAGTGCCTAGATCGGGATTTCGGTACATATGGTTAGATGCGAATGGCTATTCTATTTTTCGAAAACGAGCTATATTAGAGGTCGAGTTATATTGGCTAGAGTAATGTCCATTTTAAATTTTTGCCAAAGTAAGTGATTTTCTTCAAAACCCTTACTTTATTTTATGAATTCTCGCAAGATGAAGTTTACGGAAAAGATGATGGCCCTACTATTGAAGATTTTTACAACATCTCAAGGTTCAATACCAAATTTTTTGGATATGCTCCATAGGGCTTCATGCGGAAGATGGGGGCAAATAAATGGTGAACCTCACTTGACGGCGCACTAAGAAACTTCCCGAAAAAACACTTGAAAAATTCATTTTGGACAAATGGTCTAAAGCCGAAGAAGGATACTAAGAGACATAAAGACTTTTTTTCTACTAATATTTCCATATTACGGAGTTAATGGAAGTATTCGAAAGAGAACATCATTGTGTCTATCATTTCCTAGTGCAACAAAAATTGTATCAATGTTAATTTGGCTAAAAAATTGCAAGTTCCTGAAAAACATATTGAAAACACACGGGTTGATAATGAAGATGTTCAAATTTATAAAGATTTGAAGATTTCTATGGATAAGTATGTGTTGCATTCCGATTTTTATGCTTGAGATATGAGTACAACGTGGATGTTGTTTTGGGACACCCTTGGATGGAATGCGTTGGTAATGTCAATTTTAACGTGCAAAGAAATTCATGAAGCTGCGGTATAAAAAGAAAATTACATTGCACGATATTTCATTAGGAACCATGGAGGAACTAGGGAGGAAAAAGGAAAATCTCTAACGACAAAGACACATCGGATGATGAGCCTTTGATGGTAGACATCAAACATAGACATCAAAGCAAGTACCAACAAAAGAACTTGACACCACTCCATCACCAATAATGGAGGAATTAATGAAAGATGTTCCATCGGTTAAAGCTTCAACATATCACCACCCGCATCACCCCGGTGAGACAACAACCGGAAGGTGGAGACGGATTAGCAACAGAGAAAACAACCCCTGGATGACACACTTAGAGAGTACGACGATCCACCCACAACACATGTATAGAAGAACCACGAGAACCCACTTCCATCTCAAGCGAGCGAGACATCGACTATATTGAGTGTTCACCTTTCTACGGATAGGCACGGATACACGTGAATGGTACCGTGGAATACTCTTTTGGGTAGATCTTATTATTTGTCTTCTTCTTATGTTTCGGGGATGAAACATGAGGAGTGTAATGTAGTATAGCTAGGGAGGATAATATAGGGTACGGAGGGAGGTACCCAAGGGAATAATATTATGTAATAATATAAGAATGATAAATAATTGGGCCATAGTTAATAAATAAAGTGGTTAACCCACATTATGTAAGGGACCACATGTAGCTAGGGAATAAAGTGATAAGCCATTGTATTGGATGTATGGTATTGAGATACCCTTGGTAACTACCCATGGTATTGCATATATGAAACCTATATAGAGGCTAGAGTCTCCATTTGAGAGATGTCGAAGTTATTGTATGGGCAAGCATATGGATTGTGGAGTGATCTCCTTCCTTAAGGAGGGAATGTGTGGTGTTGCCCTACCTTAAGGGTTTTGATATTAATGAAGATGTTTGAAGTTTTATCTTCTATGGTATTATTTCTTGGGTATATTTTCCATTTCTATACATTTCTTTCGGATATTACAAATCTTGATCTCTTATTCTCGAGTCATCCATGCGGTATTTTTCCTCCTTAAATTCTTTCTACCCTTGATGGAGAATTTCTCGAGGTGAGTGCGTGTCCTTTGCTCTTAACTTGGTCATCATTTATCGAAATAATTGATAGGATTTAGTTTTGTTCCAATTCCATTTCGAGTTTGAGTTTGGATTTATTTAAACTTTCTGTGTATTTCAATTTGATTTTTTTCGTTGGAGTATATGGTTTTCCAATATTGATATGCGTAGCCATTCCATTAATTTTTATTCTCGAGTTGCAAGATTTTGATTAGGTATACATTTTCTCTATTACGGTGAATGAACTTCGTTACAACGCTTTTAACAAAGATGGCCCGAGGGTTTTTATTTTTATCTCTTTTAAAATTTTACTCTTAGTTCTCATTTCATCTATCGAGTAAATCTCGGAGATTTAACTTAATAATTTGATGAAATCGGGCCTATTTTATCGCGGCCTATTATGGCATAGCCCAATGCGAGTTTGGGGTTTCCATTCTTAGAATCCGGTAAGTACTATAGTAGCATTAACGTGTTTAATTTCTAGGTCAAATTCTCGGCCATTTTGATTTTTTCAAGCTCTCTTCTTAGTTTTATAAATCGGTAACCCTCCTTATTTTCCCTGAGAAGGTTTCGGTCTCTTCCGAATGAAGGTTTTAATTTCGGTACCCAGAGATAATTTAACATGTCGCTATTCAAAATCGTATGTATATTAAAACCATATGATACTATCTAAATAAAATAGCTATTATGATTACTAATTTTGTTTGTTTTTGTTAATGTATACGGTAAAAATTATTTGTGTAGGGACGTTATTATTCCTCTTAATGAATATTCATTTTTCGTTGGAGGATTAACATCCTTTTCTCTTCTATTCCCGGATGCCTTAACGATTATTTTATTTCCCCCCGGCTTGACTCCCATTTGGGGAATGAATCTCTACGATGCTTGAACTTCGGCTTTGAAATATTACCAACATTGTATCTTTGTGTAACGGACTTTGGATCCCTTGAGATCCCGAGATAAATTAACCATTGTACAATAATTTTTATTTTATCTTTGATTCCCTTTATATACATATACTTTTATTTATAAAATCATATGTATATAGCTAAATATGTTCTGAGAAGTACATGATTAATTACTCATGTTGTGTGTGAATTTTTATATTACGTAGTACTGACTTTTATATAATTAGTATATGATTTATAGTAATTATTCTTTTGTCAATTACGTATAATTTAGTACGAAGTATAGTCTGAGTAATTGTTGAATGATGAATATTTTATTGATATTTTAAATTCCAATAACACAAAGAAGTTTTCTAATTTCTTTCATAGTATTGTTCGTGTAACATTATATAATTTCCTAAGTTCATTAATAAAATTAGATGTTATTCTCTTACTTGTTCTTATGAATAAGTATACATTATTTTTATGCCTCGAGAAAATTTATAGTTCTTCGAGAAATAAATCCTTTCTTCAATATTGAGATAAATTTCTCTTTGCATTTTTATACATTGTTACGGATATCATTTCGGTTAAATTTTGCTAGTTTATAGTTGCAATGTAACCGGTTCATATAACTATTCATTATAGAAGCTGATTAAAGTTACAACATTTAATTTGATTATGGGAATAATAAATATCTCGATTTAGACCATATTATGGTTTAGAGATTACGGTTGATATTTTCCCTTAATTAATGTTCCTACAACTATACGAGATTTTAGAGATTAATTTCTCCTAATGGAATCATTAAATGTAAGGAACAACAAATCTCGAAACTTAATTCAAAATAACAAATAAAACATTTATCAATAATGTACAACGACATCTATTTTAACCATTTATAAAATTAGTGTGCATACCACTTCTTCTTATAACCGATCCTCCAAACCTTAGAGTTCTTAAGTCTCCAAAACTCACCCACAGGCCGGTCTCTCCCCGGAACGGAGACCGACCTCAATATGTTAGAGTAGCTTATTTAAGCTATACTCTCCCAAAGCACAGTTCTAATTTTGCGTCTAGAATTTCATGATGCTTTTATTCACATTTTCTAGGCTTCCCCTTATTTGGGGACTTTAAGTAATAACTGCAACAGCTTTTTACCTCTTCCCAACTACTTTCCTCATCGTTTGGGAAATTTAGATTTTTTTCCTCAAAAATCTAAATTAGAAATAAATTCTTTCAAGGCTTTTTAAGATTGTTTGGGGAAAGTCTTAACCTCTTTCCATAACCTCATGGATTAGGCAAGTGATCTACAATCTAATTTGGTCATAGTGCACATAAAACATTTTATTTATTTTTCATAAATAATTAACTACATCCACACCATAATTATCCATTGGGGTCCACTCCCCTTTGGACATAAGTTAGGAGTATACGACTTGAAAAACATAAAACTAGGGGTGTTACATTTGTGTGACAATTCTCTCATATAGAGGGAGAAAAATACCGGGAAATGTTTTCACCAATTTCAAGATATTCTTCAATTAGATCCATTAAATAATTTATTGTGCGAGATGGGGTGGAAAATCCACTAGTTAGATGTGAAGACCACCTTTCTCAATGGTTTGTTGAGGGAGGAAATTTACATAGACCATCCAAAAGGATTTGAGTCATATGATCGGGAGTGCATGTGTGGAAACTCAAGAGAGGATTGTGTGGTCTCAAACGGGCACCCCAAGCATGGTACACTAGAATTGACAATTATCTCATTGAATTGGGATTCATGAAAAGTGAAAGCGATGCGTACCTATCACATTGTGGTAGATGGTAAGCTACTTATTATTGTTTTTTTATCTTGATTATTTAATATTGACGGGTGTTGAGGCATTGATTTGCTCTTGCAAATAGGATCATGTAAGGATATTGAGATGATAGTAGGGCTTGACATTACTTCCTCGGGATGGAAGTATGGAAAGGAGAGGTGAATTCTTTTTGTCTCACAAGGGGAATTATGCCTTTGAACACACCTCTAGCTACAAATTGGAGGAAGGAGAAAGCCACTTCAAGTGAAGAGGTAGATGCTACCATTTACGGGAAGCTTGCGGGGTCTTTGATGTATCTCATGAACACGAGACCCGACATGTGATTGGAAATGAAAACGAGGTGAGTCAAGCTATTGTGACGCCTACCAATATGTATTGGAAGGAAACAAAGCATTTTTTTCTTTCTCGAAGTGGAGGAATAACTTTTGTTATGAGTATTTTAACCCATTTGTTACTATACCTTATAGGCACTAATGAGTATTGATTATGGTACAAAGGATAGAGATAGTGAAACACCAAGGCTTAGGCGGTACGGTTGAAAGGGAGTCCATCGGAGCAAGAAAATAATTGTAGGTGGTATCTTCGGTGTTGGGTGAGCGGCTATTTCTTGGTACAACAAGAGCAAGAAGATGCAGCAGCACCCAACTTAGTAGAGGATGAATAAATGGGTGCAAGTAAAGTAGCATCGAGGCCATATGGATGATGAAAATATTTGTGGGTCTTTCTATTTAGGGGCTGGATCTGAAAATTATATATTGTGATAATCGAGTTGCATTAATCTATCTAAGAATGTGGTATTTCATGACATGTCCAAGCACATTCATGTATCATCATTTGCATTCTTGAGTGGAGAGGAAGATTATGTTGATACACTACCTTCCAAGCGAGGAGAAATATGTTGAAATCTTGAAAAAGGAATTTTCAAGAGGTAAATTATAATTCAGGGTGTCCATGATAGGAGTGTTGAAAAATTATTGTCTTTCTAAGAGGGAGTGTTAAAAATATGTAGCAAGAAAGGCTTAATTTTACTCTACCCCCAATCAAATTGAGTAAATCATGTCTACATGGATTCGAGGAAGAAACTTCATACTACAATAGATTTGGGAGGCTTTGTAGGATACATTGACACTCCACACAATTATGGGTGTATCTACCTTCACTAAGGAAGACGAGTTGTGATGGTATATTTTAGGTTCGATGATAAAAAAATCTAAGATATTCTCTAGAACGAGATTTGAGTATCCCACCTGGCCGGAGCTTCTAGGCGCAAAGGAAGAGCCTTAGGATGAGCTTCAGAGGTTGTGGAGCTTCCATATGTAGAGGAGGCAGACATGGGGCAAAGTGGAGGCACCCATCCAACCGGAATGCGGCGAGAGGGGGAGAGAAGAGAGCCAGGATAGTTTGATATTTGTTGTAGGATTCTAGGGAGAATGTGGGAGCCCCTACATCACAATGTGGGAAGAGGAGGTCCTTAGGAGATGTAAACTAGTTAGATGGGTGTCACGAAAAATCTCATTGAGACAAAGCCATCTTCATTTAAGGAAGAATTTTCTCAACCTATTGGTGATCCCATGGTGGAAGAATAAATATCCATCATGAAAGAAAAATTTATAGGAGTTGGTACGAAGAGCGAAGGGAAAGTAGTGGCTAGTTCCGGATGGATATACAAAGTGAAGAATGCAACATATGGGAGCATTGAGAAGTACAATGAAAAATTTGTGGCCAAATGATTCTCTCATACGAGGAGGAGAAAAATGTGAGGAAATGTTTTCGGCGGTGCAATATATTCCTTAATTAGATCCATTCAATAGTTTATTGCACATATGGGGTGGAAAATCCACTAGTTAGATGTGAAGACCACCTTTTCTCCAATGGTGTTGAGGAAAATTTACATAGACCATCCTAAAGGATTCGAGTCATATGATTGAGAGTCACATGTGAGGGAACTCAAGAGAAGATTTTGTGGTCTCAAACGAGCGCTAAACTGTGGTACACTAGGATCGAAAATTATCTCATTGGATTGGGATTCACGAAAAGTGAAGTAGATGCGTACCCCTATCACATTGTGGTATATGGTAAGCTAATTGTTCTTGTTTTTTATCTTGATTTTTAATATTTACGAGGTATTGAGAATTTGATTCACTCTTTCAAAAGAGGATATTGTAAGGTATATTGAGATGATAGACACGGAGCTTAATGCATTACTTCCTCGGGATGGGAAGTGTGGAGAAAGGAGAGAGGAGTGAATTATTTGTGCCTTTGGGGAATTTTGCCTGCGAACACACCTCTATCTACAAACAGGTGGAGGAAGGAAAGCTATTAGGTAGAGATTGATGCTACTTCTGTAGGGAAGCTTGTAGGGTCTTTTTGATGTATCTCGTGGCCAGCAAAACCCGGCATGTGCTTTGCGAGTAAAACCAAGTGAGTCATGCTATGGTGACGCCTACCAATATGTATTGGAAGGAAACAAAACATGTGTTACTATACCTTATAGGCACTAATAGAAGTGTTGATTATGGTACAAGAGGACAAAGATAGTGAAACACCAAGGCTTCGACGTGCGGATTGAAAAGGGAGTCCATCGGTGGAAAGAATTGTGGGTGCTATATTCGATGTTGGGTGAGCAACTATTTCTTGGTACAACACGAATGAGACACAGCAGCACCAAACTCGGTAGAGGATGAATAAATGGGTGCAAGTAAAGTAGCATGCGAGGGCCATATGGATGAGGAAAATATTTGTGGATGTTTCTAATTAGGAGATGGGTACGACAATGATATATTGTGATAATCGAGTTGCACTAATCTATCTAAGAATACGGTATTTCATGACATGTCCAAACACATTCATATCATCATTGCGATGCGAGAGAAGAGGAAGATCATGTTGATACGGTACATTCCAGCGGGGAGAAAGATGTTGAAATCTTGACAAAGAAATTTTCAAGAGGTAAATATAATTCCGGGTGTCCGGGACGAGGGCGTTGAAAAATTATTGTCTTTCTAAGAAGTGTTAAAAAATAGCAAGAAATGCTTAATTTGACTTTACCCCCAATCAAATTAGGTAAATCAAATTTCCACATTAGTGGGACAACTTGGAGTAGTTGAGTGGTAGGCATGGATATTTTCCCTTGATTGGGCGGAATAAATTCGAGTTAGAGGGCTTGGAGTTCATTTATCGATGTGTCATTGCTAAATTTTAGTAATCTAGTTTAGTTATTTTCAGTTGCATTCGAGTTAACTAACATCTAACTATTGACTAATTCAGTTGAAGGTGAGATGTGTAGTGGGACAACAATATGGCTTAGATATACGTCGGAGTTAACTTATCAATCAACCTAAGGAGCTAATGCATGCAAGTAATTCAAATTCCTCAAATGAAGTGGAGATGACAAGGCGATTAACATTAGTTGTAAAGTAGTTTGAGTGTATAGGAGTAACATGAGTCAAATGATCCATCCTTAGGGTACACGATCAATTTCAAGGAAATTCATATCTTTAGTGGCTAATTCCTCGGGATTTTCGCAAAGAAACTTGGAGGCTTGGTGGGAAACTAACGGGGGAAAATTTTAGGGGCTAATATTCGCACGTGGGCTAATTTTTCCATATTTTTTTCCAAAAAAACGATTCGCCAAATTCCATTTTTTTCTAAAATGATTCGCCGAAATTTTATAGTGCACCATTATTTTATCTTAAAAATCACCAAGATATTATATCGCCTAATATAAAATCATTGGAAATCTAAATATTTCTACAAAAATATCATAAAAAAAATGTACAATTTGCATATTAGGGACTAGTAATATTAAACGAGGTTTCTAAACTTTAAGATAAAACTTACATCCTTCAAATTTTCACGAAAACTAGCTGGCTAAGTGTGGGATATATTTTCTCATTGAGTAGAGAGAATAATTATCCTTTTCCGGAGTTGTTGCTCACGGGTGGAGCAAGAAATTTTAATAGTTTTTTCTATTCGGCTATTTAATGTAAAGAGGCTTGAGGGTTTTTCCTAGTTTATTTTTCTAAATCATTGTGTATTTGTCATTTTACTTATTGCATGTCTATTCACATTGTTCTAAATTATGATTTCCATTTCTGATCAATAGAGTAAAATTGTGTCTCTTGTTTTTAAAAATTTTGAAATATTAAGCATTTACTTTATATCAAATTTGTAAAAAAAATCTACTACAAAATGTTGAGAATTGAACAAAGAATTTACTTCCATAAAAAATTAGGATCTTATATTTTTTAAAATAGAGATAAGTTGTAACAAACTATCTATAGTAGGAAGCTTTAGATTTGCAACAACTAAAGTTGTATCTAGTGGTGCTCTTCCACAACGACAAAGGAAGGGAAATGTGGGTATATGTTTTTTTAAGATATTACACATCTCTACTTCATTTTTTATCCAAAAAATTGTTACATATTGAATATAATTTTTTATAGTTATGTATTTAAATTACCTGCTACTTGTACACCATCTTTAGCGTTTGATATATATTTTATCCTTTAGTGTGTTGGAATGTCCATAAAAAATGGACAATTAAAAAAATACAAGATCCTAATATTGATGCTCAAATCATGTTCAAATCACTGGGAAATATAAGCGAAATACTGTATATGCTTAGTCAGGATATTCTATTCATACATTTTTTTTAGATAGTATCATTAATTTTCATTATACTTTCTCCATTGTTGCTGCTAAACTGTCGTTCCCCTTGTGATACTATTTTTTCTTTTTGGCTAGATAATCTATGAACCCAATAGTGCAAACACAAATTACAAATTTTAATGTATTAATATCTTATTTCTATTGTATTTGTTATTATTATATTGAGTTAATGTCTGCTTTCAATATCTAGCTTGTTTTTTATGACTTCATACATGTTGAACGACTCGTCGAATTTAAACTCTAGTATACTAGTTATGAATGAAAATTTAAATTGTTTGATTTTTTACTTTTTATGATATTTATGATATCTTTTTTTATATAAATTTACTTAGTTTCAAATAAATTATTTATAAATTAATTATGAAAATGTGAAATATATTTTTCAAGCGTAATTGTTTTGGAATAATTCATATTTATAATCTATATTCATCATAATTTGATTTCATTTTAAAAAATTTATTTTAAAATAAACATTAATTTTACTAATAAAATTTGTTTATCAAATATTAATATTATTTATTTTTAAATTTGGCAATTTATTAATATAAATTTGGTATACATTATGAGGTGGTAATACCGAGTATGAAGTTCATCCTAATTCCTTGTTACCAAGCACGAAAGCAATCAAATACTTCAAAGAGATTTTTATTTTTTGAATGTAAAAAACTTAAGAAAAAGTGTGAATGTGGAGAAATATTTCATTATTATTGACTTTTAATAGATTTGAATATATATATATATATATATATATATATATATATATATATATATATATATATATATATATATATATATATATATATATACCAATTTTATTTATGGTAGAAAAAATATAATCACAATTCTCCATGTATACATAATTTTTGTTATAATATTTTAAATGTCATGTGTTTCTCTCTATTATTATACATACATATTTTTTATTAATATTGAAAATGTTGCATATAACTCATATTAAAAAAAATTAATTACAAATTTTCTCAAAAATATCTCACTAATATAATAAAAATATCTCTTTTATATCAAAAATTCATATTAAACACACACACACACATATATGTTTGTATGAACAAAGATATCCATTTATATTCCACTAATAGATTATTTAAGGGAGATTCATATAGTTGACATTGAAATATTTATTTATGATTCCACTAATGTGTAAAAATATGAATCATAAATAAAATATTCATATTCCGCTAAGAATCTCTCTTAAATAATCTGTGTGGAATATGAAATATTTTATTATATTCATATTTACAATAATGAATAGAATTCCCTCTTAGTTTACATTTGACATTGAAACATTTTATTTATGATTCATGATTTTTATTAAATACTCTTAGTTGTATTGAAATATTTGTTATGATTCATAATTTACATTAAAAAAATTAATGTATAAAAATATGAATCATAAATAAAATATTTCAATATTAACTAATTTTAATGTATAAATATCAGATCATAAATAAAATATTTCAATGTCAAATATAATAAACAATTCATCATTAATATTGTAAAAATATGAACCATAAATAAAATATTTCATATGCCACTAATAGATTATTTAAGGGGAGATTCTTAGGTGACATTGAAATATTTTATTTATGATTCATATTTTACACATTAAAATTTTAATGTGTAAAATATGAATCATAAATAAGTATTTAAATATCACCTAAGTCTCCCTTAAATAATCTATTAGTGGAATATGAAATATTTTTATTTATGGTTTATATTTTACACATTGTGAATGAATTACTCTTAGTTGGCATTTGACATTTTAAAATATTTCATTTATGATTCATATTTTACACATTAAATACTCTTAGTTGACGATGAAATATTTTATTTATAGTTCTGTACACATAAAAAATATTTAATGTATTAAAAATATGAATATATTAAATATTTCAATGTCAAATGTCAACAAAGGTACTTCATTCATTAATGTGTAAAATATGAATCATAAATAAAATGTTTTCATATTCCACTAATAGGTTATTCATATTCCTTTAATAGATTATTTAAGGGAGATTCTTAGTTGACAATGAAATATTTTGTTTATGATTCATATTTTACACATTAAAATTTTAATGTAAATATGATCATATTTAAAATGTTCTGTGTCAACTATGAATCTCCCTTAAATAATCTAGTAATCTATTAGTGGAATGAATTTATTTTTCTTTTGTTCATACTAAACTTTATGTGTGTGTGTGTGTGTTTATTTTATTTCCTTACAATATACACATAGTTTTGATATTGAAATATATATTTAAGAGACTCTTTCTCTATATCTAAAGATAGTTATTTTTCTACAAATAATTTTTTAAATGATATATATATATATGTGTGTGTGTGTATTAAATAATAAACAGATTATATATATATATATATATATATATATATATATATATATATATATAATATTTAAAATGTACATATGAACTTTGTATTAAAAAATGAATGAATTACCAAAGATTATTCCTGGTTAACATTGAAATATTTTGTTTTATAGTTTATTTACACATTAAAATGTTAATACACGCCTCACTAATATATATGTACTTGCACAATTAATATTATAAAATGAATGAATTATGATTATATTGCATACATTAAAATGTTAATGAGTGTCTCACTAATATTGGACAAAGAATCATATATATATATATATATATATATATATATATATATATATATATATATATATATAACTATTTTTTATTAATATTAAAAAATGAATGAATTAGAAAATATTCTCATTTGACATTGAAATATTTTATTTATGATTGATATTTCATTGTTGAGGACACCTAATCCTCAGCGGGTAGGTGTGGAAGGCGAATGGACAAAGAGTCCAAGAGACCACTTGGAAGATGAATCAAGAGTCACCTAATGTACTATAAAAGCACATCTATAGTTAATAGTAAAATAACTCTACTTCTTATATTTCTATTTATGTCTGTTTACTTGTATTTACCATGCATGTGTTTAACATGGTATGGGCGTGTGGAGTTGCTGCTTCTTTGCTCCAATAAGATAAATTATACTGTGTTCCCACGAGCTTGTCGATCCCGCAACTAGTCCCCTTTGCCTTCCCTCACACTACTCCTTCAATAGCACTAGTCTAAGCTACCTCATAGCTTTCTCAAGGGTTCTATTAATTCTCTTAACTTTGCCATAACGTTTCTACACCACTAGCGCCACCAATGTTTCCTCATCACACTTTAGAAATTCCAAAGGCTGACATTGTATTCTTGTGCCTAGCATTTGTTGTTTTATTCAGGAGCATTCTATCTGTATTATTCTTAATCTTGGAAAAATAACGCTCTCATTGTTTCATCGAGCTCTAGCATCCTCAATAGTGGCTGATATCATGAAGATTTAATTGTTCACATGTACCGAAGAAAATGGACGTCGTTCTTTGTTAGTGACAGCTTCTTGTTTAAATCTAAGGACACAGGGCCCTCTAACTCAATTTGTTGACTAATGGCAGTGAAAATATCTCTTGTCCTGTTAATTATACCTCCATTTATTACAAAATGTGAAAATTTGATTTAATCAGAATTTGATTGGGGGTAAAGTCAAGTTAAACCTTTCTTGCTACATTTTTTTAACACTCCCTCTTAGAAAGAAAATAATTTTTCAACACCCCTGTCTGGGACACCTCGATTATAATTTACCTCTTGAAAATTTCTTTGTCAAGATTTCAACATCTTTCTCCTCCAATTGGAATATCTTATTATCGACATAATCTTCCTCTCCTCTTAGTGCAGCAAACGATGATACTGAATGTGCTTGGACATGTCATGAAATACAAATTCTTTTGATAGATTAGTGCAACTCTGATTTTATCACAATACTGTCATTGTCGAGCCCATCTCCTAACTTTAAGCTTTTAAAATATTTTCTCATCCATATGGCGTCGAGGGATGCTCTCATACACTTGCACCCATTTATTCATCCTCTCTTAAATTTGGGTGCTACAAATCTCTCGTTCGTTTTGTACTTGGTCTGGTTTCTCACAGCATTGGGGAAGATAGCACCTACAATTCTTTTCTGCCTAAAGGGCTCCTTTTCAATCTACATTAGCGAAGCATTGGTCATTCACTATCTACGTATAAACCATACATAATCAATACTCATCAGTGCCTATATAAAATTATAGTAACACATGTTTTGTTTCCTTCCAATACATGTTGTTAGGCGTCATATAATGACTCACCTCGTTTATTGCAAAGCACATGCGGGGTTTGCGTTCATGAAGAATACATCAAAGACCTTGCAAGCTTCACACGAATGGTAGCATCAACCTCTTCACTTGAGTAGCATTCTCCTTCCTCCAATTTGTAGATAGAGGTGTGTTCGGAGGCATAATTCCATAGAACCACAAATAATTCACCTCCTTATATGCTGTCTGAGGAAGATAATGCGACAACCTATATGCATCATCTCAATATACTTACAAGATCCTCTTTGCAGAGTGAATCAAGCTTGCTCAACACCTATTCATGTTAAATAATCGAGGATAAAAAACAAGAATAATTAGCTTACCATATGCAATGCTGATAGTGGTACGCATTTGCTTCCACTTTTGATCTAGTCATGAGGTCAATTGTCGATCCTAGTGTACCATGATTGGGGTGCTGTTTGAGATACACAATCCTCTCTTAGTTTCCACACATACATTCTCTCGATCATATGACTCAAATCCTTTGGATGGTCTGTGTAAATTTCATCCTCAGAACACCATTGAGAAGAGGTGGGTCTTTACATCTAACTAGTGGATTCTCCACCCCATCTATGCAATAAATTATTGAATGGATAATTAGAATATATTACAATTAGGTGAAAACATTTCCTCATATTATTTTCTATATCTATATGGAGAGAATTATTATTACAAGTTTTCTTTGTACTTCTCAATATACATATGTTGCATTCTTGCTTGCATGCTCTCCATACGGAACTAGCCACTGATTTCCCTTCACCACTCTTAGTACAGCTCTATAATTTTTTTTCATGATGGATATTTATTCTTCCACCATGTGATCAACCTGAGTTGAAAACTTCTTCCTTAAATTAAAGTGGCTTTGTCTCAATGAGCTTTCATGCGGCAACCATCTAACCCGTTTACATCTCACGGTGATCTCCCTCTTCCTACACTATGATGTAGGAGCTCCCACGTTCTCCCTAGCATCCTACAACAATATATCAAACTATTTGGCTCTCTTTATCTCTCCCTCTTAGCGATTAGGTTGGATGGGTTCCTCCACATGCCTCGTGTACGCTCACATACATATGAGCTCCAACAACCTCTTGAAGCTCATCCTAAGGATCTTCCTTTGCAGCTAGAAGCTCCTGCTCAGGTGGGATACTCAACTCTCGTTCTAGAGATAATATATTAGATTTTTTATCATCGAACCTGACATATCTCCTCACAATTGTCTTCCTTAGTGAAGGTAGATACACCCATAATTGTGTGGAGTGTCAATGTATCCTAGAAAGCCTTCGGAATCTATTGTAGTCTGAAGTTTCTTCCTCGAATTCATGCAGACATGATTTTCTCAATTTGATTGGGGGTAAAGTCAAATTAAGCCTTTGTTGCTACATTTTTTTAACACTCCCTCTTAGAAGGACAATGATTTTTCAACACCCATATCCTGGACACCTGGAATTATAATTTACCTCTTGAAAATTCCTTTGTCAAGATTTCAACATATTTCTCCTGAGTTGGAAGGTAGTGTATCAACATAATCTTCCTCTCCACTCAGTACTACAAATGATGATACATGAATGTGCTTCGACATGTCATGAAATATCACATTCTTAGATATATTAATGCAACTCTGATTATCACAATATATCATTTTCAGATCCATCTCCTAAATAGAAAGACCCACAAATATTTTCATCATCCATATGGCCTCAGATGCTACTTTACTTGCACCCATTTATTCATCCTCTACTTATTTGGGTGCTACAGACCTCTTTTTCTTGTTGTACCAAGAAATAGTTTCTCACCCAACACTAAAGATAGCATCTACAATTATTTTCCTGTTTGATGGACTCCCTTTTCAATCTGCATTAGCAAAGCCTTGGTGTTTCACTATCTCTATCCTCTTGTACCATAATCAATACTCATTAGTGCCTATAAGGTATAGTAACACATGGTTTTATTCCTTCCAATATATATTGGTAGGCGTCACCATAGCTTGACTCACTTCATTTACTTCAAAGCACATGTCGGTTCTTGCCTTCATGAGATACATCAAAGACCCCAAAAGCTTCCTGTAAATGGTAGCATCAACCTCTTCACTTGAAGTGGATTTCTCCTTCCTCCAATTTGTAGCTAGAGGTGTGTTCAGAGGCATAATTCCCCAGAGACACAAATAATTCACCTCTCCTTTCCATACTTCTATCCTGAGGATCTAATGCATTAAGCCTGTGTCTATCATCTCAATATCCCTTACAAGATCCTCTTTGCAAGAGCGAATCAACTGCTCAACACCTGTCAATATTAAATAATAAATATAAAAAACAAGAATAAATAGCTTACCATCTACCACAATTTGATAGGGGTACACATCTGCTTCAATTTTCATGAATCCCAATCCAATGAGATAATTTTCGATCCTAGTGTACCATGCTTGGGGCGCCTGTTTGAGACCACACAATCCTCTCTTGAGTTTCCACACATGTGACTCCCGATCATATGACTCAAATCCTTTTGGATGTCTATGTAAATTTCCTCCTCAACAAACCATTGAGAAAGGTGGTCTTCACATCTAACTAGTGGATTTTCCACCCCATCTGCACAATAAATTATTGAATGGATCTAATTGAGGAATATCTTGAAATTGCTGAAAAAATTTCCTCATATTTTTCTCCCTCTATATGGGAGAATCATTCGGGCACAAATTTTTCCTTGTACTTCTCAATGCTCCCATATGTTGCATGCTTCACTTTGTATATCCATCTGGAACTAGGCACTGCTTTCCCTTATTCTCTTCGTACTAACTCCCATAATTTTTTCTTCATAATGGATGTTTATTCTTCCACCATGGTATCAGCCCAAATAGTTTGAGAAACTTCTTCCTTAAATGAAGAAGGCTTTGTCTCAATGAGCTTTGTCATGACAACCATCTAACCAGTTTACATCTCCGGTGACCTCCTCTTCCTACACTATGATGTAGGAGCTTGCACATTCTCCCTAGCATCCTGTAACAAACTATCAAACTATCTAGTTCTCTTTCTCTCCCCTCTCAACAATTTTGGTTGGATGGGTGCCTCCACTCTGCCTCATGTCTACTCCTCTACATATGGAAGCTCCACAACCTCTTGAAGCTCATCCTAAGGCTCTTCCTTTGTAGCTAGAAGGTGCTGCTCAGGTGGGATACTTAACTCTCGTTCTAGAGAGAATATCTTATATTTTTTATCATCGAACGTGACATATCTCCTCACAATTGTCTTCCTTAGTGAAGGTAGATACCCCCGTAGTTGTGTGGAATGTCTATGTATCCTACAAAGCCTCCCAAATCTATTGTAGTCTAAATTTTCTTCCTCGAATCCATGGAGACATGACAATAAAATAAATCTCCAAAAATTTTGAAATGAGGCACATCATACTTTCTCCTAGAGAAAGCTTCCTTCAGTATGATCATACAAAGTATTCTATGAGGACTCTGGTTTTTCAAGTAGACTACGGTGTTACATTTTCTTCCCATAGATGTAATGACAACCACTAATCACACAAGATGGCCCTTACTACTCCCACTATGCTATTATTCTTCCTCTAAGCTACCTCATTTTCTTGTGGGTTATGCAGTGTTGTGAGCTCCCATCTAATACCTTATTTCACATAGAAATCCTTGAAGGCATGCGAAAACAATTCACCTACATTCTCACTCATGACAACCTTCACCTTCTTCCCATTTTCCTTCTCAACCAATGCTTTGAATTCAAAAAAAATTGATAAAAAAACATCCTTATTCTACATGAAGAAGATCCAACATTTTAGACATAAATCATCAATAAAAATAACATATAAATTATGTTTTACTATGGGGGCTATAGAAAATCATCCATAAAAATCAGAGTGGACTCACTCCAAGGTTCCATCTGTTCTTCTATCTTTTCAATGGAATATGAATTTGACATATTTCCCCAATGTGCAACCCTTTCAAGCATCCTGCTGGTGAAGGGATCCTTTATGGAGATATGTGGTAATTTTGTGCATAAATTTTAAGGCACCTTAGTGTAGATGACCCAATATTTTGTTCCATAGTTCTCCAACATCTCGAATCTTCACTTTTTCTACCTTGTTGGTCACACGTTGGTCAATGCAATACAATCTCCTAACTCAAGTTTGTATAGCTTCTTGAATCAAACTCTAATATACTTCAATTTCTGAAAAATTATGTGTCTCACAAATGCTTTGGGTTTACTAAAAATAACATCATAGCCACGATCCTAAAATACTTCTACAGAGATCGTGTTCTTCTTAAATTTAGGTGCAAACATAACATTTTCCAGGTCATCTCAAACTTGTGTAAACGTGCAGATACGTTGTAGAATAGTGTCATTTTTCTGCATCTTGATGTTTAAAAGTTTGTATTTTAGGGCCAATTTTCTATGGTGACTATTATTTTCGAATAGATCATTCAATGTCTTCTAGATAGTTAATGGTGTCCCATTTCCATCTAGATTTGAGACCACATGGTCTTTCATGCATTCTAGAAGAATTATGCTAACGTTTGCAACATCCTTCTTGCATTGGGAAAATTGATGTGCGTTGAACTCATGGGGTTTTGCAATGTTTGTTTTAGCATATTCTAACACACCATTCTCATCAACTATTTCTTCCATTTGATCCTTATAGGCTATGAAATTTGAGCTTCCCTACAAGGCATACTCCAATCTTCGTCCGTTGAAAGACATTCTCTCGATCATGAAGCTCAATCATGAAGAGAACTGATGCACTAAAGCTACCAAATCAAAATTTCTGAGAGTAAAGTTCGAAATACTAGTTTTAATTTGATTTCAGGACTCTAGTATCACTTAGAAATTTGATAGAAATTGTAATTTCTAAGGATTTCAAACTCAAAGACACGTGACACAATTCTACTCTACTAATCTGCAGAATGGAAATCACAATTTAGAACAACATTCATAGATATATAATAATAAAAACAACAAATACACAGTTATTTGTATGGGAACCAAAACTATTAAAATTGTTTGGTCTATCTCTGAGCACAACCTACAAAAGAATATTTTTTCTCTCTGTTAAATGAAAAACTCTGGCCAACAGTTAACTACTTTGTTTTCCAGCCATCCTCCTATTTCCTTGTGAAAATCTTTAGGAAATTACCATTAAAAGATAATAATTTTCTCCAAATTGATTTCACAATTCCCAAGGATGGATCATCTGCCCTCATGCAACACATGTACACTCAAAATAGATTACAATTGATGTTACACTACCTTGTCATCTCCATTTCAGGTGAGGAATTTGAATTTCTCGGATGCATTAGTTATTTTTGGGTGATTGATCAGTTAACTGGAATATTTATGAGGTCACTTAATTGAATATAACTGAAAATAATTGGACTAGATTACTAGAACTTAGCAATCACACATGCATAACTGAAATCCAAGCCCTCTGACTCGAATTCACTGAACTAAGTGAGTGACAAGATCCATGTCATGCTAGTTAATTGCCTCCAAATTGTAGTGATGACGTGGAAATTCAATTTACTCAATTTAGCTAAGACTAAAGTCAAATTAAACTTTTCTTACTATATTTTTTCAACATTTTATAATAAAATTTTAGAATTCTTTTAGTACATGTAAAAAAAAAATATAACCTAAAATATTTTAATCTAAATTATTATTACTAAGTTAATAACACGATAAATTCATATAACACCAAACATTTACAAACCAAAATAAAATTTAAATTTAATTTGAAGGTCAATGAAAGTATACTTCATTGATAGGTAGTTTTCTCTACCTATACCTACGTCAATGAAATTCGATTTGGTTTTTGTTTCTTAAATTCAACTCTTTTACGATGGTTTAATTTGGATGATATCTCACAAAATAAATATTTTAATATATTTTATAAATTAAGGTTTTATTCACACATATATGAGAAATTATACATGGATATTTATTCACATTCCTTTTAGATACAATTTAATTCCATTTACAACTACATTAATTTATTAATTAAATTGATAAACAACTATACAAGACAAATACTAGATACAAATTAGTCCCACGCATCCCATTTAAAAAATAATTAAACATAAATTTCATATACTTTATTAATGGAATATCATATAGCTGAGCCTGTACAAATATGTCACTGACGTATTTAGCCAAAGGGTCCCTCTGGCTTTTCTTTCCCCATGCTTCATCCGAGAGTGGTGTTGTATTGAAATCCCCAATGATGATTAAGTTGCCCAGTTCAAGTATACCCGATCCTCTAATACGATTCCAGAACTCATATCGTCCACGGGATGGGGCATATATGTTAATGATGTTCACCCTTTTTGGAATACCACAAATATGTCCTGATAATAGAATACCACCCAAGAACCTGTAAGCCAAAACATTTACCATAGATCAGTCCCAGCATGCCAACATGCCTCTCGAATGCCCAGCTGCATCAACTGCCACTGCATGCCATCTAGGACGAATGGAAAGTATATTTTGAATCGCTTTCATCCTATCACATAAAGTTTCCTATGCAAGCACCATGATAGGCTTCATCGAGTTAAGTATGTCTCGCAGGTGATAGCGTTTTGAGGGATTGCCCATGCCCCTAAGGTTTATGGATAGAATTGAATTCATTTGGGGCTCGATAGGGGCATACCTGCTGTAAGTGCCCCATTACTCTCCAATGTGGAAATAGGTACATCAGTGAGATCCAAAAATTCATCGTTGAAAATGGATTTGGTCTTCGCTCTTCCACGATAGGGTCTCAAGACAGATTTAGGCTTCTTGCGGATCATGACATTTTGTTTGCAGTGGGATGAGGAGGAAATTTCTTTCTATTTTGGCATTCTATCGAAGACGGTAAGTGCTGAAAATTCAAGGCTGGGATTTTCCATGAGGGCTTCAATGTCGCTGCCAACACTATTTTTGGATGAATCAGAGATGTCTATGGCTACCTCAGGGGTAGGGGAGGAAGGGGATGCCATCTCCAGTGGGGGCATGGTTGGTGATATGTATAGTTGTTCCCCTAGATGATGAGTAGATTTCATATTTTCAGGTGCAGTCAGGGGGAGGGGATTGCCAGTTTGTTCGAGGACTCCTAAACCTTCTATGCCAATTGCATATGGATCAGCAGAATCGTCAGTATCCTCTGAAGCAAATATATGAGCTTCATACGATCCATCTTTAGTCGAAAATATGGATTGTCCTCCCATTGTAATATCAGCACTCCTGGTACGAGTGGGATTTCGAACTCGAGAATGCATCTCCCCTATTGTTGTATTTCCGGGAGGGAAGTCCTGTGGGGATTTAGAATGGATGGGAGGTATGGTCATTCCATCCCCATTCCAAGTTATAAATATAGGTTGGGACCGAGTCTGTGTCTCGCCAAGCGCAACCACCTCCCGATGATCCATAATCCCAATACCATCATCAGCTGATACATAGCTATCCTCACCGTATGAGGGTAAAAGTGACATACCCAGAGCACGAGTAGGCTGCTTGTTTTTCTTAGGGGCTTCCTTAATTTGTATATATGTTTTCATGCTGCCATCTGATGATCCATCTCTCTGATTTTTATATCTTCTGTGACACATTGGACAACTACCCTTAAAATGGCCCGTCCGGTGACATATTAAACACCGAAAGGGAACCCCCCAATAATCTACTCTCTGCCTATGCCTTCATTGCTCCCAAATCAAATAAACGTCGCCAGGTAGTCTGCCCACATAATTTACCTCAACAAGCAGCTAGGGTATGTGCTTATCCGATGCCCCAATGATACGAGGATCAGTGTATTTGGTTTCTCCGATGGCCTCTCCTATCGCTCACAGTGCTTTCATCATCCAGAATTCCAGAGGAAGACTGGGTAATTTTACCCAGATAACTTTGTTTTTTGGTGCCTCCATAACTGGGTTAAAACCCAGGTACCAGTGGACCAGTGGTATAAATCTTTCCCCATGGACCCATGTACGTTGTATAATCTTTGCGATGTCTTCGTCTTTAATGAAATGTATGCTAAACCATTTGTTCAGTAACCTACTTACCATCGGTGAGTATCCAAGTATGCGTTTTCAATTTTTATGTACCCGTTCATCCATGTTCAAGTCCTTTCCATCATCAAACATCCGTCATCCTATCAGAGCTTGCTTTTGGAGGCTGATGAATCTGCTCCACAGATCGTCATGTTCCATATGTACCTCCTTTATCGTCATGGCTTCTTTGAAACAACGTTCCTTATGTTTCTTCCCTTCGCATGCATCGGCATTCCTCCCCTGATATATATTCCCCTGGTTTTCCAAACCCTCTTTTCCCTTCTGTATTGTCATTGATCTATTACTGTCCTTGATGACGTCCTCCGCCACAAAGACCGATTGAGCAGTCATCCATGCCTCCTCGTCAAAAATATTTGTAGATCTATGCTCCACATCATGGTGGCAACAATCAGTGCCTCATGGGAAGAGGTGTCTGAGCTAAGAATTTCACTTGGATTTACCATTATGAATCCCAAAGTTTCATGTTTCAAGCATGCCAAAAAATCAGATCGATCGGGCTTGTCCTATGACGTCGTGGCCGCTATAATGCTTTGGAATCACATAGGCTATGTGAAAACAGTCGTTCTCCCATATTTCCCCCCTGTATAGCCATAAATGGAAATAAATCCCACCACAATTAGTCTAGGGGATTTTATGATTTTTTCATATGTGCTCTGTTGGCTTATTCTTCAATCTGATACGCCAGCTCCATAAAATATTTTAATAATATGCAAAACCACCTTTTGGCAAGAAAAATGTGCATTATTGCCTACGTCTATCCCGAGATCCTGTCAGAAACCTTATCGTGATCGTGATCTCGCCGGTCCACTATATCCCCAAATAGACCTTCCTAAATTTCCACGATGATTTTCCCTAGCTTTTATGATCAAGTAGTCAGTCGATTTTCTGACAAATCATGTCCGATCGGTAGGATCTTCCGGAGAAATTTTTCCCCTTTGTCACTTGGCATTATCATCCCTCGGAGAAAAGTTTTTTGGCCGGTGTACTCATATTTTGGCACTTGGAAAACCAATTCGCATGGATGGTTCATCCAGAATTACTCCAACAGCAGCAGAAACAACCCGGGCAAGTCCACCACTTAGAGAAAATTTTGAAGCTGTAATCTTTGCAGGGCCTTGAGATAACAAAAAATTCATTCCAGAAATGCCATAGATCCTCCCATGATTTTGAACGGACTTTGAAAGCCAATTTTGAGTCGATTTGAGGTCCCTTTGTAAGTCCACCTTCAGTCTCGCAGTTAATTGTTCTGTATCATAAGGATAAATGTTTCCCTCAATTTTATAATGGCACATATACCAAATAATATAATCAGGCCTAGCTCCTCCCCTTTAGATAACATTGTGACCATTAGTATGTTTAGATGAAAATCTGCATTCCATCTTCTACGCTAAAAAACCCAAAGAACCTCGATCCCATGTGTCTCAATGTCGTATTGTCCCTATATCCAGAAAATCCCTCCAATGCCCATGAGATATCAGACCTTCATAGCTTAGCTTAGCTTATATGAGAAGAACAATATGCTTACCACATCCAAAAATGCGTAATGTCCCTGTGTCCTAAAAACCCTCAACTCCATTGAGATGTGGTGCCAAACAGACCAAAATTATATAAATTCAATTGATATTCTGCATTTTCCTTGCTTCTCTATATTATATAAATTCGATTGATATTCTGCATTTTCCATGTCATCTGGTTACATGCATGCGTGGCTATGTTTTGCTCTATTATGTTGACACACAATATTTCCCATGTTATGTTTATCGTTACAGTGGTTGCTTTGTTATTTCATGGAATTTGCCCCAGCAACAAAGCATTGGCCGAATCTAAGGCCACTTTCAAAGTATATGTCATACACAGAGATTCTCTCATCTCTAGCTCAATGTACCACCGGAAAATTTCAAATGTTGTACGACTGCGACAAGCCAGCGGGCAGGATTACGACATGTGGTGTAGATTCCATCATTATGATACCCAAAATTCCCATTTTTATCAAAGTCCTGTCAACTCTGTCACTGGACAATATTCAATGCAGATGGGCATTGGATCTCCCATTCCACTAAATTCTCATTTCATGCTCGAGACTAGTACTGACTTGATCTGGACACAATGCCAACCCTGTACTACTAATTCCTACCTTCCACAAGCTGATCCACTCTATGATCCCTCCCAATAATTTTCCTACAACAATGTTTCCTGCTCTTCCAATTTCTGTTCAGCCTTTAACGTATCTGGCGAATATGGTGCAACCTGCGATTTCCAGGAAAACTACTACTAAAAATTTGGGTATGGAGGTGGTTCATCTAGTACCTCTGGAGTCTTAGGTGCCGAGACATTCAGTCTCGGACGAACTTCCATTGGGCACCTTGGGTTCGGTTGCGGTCGAGTGCAAGACGGTTATTTTTTTAACTTGTCTGGTGTAGTCAGTTTGGGAAGAGGGTCACTCTCTCTGCTTTCCCAGATTGGATCCTCCATTTACCACATCTTCTCCTATTTTTTAGGATCCATGTTTAATACCTCACAGATCAGCCCTTTATTCTTGGTTCCCTCTCCTACCTTCGCAGGTGCAGGTGTTTATAGTGCCACCCCTCTCATTCAAAACAATCTTCAAAACAATTTGGTTCAATCTTTCTACTATCTCGGCTTTTCAAAACATGCCTTTGTACTTCCTAGACTATCGTGTCACTCCCTTCTTAACACACTTGGATATGGATTATACTTCATTTCCATGCATTTTAAACTAGTGCCCCCTTGTGTTTCCCTGACACTTGGCCCTCATACTCCCTAGCATGTGTTCATGCCACACCCTGGCACCTGCCACATCTTGGCATGCCTATCATGCCTTGGAACTGCCTAACATGTCTTAGTAATTCTAGGAATTCCCTGACACACCTTGATATTCCTTAGATTTCATGTCGTCATATATAACCTTGCTTTTTTTGTGACTTGGGAACCCAACCAAGTCATTGGAAAATCGATGTTGTGCCCAGCCCAAAGTTTCCCTTTGTTTGAAACTACTTTGTCCAACCCTTTATCTAACCATAGGCTTACCTCATACAAGTCTTATTCTGACCTTCCCCTAACAAAATTTATCCTTGAGACACTTGGAATTCGTTGACACTACTTGGCACAAACTCTTATTCGTTCATTTCCATGCATTTTGACCTAGTTCTCCCTTGCAATGTCCTGGCACTCCCTAATAGTCCTCAACATCCATTGACACTTTCTGGCATGTGTTAGCATGCCTTTTCATTCCTTGGCATGCATTGACACCCCTTAGTTATCATGCCCTCACAATTACCCTTACTTTTTTGGAACTTGGGAACCCAACCAAGTCTTGCCTTGGATATAACAACTTGACCAAGTTACAGTTACTACAATTAGATTGTGCCTTGTTCACCTAAGAAATGACTATAACCCCTCACCCATTTAACCCCCTAAATGCTAAATCCCTAACCCATTTAACCCCCTAAACCCCTAACCCCTAACCCCTTAAACCCTATTTCCCGACCCCTAACCCATTGAACCCCCTAAACCCCTAAAACCCTAACCCATTTAACCCCCAAACCCTAACCCCCAACCCCTAGCCCCTAACCCCTAAAATACTTAACTGCTAAATCCCCTAGCCCCCTAAACCTCTAAACCCATAACCCATTTAACCCCCTAAACATCTAACCCCTTAACCCCTAACCCCTAAAATCCTTAACTGTTAAATCCCCTAACCCCTAAACCTTTAAACCCATAAACCAATTTAACCCCATAAACCCTAAACGTTTAACCCTCAACCCCTAACCCCTTAAGCCCTAATTCCCAACCCCTAACCCATTTAACCCCTAAACCCTAAACCTCTAAACCCTCAAACCACTAAACCACTAACACCTAAACCCCTAATCCCTTAACCCCTAAACCCCTAAACCATTAATGCTTAACCATTACCCCATTAACCCCTCAACCCTAACTCCTAAAATCCTTAACTGCTAAATCCACTAAGCCCTAAACCCATCACCCCTAATCCCTTAACCACTAGCTCATTATTCACCTAACCTCTAACTACACGTAAATCCCCTAACACCTAAGCCCCCAATCCCTAATCCCTTAACCAATAACTCATTATTCCTCTAACCCATAAAAGCGCCTAAATCCCCTAACCCCTAACCCCCCAATCCATAACCCCTTAACCACTAACTCATTATTCCCCTAACCCAAATCCCTAATCCCTTAAATACTAATTCATTATGCCCCTAACCCTTAAGCCCCAATCCCTAACCCCTTAACCACTAACGAGAATATACCATAGTGGGAATGCACAAGAAGAAGAACCAAAGAAATCAAATTCAATAAAGGAAGCACAACCACCACTCCAAACTCGCTTCTCTAAAACACATACAACTACAATAAATCCTACTGAAGCTTACAAATTTATCAAGCCCTAATTAACTTACTAACAAATTCAACAAGCGAACATGCTACAATTTGTTGAGTCACCCCCAAATCAAATAATAATTATTGCATGAATGTACATTTGTTTGTAGTTTTATTTAAAAGGTTGAAATTCTCTCAAGAGCATATAGAATATATCCAAAAGTTTAAAAAATGGAAATTTTGCTTACCTCCACAAGGTATCATCACACCCAGATAGGTGAAAACATACAAGTCTAAATCTTCTACCTCTAAGTCTCAATGGCACTTCAACATGTCAATAACATACTTGCAACAATGCTTAATGAGTTTTGTCTATTGGCTAAAGATATGTACATCCATCCATCCAAAAATAAACATCTCAATCAATCCAACACCATAAATTATGCTAAATAGTTCATCATGTTATTTCAAATATTACAATATTTTATTATATTAGCTCACATATTCCTTGAATATTTGAAAGCCAAACTACCTTAGCACAGTATACCAGAAAAATTTGTACTCTAAAATACAAAAAAGACAACAAACTAAAATAGGAACTTTAACTCTAATCCAGACACTTCATTCTTAGCAACATGATATCTAATGAAGATTATATTTGGAAAAAAAGGCTTCATATATTGTCTATCACGTGTCAAACCGAGTGAACAAACACATGCATAGAAAACATCAGAAATAGGGTTCATAGATCGACTTGTATTATATGTTTTCAAACCCTTCTTGTTCTCCTTCGAAAAGGGGGGTTTCGAAGGTCTTAAAAAAGACTTCCTTTTGCTAGCCAAATGGATTTTTCTTTCACACATGTATGGAAACGTACTTTCCAAATCATATTGTAATGGGTCATAAGGTGATAGTATTGGTATTAACTACACCTTATTTGAAGACATCATTTTTATTGTAGGGGTTAAGAATTTTAACTCTATTGAATAACGTTTGTGATGTGAAGACTACTCAACCTCTAGTAAAGATTCATACTAACTCTAACAAGCTTATGGATGCATTTTTACAAAGGGAGACCAAATCTAAGATGCTTTCATTGGATTCTTTGTTTGTTCACGCTAATTATTTTTCTCAATTTTCCTTCTCAAGGGAGTTGAGACTATTTGCTTCATTTATTTTACATGGCTGGTGAAAGAAGAAGAATGGAGATTGTCTCCCTCTTTCCATCTCGCTAAGTTACAAAAAGAGAGTCAAATTCTATAGCCAATAGACTAATAGTCTCTTGATACACCTTTAGTGAGCTATGCATGGCTCTCACCTATCAACGTAGCTCAATGAAATGAAATCTAATGACTCCAAGACACCATTATAAATGGATTAGTTGTGAAGTTGTTGTTAAATGATCGCCTCCAAATGTTTCAATTCTCATGAATTTTTGGGGAGGGGGTCTTTGGTGTATTGAGCGAGGAAAGGAGGACATAAGGGTAACATGGATGGGTAGAAGTGATAGGTTCGAGCATGGTTTGCGGGTCTATAATCCTAACATTAGAAAGTGAGAAGGAGCCTTAGGGCCTTATGGCATAAGGGCAGGGGACGGATATATGTAAGGTAATGAGAGAAATTGATAGGGGAACCCCCAATAGTTGTGACAAGGGGTTAGGAGACCACATTATCACAACCCATACACACTCCAACCCCGCAACCACTAAAAAGTCCTATCCCTTTAACCCCAAATCCACAATCATAATCCCTACACCCATAAATCATAACAAATTAACCCCTTGATCCCTTGACCCCAAAGCCATTAACCCTTAACCCTAACACTAACTTAGAATCCTTGAACCCCATAAACCCTAATCATATCCTCTTAGACCTTGACCATTAACCCACCAACCCTAACCCTTAAACTCATTAACCCCTAACCCCTTAACCTTCGACACCTAAATAACATAGCCCTTAGGCACTTAACCCCTAAATCCCCACGACATGTAAGCCCTTGATGGTTAATATTAACCCCTAAATCAAATAAACACTAAGCCATTAACCTCTAACTCTTAAACCCCCTAACCTCTAAATCCCATAAGCCCTAACCCTTTACCCTTTACCCTTAACCCCTTGCTCCTAAACCCTTAAACCCATTAACTCCTAGAACCCCTTATCCCCCAGCAAAACATAGGTGCTCCAACGCTAATATTATTGGGCATATTATGCTTTTTTCCTTCTAAGCACTTCAAATACAACCTATAAGAACTAGTAGGGTCCAAGGAAAAGAGCTACAAGTTCCCCAAATCCGATCTACATTTGATGGACAATCACATTTCCCCCAAATGTCCTCATATTTCCTTGGTGTATTGGAGTTTGAAAAATACATAGGATGCCACAAGTAATCCTAATCATAAGACTCAACTTTCCTAATGACTAGGAGGCCTTAAAAATAAAAAAAACATCTTAAATTATGCCTAAAATTACTAAAATTTCCTATCCCAAATATGAAGCTAGAAATTCTACAAAATTATGGGGAACTATGAGAAACCAACTTCCTCTTCTATAAATATCTAAGGCCTTATGGAGGACGAATACAAATTTTGAAATAAATTTTGAAATTATGCTCCGCCAGTAACTACCAATGTATCCATGTAGGCCACCCCGTTTAAAAATAGTAATACCAATGGCCTTTACCTATAAGTAACTCCTTACATAATTCTCTCTTAGATCCCCTTAACCCATTGTAATGATTGTCATTTATGCCTACCTAGTTGAAAGCATTAAGAACGATGTAGCATATTTACGGTTGAGGATTTCGATAAGTATGTGCCTTTGTTGACATCTTGTGACTTTCCCTTATGTGAATATATAAAATCATTTTTTTTGTACCCCGAGTTTAAGTTGATACCATCAAGTGGATGCGCTAACATGGATGGAACGATAATTGCATGTTGTATATATTGTAATGTAAATGAATAATCTCTTATGGAAAAAACTCCTCATAATGCCATTTCACAAATGCTTGCACTCAGTAATCGTGGTCAGATTTTAAGATGACATGTTCTTGTAAGGGTAAACCTACCTATCCATCTCTTTAAACGCACACATCACACATGTTGGCTTGATCTTGTGCTTGTTGTGGGGAAAATTTTGTTGCGAGTGGAACCCCCAAATCGGATTTATTTGGGTTGACCACTGATTTGAAGGGTAGATTACAAAGGTTAAGCACGGTAACATATATAAAAAATATGTCAGGTTCTCCATAAATTTCCTGAGAGAAACTCCCCAACACAACAAGTAGAATACTTTTTGTAGTCAAAGAGATTAACTGTTGCTAGTCTTTTTTTAGAACTAGTACAAACTATAGACAATCCAAAATGCCTCATTTTTGGGCTATCAATACAATATCCATTTAAATAGACACAAGCATAGGTTAATAATAGATAACTAACACAATCTCAATGAAACACTGTGAGTAGAGAGAGCCACAGTTATATATCTAATTTAGTCTAAAATGGTTTGATATCTTCCTCAATGTGGACTGCCAGCTTGTTTTCCACTTTTTCAATCAGGTCATGGTTGTCTTGGATGCCCTTGTGATAGTATAAAACTACCAAATCAAATGCAAGCATCTTTATCCTAGTGACCTCCATTTATTTGTTCAGTTCTTTCAGGCCCTTCTTGTTTCTGATTTCTCTCTTCCAATTTATAAGCACATGCAAAAAGGCATTGACAAACCTCTTGCTTTAATGCAATGGCCACAACATAAATAATTCTCCATGGACAAAAATTCTCGAGGTCCTGCAATGGCTACAACGTAAATACTTCTCCAATGGCTACAATGTAAATGCTCCCTTGTGTTTCCCTGACAATCCCTAACACTTCCTAGCACATGTTGGCACACCCTGGCACCTGGCACATCTTGGATGCATATCGCCCTGACACTATAACATGACTTAGTACCGACTATCATACCGTGTCACTCCCTCCTCAAGACAGCTAGTGTAGAAATTATATAACTAATGTGTTATATATCATATATTCTCCTGATCTCACACTATTTAACTTTATGCAAAATATAGAATCATTCCACCATTGATCATTTGTGTAAATTCAAAACTAGATCGCAATGCATACACATGAAGCAATAAAAATCAACACACATAACAAAGTTGTTTAACGAGAAAGACTGAAGTTGAAAACCCCAACTATATTTATAATATATGTCATAGAGATCATGTAACAATCATCATACAAAGCTGAACATATCAAGCTCTCAGTACAATACAATCGCTACACACTATCATGAAGAAATCTGCAAATCTATGCACCGATTTCTTACCTCCTGATAGCCTGCCTCTACTACGCAATCCTTGCTGAAGAATAGCTCTAAATGACTTCAAATTACCCTTGCCTTGAATGCTCAATCCTGACTGGCATCTCCAATGGATGTGTTATGCATTGGATGCATCAACATAGTCACAACTGATAGTCACACTACCCTTTCACCTATCTCTCCACTGAGTCTCCACTGGAACTCCCATGCAACTAGTTAACTCTTGTCTCTGTTCAGTTGATTAATGAGTTATTATTTGTGAATTAATTTAACTAATTAATTCACTCCACTCCCACTAATGTATCAATCAGTTATAAATAGACACAATTAGTTCAATTGAGTTTAACTCCGAGGATGTAGTTAAACTGAAACAAACTCCATGAACTACTTCACCAACTCCATCATAACTCTGCCACTTGAGTCCTGACTTGAGTCCTCCATGCATGAACACTAGTAAACCCTAGGAATTGTGTAATTCCTTCAGCTAGCTGATCTACCACTCCTGTTAACTGAAATTAAGTGCTCCAAGAGAATAAGTTGTTATTTAGGGTCTAATTATTATTAAGAGCTAATAATAATCGACACTTATATTTTTAGATCAGCGATCTATAAATAGACTTCGCCCAATATGTCTAAAAATATAAATCCATCTATTTTTCCAACTTGACCAACCATCCAAAAATAGCATCCTGCAACTTCTGAAATATGGTCTCCATGTCTAAAAATAGACTTGCGCCAAAAATAGCCTGCGGGCACACTTATTGAAGGCGACTTTTTTCACTAAGCTCATCATATTGTTGAATCTCAACACTTATAACTCGCTAACACTCCCTGTCACACATTCTTATTCATTTATTTATTAATTTGTACCTAGTGCTATGTTATGTTTTCTTGGCACTCCCTAACACTCCTTAACACGCATTGGCGCACCTTGGCACTTGGAACATCTTTGTATGCTTCCCTAGAACTCTAACATGCCTTGGCAGTTCCTATAATACTGTGTCATTCCCTTCTTAGAACACCTAGAACTGGCTGATACTTCATTTCCATGAATTTTAAACTAGTGCTCCCTTGTGTTTCCTTGACACTTGGCCCTCACACTCCCTAGCATGTATTCATGCCACACCTTGGCACCTGCCACATATTGGCATGCCTATCATGCCTTGGAACTGCCTAACATGTGTTAGTACTTCTAGGAATTCCCTGACACACCTTGGTATTCCTTAGCTTTCATGCCGTTATAGATAACCTTACTTTTTTTGCGACTTGGGAACCCAACCAAGTTATTGGAAAATAAATGTTGTGCCCAACCCAAATTTTCCCTTTTTCTGAAACTACTTTGTGCAACCCTTTATGTAACCATAGGCTTACCTCCTATAAGTATTATTCTGGCCTTCCCCTAACACACTTTATCCTTGAGACACTTGGATTTCATTGACACTACTTGGCACACACTCTTATTCATTCATTTCCATGCATTTTGACCTATTTCTCCCTTGCAATGTCCTGGCACTCCCTAACACTCCTCAACATCCATTGACACTTTCTACCATGTGTTAGCATGCCTTTTCATTCCTTGGCACACACTAACACTCCTTAGTTCTCATGCCCTTACAATTACCCTTACTTTTTTGGAACTTGGGAACCCAACCAAGTCTTGCCTTGACTATAACAACTTGACCAAGTTATGGTTACTACAACTATATTATGCCTTGTTCACCTAATAAATGGCTATAACCCCTCACCCATTTAACCCCCTAAACCCTAAACCCCTAACCCATTTAACCCCCTAAACCCTAAACCTCTAAACCCTTAACCCCTAACCCCTTAAACCCTAATTCCCGACCCTAACCCATTTAACCCCCCCAAACCCTTAAAAACCTAACCCTTAACCCCTTTAACCCCTAACCGCTAAAATCATTAACTGCTAAATCCCCTAACCCCCTAAACCTCTAAACCCCTAACCCATTTAACCCCCTAAACATCTAACCCCTTCACCCTTTAACCCCTAACCCCTAAAATCCTTAACTACTAAATCCCCTAACCCCCTAAACCTATAAACCCCTAAACCCATTTAACCCCATAAACCCTAAACGTCTAACCCTTAACCCCTTAACCCCTAACCCATTTAACCACCTAAACCCCTAAAAATATAACCCATTTAACCCCCAAAACCCTAAACCTCTAAACCACTAACACCTAAACCCCTAACCCCTTAACCCCTTAACCCCTAAACTGTTAACGCTTAACCATTAACCCATTAACCCCTCACCCCTAACCCCTACAATCCTTAACTTCTAAATCCCCTAAGTCCCTAATCCCTAATCCCTTAACCACCAGCTCATTATTCACCTAACCCCTAACTGCGCCTAAATCCCCTAACCCCTAAGCCCCAAATCCCTAATCCCTTAACCACTAACTCATTATTCCCCTAAACCCTAAATGCGCCTAAATCCCCTAACCCCTAACCCCCCAATCCATAACCCCTTAACGACTAACTCATTATTCCCCTAACCCGAATCCCTAATCCCTTAAATACTAACTCATTATGCCCCTAACCTCTAAATGCGCCTAAATCCCCTAACCCTTAAGCCCCCAATCCCTAACCCCTTAACCACTAACACATTATTCCCCTAAACCCTAAACCTCTAACCCCTAAGCCCCTATTCCCCTAACCCCTTATTATGCCAGGCTCTTGGTGCTTTCTTAAGGCCATACAAGGATTTTACCGTTTGCATGCTTTATGTTCCTAACCCTTCACAAAAAATCCTTCTGGTTGGGACACAAAAACATTCTCTTTCATATCTCCATTCAAGAAAGCAATTTTTACATACATTTGATGGAATTTCCAATTTTTTGAGTTTTTAGGGCAAAGAATGTCCATATGGTATCCCATTTTTCTATGGGGGAAAAAGTATTCTCATAATAGACCCCTTCTTTTTGTGTGAAACCTTTTGCCACAAGCCTATATTTATTCTTTTCAAGTGAGCCATCTGCTTTATACTTTTTTTTGAAAAATGTTAGCGCTTAATTTAGCAAGGGTCCTAGGAGGGGTTCCAAAGGGACTACTACTAGATCAAGTGGAAACAATGGGACAAGGACCCATTGTCACCTCATTCAATTTCCCCTGCTCTTTATGAACTTTCATTGATGGGAGGAGTCTCGGTATAGGGAAATTACTAGAATGATAAGACCAATAATGATGCACAATGTGATTTCCAATGCCCATTCAAAGAAGAGGATTAGATAATAGGTTCCCTACTTTAGAAGCAAAAGAAGGACTCTCCAAGAGAGGCTTGAGGGAAAGATGACCTCGGGTTTAGGAATATTAAAAAATGATGAATGCCTAAGATCAAAAATTCCAAAATCCCTCTTTTGTGATTGACGTGTTTATACTAAGCTTCAAAGCGAGGCAAGTAAAAATTCAATTAAAGTATGAGCTTTGGGAGAATCTAGGGTGACTTTCCATGAATTGTTTTTAGAGAGAAATACTATAAGAGACTAAGGTTTGGGAGATACACCGTGGTAAAGGCTCATCCAATGATCATTTATAGTTAATATAATAGGTTTTGAATGATGAAATACAAAGTGCAAACCTTCAAGAAATCCTCAAGTCAAAGGAGCATCAAGGGTTCCCTCTTGGTGTGATAGTTAGGGCATCAATTTATTTGAAATTCCACCATTGTATTTTGTTCAAAATTGGAGGATGCCTAGAGCTCTAATTCCACCATCCCCTAACCCCCTAAACCTCTAAACGCCTAACCCATTTAACCCCCTAAACCTCTAACCCCTTAACCTCTACCCATCTAACCCCCCTTCAACCCACTAACAATATGTGGATGACACTCTTCTTATGAGCTCTCCCTCGATCAAAGAATCCCTTTCCTGGAAAAACAAAGAAAACACTGAATGGAGGGAATTACTCGAGGCCCCAGAATGGGTCCAGAAAAATCACTCTCAGGATTGGACTAACCTAGATGATGAACTAAGGAAAAGGAATATTCGAAGGGACGATCAGCCGGGCAAGCTAAGATGGGGCTCTAATGTGGCTGGCCACTTCAACATAAAATAATCCTACGGCCTCTTATCTAACTCCACTCACATCCCCCTCAAGATATATGGTGTGTCCATCCCTTCACATCGCCAAACTTTTGCACGTTCCCGAACCTGGACAGTCAGTGAACTCACGCAGCCATTTCAGGTGACATATTTTGGATGATTTACCAGTCAACTGATTTTAAGATGTATAAAAATATAGGTGAAAAAAAATATGAAATGTTTTATAAAAATTCAAATAAAAATATGGATTGATTAGAAGATTTGGGATGAGGCTAAGGAATGCTGCATAATAAAGACTCTAAGGGCACATTGGTTGCCCGAATATATGGTAGTTGTTCTTTTCCTTTATTTTTTAAGCATCCTGCATAGATAAATGTTATGAGGAATTATGAGGTGATATGGATAAATGTGATATATTTATATAACTTAAAGGTATTAATTTATAATAAGTATTAAATCACTCAAATTTTTATTTATTTTATTTTATTATATGTTTTATAGTGATAAAATAAAATAAAAATATAAAAAATAAATGAATTATATTTTTAATTAAAATTATTAGTATTAGTAAAGGCTCCTTCTAGGTCTCTAGATTTCTCTACCTCTTCAGTGATTGAGAGGTTCCATTGAGCTCGCAGGCTCTGGATGAGAGATTTGTGTAGTGGTCTGACTTGTCTAAGGTCGATTCCTTGAAATTTTATCTTGCAACCGAGCTCTTCCATCAAGGTCCAGACATGTTAGGGAAGAATCATTTGATTGTGTGCAAGCTTTGAAACATTATGGAGGAAATTAACTAAGGATGTGATTATGTGAGCAAGGTGCAAATCAATAACTTGTTGTTCGAAATGGTTATTGGTCTACATTGGTTTCTGTGGCTTTCACGAGAGAATTTGTTATCTTTATTTCTCTCTGGTGCTCTTCATTCAGCCTTTGTTAGTCATTGGTGTTATCTCGTGGCGATTCGTAGTCAACCACTCATTATTTTGGCAAGAAATTGGGAATTTGAAATTGAACTAGTTAGTGATAGAGTATGCAATTGGAAAGTCCCAATGATGGACAATACCATTTGTGAAGGTGGAGCAGTGGGATCCTCAAAGTTCCCCCTCGACCTACACCTTCCTATAGCATAAACTCTCACTCAATATAAACAACAACAATAGATATATATGGTTACTAAAGGAAAACAAGAAGTTATTACAAAGGGGCCACCATAGTGAACTATTTCTAGTAGGTTGGAACTTCATAATAAGAAAAAAATAGATATCATGGAGTAGTGCCACAATGTTTTGTTGACTTGTTGCTCATACATTTAATGCACTATTGTGAGTATTACATGCTAAAATAACGCATATTTTAGAAGACATGTGCCTCACTAAAGATACTTTAAACACAATTGTCAATTAAAGGGAAAACATTAGCTACAAAGTGTTTTGAGGAGATGTGTGCTTTCAACAAACCTAGTTTTGAAAGAGAGAAAATTCACTAGAGAGAAATTGTGACATCCAAAATGATCTAGCACATAAGCCTTTAACCCACAATTTGATCCTCTTCTATTTCATCAATTTCATTCTCTATCTTCATATTCTGTTCTATAAAGGAGAGGTGAAAGTCCTCATTCTAGAGGGTAGCTTTACTACATAGGTGTCAAGAGCTTCTCATCATCTGCCCTCATCCATTTCATACTTGAGAGCACTCCCACTACATGCACTTGATAGGGTAGCCCATGGTATAGTGTCTCTATGATTTACTTTCCGACACTTCATTCACATATCAAATGAATTATAATATACTTATTTTATAGCTCTTTGATTTCATGTGTTTGTTTTGTATATGTTATCATGCTACAAGGATTATGTTGTCATTACAATGCACTTATTTGAATGTTACTTTCATATTGGATGGATATTCTTTGCCACTTTTCCATATAATCACAGGAATTTTAATTAGGAAATTCATCACTACCCTCTATAATTTAATTTGTACTCAAAGACATCATTGTATATTGGATTATTTTAGACTTACATCGACACAAATATCTTAAAATAATTCTTATGAATAAAAATAAATAGTAATAATCCTCATTAATTAATAAAGTTACTTAACTATTGATAAAAAGACTAAAAGATGAAACAATAACAACAATTATATCACTAGCATATAAAGATACTTTAAAACATTTTTTTAAAGCAAACTAATATTTTGTTTTAAAATCCTAAATTATCATCTGAATTATTTTAATTTAAAAATTAAAACTTTTTAATGGTCTTAAATTAGAAATTAACACACAATTCATTCAGAAATTAACACAATTCATTCAAAGAGGCGGCAAAATTCTGAAAAAAAAAAAAAAAAGGAAAAATAAACAAATTCATTCATTTCATTTATTGCGGCCAAGTCTTAATCCAACATAAAAGAGGTCACATGTATAACACTCGTGTTGAGTCTCAAAAATGTTCTCCATATTCATACATATTTCCATTATGTCATAACCATTTAGCTCTTATTTCATAACCATTTGACCTAAAACCCTACATCAAGTAACCATTTTCATAAATATATGGGTTAGGATCCTTGTTTTCCAAAGTTATTTATTTTATGTATTTTAAGTGAATTTATGATTAGAAACTAGAAAATTAACATATTTTCATATATCTATATGTGTGTTATGAGTTTTGTGACATGTGTAGGTCAAAAGAAGACTTCTAGAAGACCCTTATGTGGCACTCTAAGGCCAAATTCGAATTTGGTTGGAGAAGATTATGGGATCAAAAGGATATGTGTCTCACTTCCTTGTTGTATTGAAACTCTAAGAGGATATGTGTCTCATTCCTCAAGTTGTGTTAAAACTCTAGAAAGACATGTGTCTTATCATTTCCTATTTTGATTGTAACTCTAGAGATGGAGGGAGAGATTCATGGACTCCCATTAATAAGATGACTCCTCATATTTTGTATAAATAGGAGAAGCTTTCTCCTATCATAGGTAATGAGGAAGTAATGAAAAAGTAGTAGAGAAGTCTTTTGTAACAAAGTTCAAGATAGAATGGGATGTAGATCTGTGAGTTCTTTTTAATAGAGAAATTCAGTTTTTTGATGTTGTTTTGATTACAACTTTAAGGAGTTGAAGGACTTCACCAAATTGGTAGCAGAGGGCCCCTGCTATCCAAGGAGACTTTTACATGTTTTCTAGATAAGTTGCTTTCAATTTTGTTTTGTCATATTTCCTTACTTAGATTGCTTTCTGAAATCATAGCTTTTAGCATAATTTTTCATGGCAGCCCGGGCATTTGCATATCTTTTGACTAATGACATGGAATCAATATTGTTCTGCTGTTAATTTATTTTTTCTTAATTTTTGTTTAATTCTGGTATTGCTTTGTTTATTTCAGTCTTGCACATTTGCTTCAGTAGTTAGATTTAGATATATTAAATTGCTCATGTCATTTTCAGTTACCTCCGAAAGCCACAGCTGGACTGATGGTGAGGGATTGTATTATGAAATGTGTAGTTTGATATTAGTTTCCTTTCCGCAAATTTAGATATATTAAACTGCTCATAACATCTTCAGTTGCCTCCGAAAGCCACAGCTGGACTGATGGTGAGGGATTGTATTATGAAATGTGTAGTTTGATATTAGTTTCCTTTCTGTAAGTTAGATATATTAAATTGCTCATAACATCTTCAGTTGCCTCCGAAAGCCACAGCTGGACTGATGGTGAGGGATTGAATTATGGATGTGTAGTTTGATATTAGTTTCCTTTCTGCAAATTAGAAATATTAAATTGTGCATGACATCTTCAGTTACCTCCGAAAGCCACAGCTGGACTGATGGTGAGGGATTGAATTATGAATGTGTGGTTTGATATTAATTTACTTTCTGCAAGTTAGATATCAGTTACTCAAGTTGTTTATGGTTACTTCCGAAAATCATAGCTGGACTAATGATGAGGGATCAGAAGACAAGTTGATGTAATTTGATTTAGATTTACTTTATTGCAACTTTTGGATTTCTTTCAGCATAGTTTCTTTTGTGTTTAGGCAACAACAAGAATAGTTTGGTTTCATGCTCACTAGTTCACTGTTTTGATTTATTAGATTAGCAGCACCTTTTTCATTTCAGTAGCACATTTTCATTTCCTTTCAAGTTTTGTCATTGTATGTTTCAAATTCCTTTTTTTTAGTTTCAAGTTGGTAAATCATTATAAAGGACATCATTACCTTGAATATCCATAACCATACTTGTCTTTTAGAATTTCATAAAAATCCAAAAACGACAAAAAGTAAGAGATAGGTTATCTTGCACATATAGTGCGCCACACTTCGTCAGCTTACGAATCCCTGGTTGATAATTTATGTTAGCAATTTAGGACACACTAAATTTACCAAACAACTCCCATGAGATCGTAAGTCATCTGGATCAAGGCGGTAGAGATAACTT
>CM076584.1:483150598-483310528 GCA_034641835.2 Pinus albicaulis | reverse complement strand
CCCTGTTAGCGACTCTGCGACCCTGCGACCTAGTCGCAAGGTCGCGAGGTCGCATGTGAGTCCTTTTTGTAGATCAGCGACCCAGCGACCCCCAGAGAACAGTCAATTAAACTTTGCATGTGTAGACTTTATTTAGCCGTTATCATCATGTCTTTCTCATCCTGGGATTCTTTCTTGAATGTAACAGGTGAATTTAGAGCAGACACAGTACCGGTCCTCTCCGACTCTAGCAATATGGCACCCCGGGTATCCCGAAGGAGAAGTCAGCAGGTGGTGGAGGAAGAGTCAGACGCAGACATACAAACATATCCTCCACCAATATACAGAGACACCCTTTGCACCTTCGCAAAGGAGGACAGCCTTAGGTGGTATGAAGTATACCGCGAGTTCGCCATAACAGAAGATGAGTTTCCAGAAGATCTCCCGGACCGGGAGGTATACCTGAAGGTCAAGAAATCCAAATTGCACCTAGCAGGGTCACATCCCGCCATCTTTCCGTGCCCAGAAATGTTAGACTGGATCATACAGAAGACGGATCCTAAGAATTTCGCGATCCGAGATAGTGGAGGTAAAGCTTTTGCAACGTTGGAGAGCTCAAAAGCACAGGTCTACTACTCGCTACCCCAACCAGAGGTAAATTTTACCCCGAGATGGTTTTCGGCAAATGAAGTACCGATGATTGATACAATCAGAAAATGGTGGGCGGAACCAGATAAATTTAAAGTCAAGAAAGACCAGGAGTACCCGGTGGCCAGTCTGAGGAAAGTGTATAAGCTAGTGGCCGCCATGCTATGCAGAGTGTACGGACGTTCGGACGCCACCACTTTCAACGAAGCATGGGCAACCATTATGGAACACGTAACAGTGCATGGCACTCGATTCAATTGGGCTGGTATATTAATGGGCTCAATGCAAACAAATTTGGCTTCAGCTTTAGCCCCAGATGAGGGAACGCCGTCAGAATTTTATATGGCTTCGTATTTATTAGATGCTGTCTGTGCCCAGCTGCATGTTGAGGGATGGCCACATAATTGGGACTCCGAACAGACCCGGGCAATCCATTTGCAGACCAAGGTATTCTGGGAATCCAGGTACAAGTCAGATATTGAGCAAATCTCTCATATATTCATTCCCGCCCTTTACGAGAAACTATTTGGTCAAGACACCCCCTGCATGTCTTGGCGAGCAATGGAGACACTAGGTCAGGTGGCGCACTAGTTTCCACTCGCCGAATTTACAATCATCCGAGTATTTGGCACATTCAAAGCACCACACGCTTTGCCTAAGTTTATCACCGATAAGGTGCTCATGCAGGAGGTATGTTTCCAGATGACCTCAGGCTTCTCCAATGTCCTTTCCAAAGGGAAGAAGAAACCTTGGCCCGCTCTACCCCTCACCATTGGTGCTTATACAGTCAAGGACTTTAGAGAAGTAGTGCGTGAAGGGGAAGAGATAAAAAGTTACCACTTTAGAAATCTGGATTGTCGAACTTATGACCCAGTCAGGATAGTTCCTGAGCATTGTAAAAGGGCCAATTTTAAATGGAGTTACCAGCATGTCGAGCGCTCGACAGAGGACGAAAAAAGAAACTGGTACAACACAGACATGCATCTAGCTCTGGGGATCGACTCGGACCGAGAAGAAGAGGATCACCAGAATTTAGAAGATAAGAGCCATAAACTAGGAGGCTCTTCTTCCTCCAAAGATAAGAGAACACGGACCAGTACAGGGCCTGACACCTCGGATCAGCAACGGGCAGCAGAAGCCCAAGCCAAGAAGGAAGAGGAAAAGAAAATGAAGGAGGATGCCAGGACAGAGCGGAAAAGGAAAAAGGAAGAGGAAAAGGAAAGACAGGAAAAGAAGGCACAGGCGGCGGCAGAACAAGCACTTAAGGAAGAACTCGACAAAGTCGATCGTCAAAAGAAGGCAGAACAAGCCGCCACGGCAGAGCGAAAGAGAAAAGCTGAAAAAGAAGCAGAGGCAGAGACAGAATGCAGGAAGAAGGAGGAACACGACTAGGCGGAAGCCGAGCGCCGGCAAAAGGAGAAAGAAAAGGGTCAAACGCAGGATGAGGAGGACGAGCTAATAGATGACATTGACATATCTCCCCTGGAGATTCCTTCAGGTGGCGCGAAAAGTACCCTCAATGTTGATGATTTTCCCGGGGAGCAAGAAGAAGAAGTCTTCGACCTGACCAGATTGACATTTGACCAATTCTCTTTCAAAATACGGCAAGAGAAAAGGAAATCCTTGGCGCAAAGCCATCCCGCCATATCTACGGTCGCCACCGGAAAGGACATAGTCCCAGATACAATGATTAATCCTGTTATGATAGCGTCAGCAGGCACCGCTTTTGCCGCGACCACGGAGGAAAATGTCACTAGAATGAGCAGGGAGATTATTTCCCTACAGAACAGGCTAAAAGCAGCGGAGCAGGAGAAATCAAGACTAGAAAGTGAGATGCTACAGCTCCAAAGTAAGCCCGCCCAAGTGAATGAGGTCCCACTGGAGGTCAGGAAAGAGTGTGATGTGTTGGAAATGACCATGAGGCAAGTATATAAGGAAATGCTCACCCTAAAACAAACAGTGGCCCCGTTGGCAGAGGCACGAGAGGAAACCAAACAGAAGCATGAGCAGCTCAGGGAAGCCTCGGTAGCTTTGGACAAAATGATAAACTGGACAGCGCAGTATCAGAAAGCTCCCGAACATGTGCCTAGGAAGTATTGGAGCCACACACAAGACGCCAAAGTACAAATTCGGATGAATATGCAGTCCAAAGACAAGCTAGCCAAATATTTGGACAAAGTGATGTCTGCATATAATCACCTGATCAGTGGTATTGACTCCATGAACGCTCTTCATCACATTCCGTCGTTAGGGGCACTAGATGAAACTAAAGACTGGGAACAGGTAGGGCAGGAAATTCAGTCTTTTCTGCAACCCGTGAGACAAGCTGCTGCCGCACCAGAATTTGAGGCATCACAGGAGAACCTAAATCGGTTGCTTGTCACTCTAGTACAAATCTATACCAAGCTTGCCTCCCTCTCAATCCAGATCTCTCAGAAGAAGGAGACTCTGATACCGAATGCCCTGGAATGTATGCATCGAATAAAAGAGGAAACCCCTCTTGTCGCCCCTATAGCAGCGGATTACCAGACTTGGCGAGATTTCCTCAAGGGCAAGAAAGTTGACGTTCCAGAAACCTCAATCACACAACCACCTCCATAGCTAAGCTTTTCAGGCGCAAGTCGCGACCATCCCCAGGTCGCAGGTGCCTGCTTTGATCGCGGGTCGCACCGGCACATGAGTCGCAGTGTTACTTCCAGTCGCAGGTCGCATGATCGTCCAAGGTCGCAGGGAAGCTGAACCGTCGGGAAGTCGAAGCGTCGGGAAGCCTGAAGAGGCGTTTCTTGAATCTATAAATACCCCTGCGGGGTACCTAGTTAAGGGCTCCTCTTTTGTGGACTGAAGGGCAATATTGCATTGTAATTGAAGAATCATACTCTTGACATATGTAATACAAATACTTGTTAAAACCCCTTTGATTGGATGATGTGTTTAGCTGTGACAACACTGTGTGTATTCTGCGTACAGTTTCAGAATATCGTTTGATTAATGAATCTGTGTTATTAATAGTATCATTCATGCTCCATAGCTATCTGTGATTGTGTTGATGATGCTCAAGTTTACTATTTACTCTTATGATGAATGTTAATGAACTGTTTTATTAGCAGTTCGTTATATCTTTCAGAAAGTTAAGGGATATTCTCGCCATAAAGAACTGTTTCTTTGGTGGTCAGATTATCTTGCATGCAGTACCCCATAGATGTGTTGTTAACGACACTTCCTGGGCGTATGCATGTTGTTTATTACCTTGCTACGCACAGTGTCATATATTGGTTTGATACATCAGTCATGTATTCTGTATCATGTGAATAAGTGTATGTTTGCAGATTCAATCAGGTTGTTCGAGACCGAAGAGAAAGTCATTTAAGCGGTAGCCGGACCCACACCCCGGATGGGATCCCTATTCCAAACGGTTTTTAGTCTAATTGGGACTTTCTACCGGGGAGATCCCCTACTGTTGGCCGGACATATTTTCCCGTCAACAGATTTGGCGCTAGAAGGAGGGCCATGGCATCCTCCCAGCATACAACTGACATTCCGTTACAAACTCCCCACCGGGAGGTCATAAATAATGAACCTCATCTTCCCCCCTTGGAAGATATTCCAAGGGAGGAGGCTCGATATTTTGAAATCACAAACGAACAGTTGAGATCTTTACGCCCAGTCGCCCGCAATCTCGTCAGGGATTTACGGTATGCTCCAATCATGGAATTCCTAGCCCACACTAGGACCCCAGCCGAGAACGTCACTCGTAATGGCGTGCTAGTCAGCACCATACCTGAACTTGTGAACTCCATGATTGAAGACCTCGGGCGGGCTGTCCAGGAAAATGACCCCATTCTCCAAGATAGTGAGGGTTTCCCTGATACAGAACCTTTCCCCGAACCTCAGCCTGACTTACATCAGTGGAACAACAACCAAGTGTATTCCCCACCAGAAGAAGGAGAAGGGGGTCGAAGAAATGAAAGAGAAGGTAACACAGCCCGAAGAAATGCCGGGGAAGGAAATAGGCCTCGAAGAAATGAGGGTGGGGTCAACAGGGGTCACGGACGTGGAGGTAGAGGAGATATAGTTCGCGGCCGGAGACACCAACCCAACCATCATCACCACCAAAACCAAAATAGGCCCCCTCCCCACAACTGGGAGTATTTTAGAAACATGAATAACCGTGAAAGACACCGAGATGAACACTCTCGCCATCATGAAGGAGCATCAGTGTCAGGGACGGGAAGTGAGTCCGAGGCAGAAACTCGATATCATCAGCACCCCAGGAGGGTGCAGCCTCTAGCCTGGATGGCTCAATCCCCATTGGCTCTTTTAGGTCCTCTCCATGATATGCCTAGACACCCAGAGAAGCATCTTCCTAAGTTCGATCCTGAGAAAGGCACATCGGCGGAAGACCATATTAGTAGTTTCTATCTGTCTCTACAAATCATGAGAGTTCAGTCTGATGATGTCGCATGTAGGCTGTTCCCACACACTCTTGTAAACCATGCGGCCACCTGGTATCGTTCCCTACCCAGTGCTTCTATTACATCCTGGGACCAGTTCCGTCACGTGTTCCTGCAAAAGTTTGCAGAAGATAAAACACCCTCTATGCTCCTCACAGAGTTAAGCACTATCAAGTGTCATAGAAAAGAGAAAGTTAAAGACTTTAACCAACGCTTCGCCACAATATTGCAAAAATTTCCTCCAAACTTAGCATTGGACGATTCTATCACCATCGACTACTATACTAAAGCTCTCCCTAGGGATATTGCCGTTTTCGTCAAACGTGAAGCCCACGCTACCCTTACAGCAAATTACGCTGCTGCTCTCGCGGTAGAAAAAGACATGTTGTCGATAGGAGTCATGGACCACGAAGGAAAGGATGATCACAAACCAATCGCTAAAAAAGGTCACTCTTCCACCCCTAATAGAGAGAAAGAAACTTTTGATTTCGAGAGTATGGCCAAGACCCTCAAACTACTAACGAATGAGGTCTCTGACTTGAAGAGAAAAGGCATTGAGACATCAACTTCTACTAAACCTCCAAAACCCTTTTTCAAGAAAAGTAATCCTAACACCAGCAGACCTCCGTCAAACTCCAGTGCCGCTCTCAACGTGGAAGAGATAGGGAAGGATAATTTTTGCTCTTTTCACCAAGCTGCCCACTCTGAAAAAGCGTGCCCGCAATGGATTGGCAGCATGACCGCGGTGGTTAACCAACTTTTGGATGACCAAACTCCGGGAAACCAGACAGAGGATGATGTTTCTGATCGAGATGAAGGCTCGCTCCTAGATGGGGAACCAGGAGCCTCTGTTCTAACTTTTGATATAATACGCGGGGGGGATCTTGTTCCCATTGATATCAACATGGCGGGCAGTCCCAAGGCTCAGCCCACTCGAAATTATAGTCTTAGAAGCAAAGGATCTATCCCCGAACAGTCATATGAAGACAAGAAAAGGGCTTTCCTGAGGAAAATTCTCCCCCCTGGAAACGAAGGACAAGCTACGCTGGAGAAGCCCACAAATAGTAACAACAAAGCAAGTCACAAGAGCAAGCTCCCGGTGGAACCCTCAAAAACCACTACCGAACCTAGTCCCCAAACTGATACTAGCTACAACATAGTGGAGGACATGAAAAAGACCAGAGCTAATATCTCACTCTACGAGTTGGCCCGCATCACGAATCAAAAGGAACTTATTCTAAAAGCTTTCGCCAACAACCAAAATACGAAGAATGTCAGCAACACGTCTGCACAAACCAGTCCAGATATCCAGTCTATAGTGAACGCTGTCAACACGAATTCGAGAGGATCCACCCCTCCCTTCCTTTTGTCTTTTGAGATGTTTAACTTCAACGTTCACAATTGTCTTGTCGACTCCGGTGCATCCACGAATGTCATGCCTCTATCTGTGTGCAAGAAACTCAACATCCGCCCAGAGAAAACTGACGCAAAAATCATTCAACTTGACAGATCACAAGTACCAGCCGTTGGAGAATTAAACAATGTCATCATCCGCCTCTCATCCGACTCTAGAGTCCATCAATGCATTGATATTGTGGTTGTTGACATCCCTGAAGCCTATGGTGTACTGCTTAGCAGGGACTGGTCTAGCAAGTTGCAAGGATACTTTGCCACAGATTGGTCCCACTTATGGCTACCTTACAAGGGGAGAAACAACCAGATCAGAGTCGAAAGTGAACCATACATGAAACACACTGTAACTGATTTGGATGCCACAAATGAACCCATCAGCTTTTCCCAGGAGGAACTTGGTATGTGTTTTCTAGATTCCATTTTTTGATGTTACCGACCTCCTCAGTCTTCAGTAGGCCCCGAGGTCCAATCTGAAATGACACTCGTCGCAGAGGAACAAGCCCAAGCTGTCTCACACCAAGCCGAAATTCCTCCGCAATCCACTGCCCCCAAGGGCCCGGAAAGCGACATATGGACCTTGTATTACGACGGTTCCAAAAATCTCGATGGTTCTGGCACTGGTTGCGTTTTGCTTGATCCTCATAAGAATAAATTCTTAATCTCCTGTCGGCTGGAGTTCCAATGCACCAACAACACTGTCGAGTATGAAGCTTTGATCCTTGGGCTTAAAAAGGCGCTGGACTTGAAGGTAAAATGCTTACGGGTCATTGGAGACTCCGAGATTATCACTCGGCAGGTACGCAATACTATTCACTATTTGTCTCCACATTTAAAGGCGTATCAGCAAGAGGTATGGCGATTAATCTCTGCTTTTGACGCTTTTGGAATTAAATCTGTCCTTAGGATGCATAACGCAGCGGCAGATACTCTGGCTAATGCTGCTGCCAGATTTACCCCTTTGAGGGATGGTTTTTCTATTGAAGTTATATATAAACCCTCCATCCCAGACAATGTCACTAACTTGCGCGTCTTCGATGATGATCAACAGGTGCTGGATTTCATGTGTAACTCAGAGATATTCAAAGACGCTGCTATAGATGAAGATGAGCATGACCAAGCTATGCAAAAGGAGTACGAACAAGTCAAAGGAAACCCCATGCCTAAAGGGGTGGTATCACTTGAGAAGCTTTTTGATCTGCAAAATCGTTTCCGAGGGCCCCCAAACGCCAAAGTACAGAGCTCTATCTTGGCCCATCGACAAGTGAACTTGGGATCAGAAGATAATCCTAAATTCGTCAACCTGGGTAAAGACTGCACCCCCCAAGAGGCTCAAGATTTCACTCAGCTATTTCGCAAGTATCGTGACGTATTCGCTTGGACATATGAGGACTTACGCACATACGATACTCGAATCATACAACATGTGATACCCATCAAAGAAAATGTAAAACCTTTCCAACAAAAGCTCAGGAAAGTACATCCTACGATGGAACCATTGATTCTGAAGGAACTCAAAAAAATTTTAGATGCACGCATTATCTTTAAAGTTCGCCATTCCACATGGGTGTCCAATTTGGTTCCGGTACGGAAGAAGTCAGGTGAAATTCGCTTATGCGTGGATTTCCGAAACTTAAACCGGGCCTCGAATAAAGATAATTACCCGGTACCCCCTATGGAGCAAATATTACAAGCAGTGTCCGGGTCAGAAATGTTCTCTTTGTTGGACGGTTTCTCTGGCTACAATCAAGTACTGGTGGCTGAACCAGATAGGTTAAAGACTACTTTTCGGACTAAGTGGGGAACCTTCGCATTCAGGCGTATGCCCTTTGGATTAATCAACGCAGGAGCAACTTTCCAAAGAGCTATGGATATAGCGTTCAGAGGTCTGATAGGCCAGAGTGTGGTGGTCTATTTGGATGACGTCACTGTGTTTTCTAAACATCGGGGGGATCATTTGCGTCACCTCAGACAGATCTTCGAAAGGTGCAGAAAATACGGTATCTCGCTCAACCCAAAGAAGAGCGTTTTCGCCGTAGCGGAAGGAAATCTGCTGGGTCATATCATAACTAAGCAAGGCATTGTCGTTGATCCAGAACGTGCGAAAGCCATCGCTCAGATTCCTCCCCCCAGTAGTAAGAAAGCAATGCAGTCCTTTTTGGGTAAGATCAATTTTGTACGTAAGTTTATATCAGATTTCACCCAGATAGTTAAGCCACTACAGGGAATGATAAAGAAAAATGCTACCTTCAAATGGAATCAGCCCGAAAAGGAAGCTTTCGACCAGATCAAGAAAGCTATTGCCGAAGCACCTTCCCTCCAGAGCCTAGATTTTGGCAGAGATTTTAGCTTGTATACTTTCGCTTCGGATTCGTCCCTAGTAGCTGTACTCACGCAAAAGGACAAAAATAATGACGAGCGCCCCATTTCATTCATGAGTACTGGTTTGCAGGGAGCTGAATTAAATTATCCTGAAATCGAAAAACAGGCCTATGCGGTATATAAAGCGGTCAAACATTTCAGACCATACATCTTAAAAAATCATGTCACGGTTTACGTCCCCCACCCAGCTGTTCACTCACTGTTCATGCAACAGGAGCTGGGCGAGAGACGAGGGAACTGGGTTGCGTGTATGCAAGAGTATGACTTAGAGTTTAAGCCAGCATGCACAATTAAAGGGCAAGGTCTATGCCAAATGGCTGCAGAGGCCGCAAGTTCCCACCAGGTTGAAGAAGATAATTGGGAGCAAGAAATTGATATGTACCAAACTGACGTCGTGCCTCAGATAAGGAACCCTTCTTGGTACTCGGATATTTCAGGATATTTAGCACACGGTATATTGGACCCCGCTCTAAATGCCCGGCAGGAACGTGCAATCAGACTCAAAGCTGCGTCTTACCAGATAATCCAAGGGAAGCTTTTCAGGAAACATTCCGATGGGGTCATGTTACGTTGCCTGGAATATGATGAAGCTCAGAAAATCTTAACCGAGCTGCATGATGGACCAGTAGGAGGTCATTTTACCGGGGATACTATGGCCCATAAAATAATGCGAGCAGGTTATTATTGGCCAACTCTTTTCAGAGATGCCCACGCATATGTTCGGAAGTGCATTCAATGCCAGAAATTCACAAGCCGAGAAGCGCGTCCCGCCGCCCCTTTGTTGTCAGTAGCAGTGGAAGAACCTTTTCAACAATGGGGTCTGGACGTCATTGGTGAGATCTTACCCCACTCTTCTAAGCAACACTGGTACATTCTAACGGCTACTGATTATTTCACCAGGTGGGTTGAAGCAGTACCGTTACGCCAAATCAACGATCAGGAGGTAATGCAATTTGTCACTCATTCCATCATTACCAGGTTTGGCGTTCCAACTTCCTTGGTTTTTGATAATGCAACGTATTTTTCATCTTTTAAATTATATGATTTTGCTTTGGAAAATGGCATTGTTCTTAAACACTCTACAAAGTACTATCCCCAAGGAAATGGTCTAGCGGAATCAACAAATAAAAATCTGATTCGCATCATTAAAAAGACCCTTCTGTCTCACCAACGCAACTGGCACAATGCCCTCCAAAATGCACTCTGGGCTGATCGCGTCACCCCTAAGTCCTCAATAGGCACCTCACCATATTTTCTCGTGTATGGGAAAGAAGCTGTCCTCCCGCCCAATTTGTCTCTTCCTGCTCTGCAGTTGTCTCAAGAGTGTCATGGTACCCCTTGCCCCGCCTTGCAAACCCGCATTGACACCCTGCTGAAATTAGAAGAGGAAAGGCAGAAAACCCGGGAGAAATTCGCCATCCACCAGAGTCGGATCAAGAAGTGGTTCGATAAAAAGTCTGCGGGAGATAAAAAATTTGAAGTAGGAGATCTGGTCCTAAAGTGGGATAAAGCTCACGAAGAAAAGGGAAAACATGCCAAATTTCAAGCACTATGGATAGGTCCCTTTCAGGTTAAAGAAAAGGTGGGTCCCCATACATTCCGATTGCAAACTCTGGAAGGAAAAGTCGAGGTCCTCCCGGTAAACGGGCATGACCTCAAACACTATTTTACTTGAGTAGCCCTCAGTGGGCTGTTTCTGCCCGTGTACTATAAAATTCGGTTTTGTTCTACTTGTCAAAAAAAAAAAAAAAAAATAATAATAATAAATAAATAAATAAATAAATTTTTCTTTCTCTAAATCTACAAGGAGGACCTTGTATAAGCTATCGCAACTGGCTCACTCTTTGATAGGTTCTATGCTGATGAAAGGCCCTTCCCGCAAAACACGGAGCAGTCAAAACTCGCTTGTAATGGGCACCAAGGGATAGTACACGGCCTTACTGGAGTCTTCAAGCATAAGGAACCACCTAGCGGCTTTGAAGGGTAGGTCTCACATAGCAGCAACCGGATCGCAAGGGAACAGAGCTAACTCAGGGGAATTTCAGGTCATCCGGGAAAAACCCAAGTCCTCATATAAGACCAGGAGCAACCTCTCTGCAAGCAAAATAAGTCGGGATCCCTCATCCGCCCAGGCAAAATATGCCCATCTAAATAAGTGCCACAGGCACATTCTCAAATAAGTGCAATCGCACACAAATAAAGGGTAAAGGATTGAGAAAGGCTTCCTGCGCAGAGAGGTGATGTAACGACTTCGCCGGGGTACTGACCAGGCTCGCTGGCAGCGGAGCAACGTTCATGACTCCTTAGGCAGTGACTCCGCCGGAGCCGAGAGGTTCGCTGGCAGCGGAGCAACACCATGAGGACGAAATAATTGTACCGGACCCTGCAGTTGTCCAAGGTTTCTCCAACCCTTCCGATCCTGGAGCACGAAAAGTTAAAATTCGGTTGATCTGCACCCAATAAGCCAAAAGGCCAGGCAACGATGCGAGGTGACAAAGGAAGGAAGGTGTAAACTCTGAGGTAAAAGAACAAGCTAGTATTAGGCCCCTCCCTCCTCCCTCATCGACCTTTCATCGGCAGAGACTCTGTATTCATCCAGTGAATCGCCATTTGTTGTAGCCCCTACAACACCCTCCAAAAAATACAAAAAGATAATAACACACACTTCTAAATTTTTTGGAGCCCCTTTGAAACTAGAAGAAGAAGCTAAGTAAAGTTTTTAAGAGCAAGTCGCTAAGTCGCGAATCCATGATTTGCGACCCATGCGACCTATGCGACTCTGCGACCCTAAGGTCGCCAGGTCGCCAGGTCGCAAGAGTCGGAAGTCAGGAAATTTGCGACCTTGCGACCCAGCGACCTTAAGGTCGCGAGGTCGCAAGGTCGCAAAATTAAGAGATTAAGGGAATTAGCGACTCAGCGACCTTGCGACCCAGCGACCTTAAGGTCGCGAGGTCGCAAGGTCGCAAAGTATCAACTTGCGACCTCATTTAGTGCTCGCACGTGCGACTCCTTTTTATAAGGGCGGGTCACTAGGTCGCATTTGTGACTCGCGGCGAAAATCGTGGAATTGCTCTGACAGGTCGACTGGCGCGTTTTCTTCCGGGTAAGTTGCCATTTCCTCCCTGTGTTTCCTTCACGAGCATTTCTTGCCAAATTTTGGGCCTCCCCATGGTCTTAATTTCTTGCTGGTGAGGATGTAGGGTTTTCTGTTGAGTTTTATTGTTGTTTTGATTCTCATAAACCCCAAGGTCACCTTTGTCTTGCCCAGATCCTCATGGCTGTGCCCTATCTCCAGTTTAGACCCTTTCCAGCCGCGTATATTTCCCGTTAGGGAGAGATTATCTGCAAAACCACGCGCGTTCGAAACCCCCCGGCAGGCCCAAGTGCGACCTGCGACCCAGCGACCCGGTCGCAAGGTCGCGAAGTCGCGCGATCTTCTGTTAGCGACTCTGCGACCCTGCGACCTAGTCGCAAGGTCGCGAGGTCGCATGTGAGTTCTTTTGTTAATCAGCCACCCTGCGACCCCAAGAGAGCAGTTAATAAAATTCTGCATATGTAGACTGCATTTAGCCGTTATCATCATGTCTTTCTCATCCTGGGATTCTTTCCTGAATGCAACAGGTGAATTTGGAGCACACACGATACCGGTTCTCTCCGACTCCAGAAACATGGCACCCCGGGTGTCCCGAAAGAAAGGTAGGCAGGTGGTGGAAGTAGAGTCGGACACAGACATACAAACATCTCCTCCACCAATATACAGAGACACTCTTTGCACCTTCGCAAAGGAGGACAGCCTTAGGTGGTATGAAGTATACCACGAGTTCGCCATACCAGAAGATGAGTTTCCAGAAGATCTCCCGGACCGGGAAGTATACCTAAAGGTCAAGAGATCCAAATTGCATCTAGCAGGGGCACATCCCGCCATCTTTCCATGCCCAGAAATATTAGACTGGATCATACAGAAGACGGATCCCAAGAGGTTCGTAATCCGAGATAGTGGAGGTAAAGCTTTTGCAACGTTGGAGGGCCCAAAAGCCCAGGTCTTCTACTCGCTGCCCCAACCAGAGGAAAATTTTACCCCGAGATGGTTTTCTACAAATGAAGTACCGGTGGTTGATACAATCAGGAAATGGTGGGCGGAACCAGATAAATTTAAAGTCAAGAAAGACCAGGAGTACCCGGTGGCCAGTCTGAGGAAAGTGTATAAATTAGTGGCCGCCATGCTTTGCAGATTTTACGGACGTCCGGACGCCACCACTTTCAACGGCGCATGGGAAACTATAATGGAACACGTAACGGTGCACGGCACTCGATTCAATTGGGCTGGTATATTAATGGGCTCAATGCAAACAAATTTGGCTTCGGCTTTAGCCCCAGATGAGGGAACGTCGTCAGAATTTTATATGGCTTCGTATTTATTAGATGCTGTCTGTGCCCAACTGCATGTTGAGGGATGGCCACATAATTGGGACTCCGAACAGACCCAGGCAATCCATTTGTAGACCAAGGTATTCTGGGAATCCAGGTACAAGTCAGATATTGAGCAAATCTCTCATATATTCATTCCCGCCCTTTACGAGAAACTATTTGGTCAAGACACCCCCTGCATGTCTTGGCGAGAAATGGAGACACTAGGTCAGGTGGCGCACTGGTTTCCATTCGCTGAATATACAATCATCTGATTATTTGGCACATTCAAAGCACCACATGCTCTGCCTAAGTTTATTACCGATAAGGTGCTCATGCAGGAGGTATGTTTCCAGATGACCTCGGGCTTCTCCAATGTCCTTTCCAAAGGGAAGAAGAAACCTTGGCCCGCTCTACCCCTCACCATTGGTGCTTATACAGTCAAGGACTCCAGAGAAGTAGGGCGTGAAGGGGAAGAGATAAAAGGTTATCACTTTAGAAATCTGGATTGCCGAACTTATGACCCAGTCAGGATAGTTCCTGAGCATTGTAAAAGGGCCAATTTTAAATGGAGTTATCAGCATGTGGAACGCCCAGCAGAGGACGAAAAAAGAAACTGGTACAACGCAGACAGGAAACTAGCTCCGGGGATTGACTCTGACCGAGAAGAAGAGGATCACCAAAATGTAGAAGACAAGAGCCATAAACTAGGAGGCTCTTCTTCCTCTCGGGATAAGAAAACCCGGACCAATACGAAGACTGACACCTCGGATCAGCTAAGAGGAGTAGAGGCCCAAGCCAAGAAGGAAGAATAAAAGAAAATGAAGGAGGATGAAGAGAAACGTAGAAAAGATGCAAAGACAGAGCGGAAGAGGAAATAGGCTGAGGAAAAGGAAAGACAGGAAAAGGAAGCACATGAAGTGGCAGAACAAGCACTTAAGGAAGAACTTGACAAAGTCGATCGTCAAAAGAAGGAAGACCAAGCCGCCGCGGCAGAGCGAAAGAGAAAAGCTGAAAAAGAAGCAGAGGCAGAGACATAACGCAGGAAGAAGGAGGAACATGACAAGGCAGAAGCCGAGCGTCGGCAAAAGGAGAAAGGAAAAGGACAAACACAGGATAAAGAGGATGAACTGATAGATGATATCGACATATCTCCCCTGGAGATTCCTCCGAGTGGCAAGAAAAGTATCCTCCCTGATGACGTTTTTCCCGGGGAACAAGAGGAAGAGGTCTTCGACCTGACTAGATTGACATTTGACCAATTCTCTTTCAAAATACGGCAAGAGAGAAGAAAAGCCTTGGCGCAAAGCCATTCCGCCATATCTACGGTCGCCACTGGAAAGGACATAGTCCCAGATACAAGGACTAACCCTGTAATGATAGCATCAGCAGGTACCGCTTTTGCCGCAGCTACGGAGGAAAATGTCACTAGAATGAGCAGGGAGATTATTTCCCTACAAAACAGGCTAAAAGCAGCGGAACAGGAGAAATTCGTACTAGAGAGTGAAGTGCGAAAGCTCCAAAGTAAGCCTTCCCAAGTCAATGAGGTCCCACTGGCGGCCATGAAAGAATGTGATGTATTGGAAATGACCATGAGGCAAGTATATAGAGAAATGCTCACCCTAAAACAAACAGTGGCCCCATTGGCAGAGGCACGAGCGGAAACCAAAGAGAAGCATGAGCAGCTCAAGGAGGCCTCGGTAGCTTTGGACAGAATGATAAACTGGACAGCGCAGTACCATCAAGCTCCCGAAAATGTGCCTAGGAAGGATTGGGGTCACACACAAGATGCCAAAGTACAAATCCGGATGAAGATGCAGTCCAAAGACAAGCTGGCCAAAGACTTGGACAAAGTGGTGTCTGCATATAATCACCTGATCAGTGGTATAGACTCCATGAATGCTCTTCATCACATTCCGTCATTAGGGGCATCCCTTTGAATCATATGCCCGATGTTAATGAAATTGGCTCTTTTTTCTAACCCGTGCATTGCTGCCGCACCAGAATTTGAGGCATCACGAGAGAACCTAAATCGGTTGCTTGTCACTCCAGTACAAATCTACACCAAGGTTGCCTCCCTCTCAATCCAGATCTCCCAGAAGAAGGAAACTCTGATACCAAATGCCCTGGAATGTATGCACCAATTAAAAGAGGAAACCCCTCTAGTCTCCCCTATAGCAGCGGATTACCAGGCCTGGCGAGATTTCCTCAAGGGGAAGAAAATCGTACTTCCCATCTCCTCAGCGTTGCTTAACTCCTCCACAACTAACTTTTCACAAGAGTCAACATTCTGTAAGATCAGTAGGGTTTACCATTTCAGTCGCAGTGTCACTCACACATGAGTCGCAGTCGCACTCATCAAAGTTTGTGTCGTGATGTTCGTCATTGGTTCTAGTGGAAGTTTCAACCTCGCCTGGAAGTCCTAAGCGCCGGAAGTCTCAAGGGGCTTGAATCTATAAATACCCCTGCGGGGCACATAGTTGGGGCTTCTCTTTGGTGGACTGAAGAGAAATATAGCATTGTAATTGAAGAATCATACTCTTGACATATGTAATACAAATACTTGTTAAAACCCCTTTGATTGGATGATGTGTTTAGCTGTGACAACACTGTGTGTATTCTGCGTACAGTTTCAGAATATCGTTTGATTAATGAATCTGTGTTATTAATAGTATCATTCATGCTCCATAGCTATCTGTGATTGCGTTGATGATGCTCAAGTTTACTATTTACTCTTATGATGAATGTTAATGAACTGTTTTATTAGCATTTCGTTATATCTTTCAGAAATTTAAGGGATATTCTCACCATAAAGAACTGTTTCTTTGGTGGTCAGATTATCTTGCAGGCATTACCCCATAGATGTGTTGCTAACGACACTTCCTGGGCGTATGCATTTTGTTTATTACCTTGCTACGCACAGTGTCATATATTGGTTTGATACATCAGTCATGTATTCTGTATCATGTGAATAAGTGTATGTTTGCAGATTCAATCAGGTTGTTCGAGACCGAAGAGAAAGTCATTTAAGCGGTAGCCGGACCCACACCCCGGACGGGATCCCTACTCCAAACGGTTCAATGTCTAGTTAAATTTCTACCTGTGGAGACCCCCATCATATTTTGACATATTTTCCGTCAACAAAACTATTTTATAAATGGGAAAGGTAGTGAATTTTGGAGTGAATTATGGAATAGCATATCATGCGTACTACTTATTTAGTTACTTAACCTGCAATATCTACTATCATTTTCAGTTTCTTTATTATTTTGGTACACTGCTCATTTTATCTAGAATTACAGTGAGATAGTTGTCTGATAGTTGGTCATATTATAGTAGGAATGTCATCAATATAGGAAATCTAGTTTTTGACTGAAAATGAGAGCAGGACATAAGGAAAATCATTGCCACAAGGTAAAAATATGATTGAAAACTTCTTATTGGAATGTATATTATTTGGAGTTAAATACAAACTATGATTATTTGTGGTAATGCTATGGATGTTGGAGAATAGACATTCAAGAAAGTATTGTCACTGTAACACATCTACAATGTAGTTGTAGATCCTTTTTCACCTTGGTTTCTCTTTTCTGCAATGGCTTGTAGTGGTAGCATGATGTGTGCATTAGATATTTGCTTCCAATGTTCTAGTGAACCTGGTATTTTCAAGAGGGTCATAACCTATTAGGAAAGAAATTATTTTTTCATAAGAGGCATTCCTAGAAAAATTGGTCAAGAGGCCAATCTGAAAGACAAAATTATAATATATATTGTGACTTCTCCAAAGCTTGAAACTTATTCAATGGTTGATACTTCACTAGTCAGTCAATAATGCAACAGCGTTCAGAAACTAAAACATAGTGGTGAATTGCAGGTCATGTTTGCGTTATGCTAGTACAAGCTTAGTCTATTCAGAGGCCTGCCATATGCAACAAAAGATATTTGTAGAGAAGCTTGCCATGTGCACTATTGGAATTGTAGGACAAATGAAATAGTTAGTTTATATATCTTCAGCGATTTTGAATTAGGAAAGAAGCCCTTAAAATGTACATCCATCATAAGAATAGGCCGAGTTCAATCTAGTCAAGTGTGTTGCTGCTTGCACACACTTGTTATTTATTTTTCCCATTTTAGGCCTTAGAAAACTGACATAGTAAATGTATAAGAGTTCCCAAAATAAGTGTCTAAGTGAGATGGAAGACATCTAAGAAAATTCAAGCTGGCCTATCCATGTTCACCCATTATTGGGCTTCTTTAGGATTAATAGTTGAGGAAAGTTTTTCAGCATTGTGGGACTAAGAAAGTATGTCAACTTGTAAGATTAAATAACATTGCAACACCATGAGATTCATCTAGAATTGTTGAACTGATGCTGAACAATTTAGCATAATAATAGGAGACAACTTAGCAACTTCTTAGTATCATGTTGCATGAAGAATTGACTTGAACCTAAGTTTTTGAGGCAACTGATATATTGCCCAAATCATGTCCTTTAGGAGACAAAGTTTGCACATTGAGTGTGTGAGAGGACGAATGGGTATCATGTTCACATGGATTGATACATTAGTCCAATTTATATTTTCTTATCTTTTCCTAAAGGTTAATATCAGTAAATGCGAACATGAGAGTGGGTGCCCTCACATTTGAAGAGACAAATCTAGAGGGATTGTGTTAAAAACCAATTAAGTTAATCGTTCTACCCTCATGCTTAATGGAAATAAACATTTGATATGATTCATTTCATATGTGCCCAAAGTTTGAAAACACTAAAGTTTAAACTCCCAACGTGTCCTTTATGAGAGTGGGTGCCCTCACATTTGAAGAGACAAATCTAGAGGGATTGTGTTAAAGACCATTTAAGTTAATAATTCTACCCTCATGCTTAATGGAAATAAACATTTCATATGATTCATGTCATATGTTCCCAACGTTTGAAAACACTAAAGTTTAAACTCCTAGGATCTCATCACTTTATTTATTTATGATTTTTACAAAAATTGGAGGTCATTGGTGAGAAAAAATCTCAAAAACCCTAAAAAAAATTATCAAAATGATTAGAAAAATGGATGTTGCTTGTAGAGGTAATGGGGTCTCTGCAAGAGGCAGCCAAGGAGGTGGTCACTTTTTGAACAAAAGAGGCTCTAAATCCTCTTGTATCCAAGCACTAAAGATCATTGATGACGAAGATGAGTCTAAGTTTGAAGATGAATTTGATTCAGTGAAGCTTGTGGGGAACAAGAAACCAATGTTGAGTCCTATTGAAAAAGCAGATCCAAAAACAAGTAGTGTGAAGGTTACTGGGGATGTTAATTATTTGAGCCAATCAAGATTTCACTAGCACAATATCTCACCATTGACACTCAAGGCAACCAACACAATGGGATATGAGCGTATGACCATTGTGCAAGAAGTAACTCTTCTATCTATTCTCAAAGGCAAGGATGTGTAGGCCAAGGTTAAAACTTGCACCGGCAAGACAATATCGTTTATATTTTATGCTATTGAGGTGATAATGAAGTCACAATTCCTCCAAGGTCATGAAAGGTCACCTATTCTTGTTCTTGTCATTTGTCCCACTATGGAACTTGCAAGTCAAGTTGTTGTCCAGGCCAATGTTTTGTTTAAATACCATGAAAATATTGTTGTACAAGTAGTTAGTGAGGGCACTAAATTACCAAGAAAACATAAATGGTTACAAACAAATCCTTGCCAAATATTAGTGGCCACTCCTGGAAGGCTTTGGTACCATATAGAGAATACCCCAGTCGTCTCAAATCGTTTAATGGGTGTGAAAATGCTCGTACTTTGATGAAGTCGGCCATTTGCTAGATATAGGGTTCCATAGGGATATTATTATAGGGACATCCCTAGTTCCTTATTACAACCATGTCGACCCAAGTAAAAAATCCTTGATATAGGGCTACCAACCCCTATAATGAATTTTGATTATGGGGATGTTACCACTTGTGACAAATCCTTGTCACAAGATTTTAAGCCCCCCATAATAGGCAAATCCCTCTTACAAGGCATCATCAACACTCATAACATTGATCCAATGTTGAGTACAACCCAATGTTACATAGTGAAACGCTCACCAAGGTTTGGGGCACGATCCCCATGCTTCCATGACAATGAAACTTTAAGTGAAACAATTGCAATGTCCCCAAAATAGTGAAATGTGATGCAAAACATTTTACTTTTAATGAGGGATGTTTCAAATATGTAAATTGGGTATCTAAGGTTATGGAGATGAAAATCCATGAGGCCAACCAAGGTTATGGAGTAAATTGCAAGGCATGAGCAACAAATAATGAAGCAAATGTATAATCCAATGTTTGTTAAGAGTTCTAAAACTCTAATGCACAAGGAAGATATGCATCAGCAAGAAAGAGATGAAAGTAAATCTCAGTAGTCAAGGACAAAGTTAGATGAATAAATTGACAAGTTGTGGATGTTGATGAAGAGAATGACCAGGAGAAGGTACAACAAGAGGAAAAGGACAACCAACAACAAAGTACAATTGACTAAGGACCTTTGCATTAGCAAGGAAAGTGGAAAAGAACAACATAGGATTTGGAAGCCTAGATAAGTGAATATAACATCAACACTAGGAAAACAACATGTAGGGAAGAATGGACAACTACAACACAAGCTTGGGATCCTATAGGATTCAAGAACTAATGACACATGAACAGTTCATGAAATTTTTCTACAATAGGAGTCTGATGCAAGAGCACTAAAACTTCCAAAAGCCATCAAGCATTCTCAAGAAAAGCTCCAAAAGGGTTTTCAACATTGAAAAGTAATTTCAATTCCTTATTTGTAAATATTGTTTGTTTCTTTTAATTATTATAGAATATTTTTAGAAAACATATGGGTAGGAACGATTTTGTCCTTAAGGAAAAATAAATTCTACCTTGAAAAGCATAAGAGATTTAGGGAATAAATCACGGAGCTACTTTTATTTTAAAGTTGTATTTGATCAATTTAAAATTAAGAGAAAATAAAATGACATTCAAATAAATGGGAAATCGGGCCATAGAGAGAATGAATGCCTCTCACCATGTGTATGCACAAAACTAGTAATAAGAGTTCATGCATTTACTATAACAGACTGTGTTGGATATATGTTGTTATAAATTAATGTATAACGAAGACCATGCATTTATTCTATATTCGATTTAATCTGAGTCAAAGTTTAATTATCTATTCATTTCTGGTTGAAGAATATCTTTTTTGTGCACACTAGAGGGTTTTGGGAAAATGAAGCTATTGTCAATGTTTTAGGAGTATAATTGACTACGAGAAGGCACCGAACTGTCAGTAAATCGTTGGAGGCATAAGGTTAACATGAAATTATGGAATGGGCTATTTTGATCCAACTAATCAACTCGTGCATGGGTTTGTTTGGACCATGAATATTAATTTGTAAAAGAATTGGAAGGAGAGTCCAATCTCTATGATATGGAATCACCTTGGAAGTAGTCAAGAGGAACTGACAGACAGAGAATTGAAGCCAACTAAGTTTATCTATCTTATCTTATGAGGATTGAGTTCCAACTTAAATAAGATTTTAGAGTCCAAATCTGCGTTGAGCTATATAGAAGTGTGACCATATTAAGATGAGACAATCACCATGGATATTAAGTTGAAGTGAATGTTTTCGGTACAATTTTTGGCATAAACACTGGAAAATGTGTTTTAACCTTGCGTTTTCAATTTAATTTGAATTATGAAAACATGTCGTTTTCTGTTTTGCTATATATTTCAATTAATGATCGAAATTGTAAATGTGAGAAACATTGCCAAAGAGCTCCGCTTTAGAATTTCACTCCACAACGTCATGCAGAGTGTGGAATGGGCATATGAATGGGTTATATTGCAGGTTTTCTGCTGTGGTTGAAGTGGTACCCACTGTCGGTGAAGTTTGCCCCCTGCAAGGTTCCATGGTCAAACCCACGAGGAGAAAGGGGTGCGTGCGCATATAACCACAGAAGACCCTATAAACGCCAAATGAGCCTTTGCCGTGGCTATATAATTAAGCATACCATCTACGCTGAATGGGTGTTTGCAGCAGCAACTACTTTGTGAATTTTAGGATTATTTTGATAATCTCCTTCCGGGAAGCAACTACTTTGTGAATTTCTGGATTCTTTTGCTAATCTCCTTCCAGGAAGCAAAGTTTGTGCTGTGGCATGTGCTATGCCCCTGCCTACTCCACATGAAGATTCCTTTCATGGTTTCTCTGACATCCATCTTCTTATAGTCGCATTCCATATCACTGGAAAACTCAAATAAAGATTTCAGTCATTGAGTTTCTATATTGAGTTCTGAGTGTCTTTGAAAACAATCTATTGATCGGAATGGCGGAGGGTTTGGTGATCCAATCACTTGCGGGCGTTGTACCATATGAGCTGCTGGGGATCATTAAAGATGTGTTGAAGAAGAGTTTTTCCCGCAAGGAGAATTGCAAACGCCTCCAAAAAACCCTGGAAGGAATCACACCTCTATTACTTGACAACTTTGCGAGTAGTGTAGAGTTGTCTCAACCTAGCCAGAAGCTGCTCAGCAAACTCTATCAACAGCTGCAGGAGGGTAAGAGGTTGGTTAAGGCCTGTTCCAAGGTAAATCGCTTGAATATCTTCAGGAGCTATAAGTATGCAAATAAAATTGAAGGCTTGGATTTGTTTATTGTCAATTTCACTCAGACGAAAGGTTGGGCACATATTTGTTCTGAATTGCATAGCCTGTGAGTACAACAGGATCAACTTGTGACTATTGGGCACAGAATAGAGCATAAAATTGAGAATATTGACCTCAAAAAGGAGGATAAACTTGAAGGGATTGGGCACAAAATTGACGCAATAAGGGAAGAATCTGACCTTAAGTTTATTGCAGACCAGATGTATCAATTGGAAATTGGTAAAAGGGCTTCCCAATCGAGCGTCCCAGAATTGCCAGATTTTAGAGTTGGTTTGAAGGGTTTGGTGTATGAGCTGAAAAAACGTCTCTTGCGCAATGATGCTCCACTGCTCGGAGTAATAGGCATGGGGGGCAGTGGAAAGAATACTGTGGCATTAGCCCTCTGCAATGATAATGAAGTCAAAGGTCATTTTAAGGAGATGATAGTTTTTGAAAGAGTTTCGCTATCACCGAACCTTAAGGGACTTCTTGAGAGAATGTGGGACAAGATTGCTGGCCAGAAAATACCTGAATTTCATGACTTCGAAGATGCGCATCAACAACTACGACAAAGGCTTCGCCAAATGGAACCTCAACCATCTTTGGTGGTGTTGGATGATGTTTGGGAAATTGATCATCTTGAAAAGCTTTTGTTTGAAGGAAAAGGGTTTAAAACTCTTATTGCAACTAGAAACAACAATGTTGTTAAATATGATTACCGGTATGATTTGCCGTCTTTGATAGAGCAAGATGCCATGTCCCTTTTCTGCTTTTCAGCATTTGATCGAAAGTCCATTCCAGAAACAGCAGATTACAACCTAGTCAAAGAGGTAATAGCAGAATGCAAAGGATTTCCGCTTGCTCTTAAGGTGATTGGAAGGTCTCTCCATGGTCAGCCACGTGCAACATGGATAACTGCCAAGGACAAACTTTCTCAAGGACAAACAATATATGAATATCATGAAACAGAAGTTCTGAAACGAATGGCAACAAGCATAGATATCTTGGAAGAAGAAGTCCGAGAATGCTTTCTGGACGTGGGAATATTTCCAGAGGCTGGAAAAATATCTACTGATCCATTGTTAGACTTGGGTGTTTATGTTCATAAGTTGAAATGGACAGTTGCTTACACAATCTTAATAGAACTTGCGAGTCGAAATCTTGTGACTTTGGTGAAAAATCAAAAAGGTACCCTGGGGAATCCTTATGGCTGTAGTGGTGAGCTTTCCTTAATTCAGCATGATGCATTGCGAGACCTAGCTATCTATTGGACCGAGCAGGAGCCTATAATTGAAAGACGCAAAAGGTTTATCATGCCTCAGAAAGCTGATTCTATTCGTAAAATGTGGAAGAAGCATGCAGGGCGTGATTTCAATGCTGAAATTGTTTCCTTCCACATAGGTTCGATGGAGGAGAAGGATTGGTGTCAGATGAACTTCCCTAATGCCAAGGCGTTTATCTTGAACTTTTCTACAAGTGAATACTTTCTTGAATCTTCCACCATTCATGCAATCAATGGATAAATTAAAGGTTCTCATAATTGTAAATCACAATTCTAAGCGGGCTACTCTCAAAGGTATATCAGTCCTCTCTTCATTAATGTAGCTGAAAGTTATTCGGTTACAAAGAGTAATTGTTCCTCCCCTCCAAGAATACTGTCAGTCCTGGAAAAAACTAGAGAAGTTATCCTTGGTTCTATGTGAGGGTTGTGGGAATACTACAGGATTACATATGGGGGTGGATTTAAATTTCCTCTGTCTTCTTGAGTTAGCTATCGAGCACTGTAGTGATTTGAGGGAACTTCCTACAAGTATTTGTAGTTGGACTACCCTTAAACGGTTATCTCTCACAATTTGCCATGATCTTCATAAGTTATCGGAAGATATAGGTAATCTCAGCTCACTGCAGATGCTCAAATTGTATGCATGCCCAAGTTTAAAAGAACTACCATATTCAGTCTGCAAGCTAAGACAACTACAATTCCTTGATATTTCACTTTGTGGGTACCTAAAACAACTCCCATATAAATTGGGCCAATTATCTAGTTTAAAAGAACTTGATATGAGGGAGTGCTCTCGTGTGAAGCAACTTCCCAAATCGGCTAGTGACTTAAGGTCTCTGGTTCATGTCATCTGTGATGAGAAGATTCGGCATCAGTGGTTATCTATCAAGGCCTTTACCATTCCCAACCTCCGCGTGGAAGTTGCAGAAGAACACTTCCATTTGGATTTGCTTGAAGATTGATTGATTCATAATATATAGGATGGCACTTGCAGGGATTCTCTCTCTCTATGTAGATCTCCTGAGCCAAGGTGAAAAACTGGGTGTCTAATAAACAGAGTTACATTGGAGCCTTGAACATTGTTGGTTGAAATTTGGAAAATAACAAAACCTCAGTATAATGGGGCTATGAGGTTTACTCAACAAGGAGCTCAAGGAGATTAGCCCTACACAGTTGTTCGCAGTGATAGAAACAATTTATTTTGTGCCTGGAAGACACTATCCTGCGGCATTGAGACTTTGTCAATTGGTACAAAGTATAACTTACTTTTATATATGATATTTTTCTATCTAGTCATGTTCACAGTGCATAATATGATCAATTTTTTCCAACATCCGTGAACCTGGTAAACTTCCTGCAATTACTGAACTTTCGATGGCTTGGGAAATAATAAACAGCATGGCAACGTCATGCAGAGTGTGGCTCATGGCATAATGTGTAAGATGGGAGAAATAGGCACAATCGTTTAATTGGTACAATAGCTGTAGGTTGGAAGGGCATACAGAGTTTGCACTTGTTATCATTGGAACATAACCAGTTGACAGGGTTTCTTCCATAATGGATCTGGAAATTCAAGGATTTGCAAGTTCTTAGTTTCTCCAATAATTTGTTTTATGGAGAAATTCCCACCCAAGTATCTAAATTGAAAGTTCTTTGTACTACACCTGATCCATTAGAGGAAGGCTCTAACTTGTTATCATTGGAACATAACCAGTTGACAGGGTTTCTTCCAGAATGGATCTGGAAATTCAAGGATTTGCAAGTGCTTAGTTTCTCCAATAATTTGTTTTATGGAGAAATTCCCACTCAAGTATCTAAATTGAAATTTCTTTGTACTACACCCGATCCATCAGAGGGAGGCTCTAAGGACGAAACTCTGTGGGGATGTTTTGATGCACTGTCTGCTAATGGTTTCACTAGATCGGACAAAACTAAAGCTATGTTCTGTGTTCAATTTCAAGGGCCAGGAACAAAATTTTCAACTTCAACTTCTTTATTTTTCTAAGGGTTTGATCAACTTGTCAAAAAATAGGTTAACTGGTAGAATTCCTTCACATTTTGGGTTGGTCAAAGGCCGAGTTTAAATATCTCCATCAATAAATTCACAGGACACAGACACATCAAATATGGGGTCTAGACCAAAAAAATAAGTTAGAGATTACTGCAAACGCAACATGCAACTCAGATTCAAGACATCGAAATAATAATAATAATAAAAAAAATAAAAAAAAATAAAAATAAAATATTAAATAAGTTCGCTTGCAAAGCATTAAAATATGGGGTTTTCAGAAAATAGAAAAAGATTCAACTTGGTTATTTCCGGAGGTTCATTTTATAAATACCTTGGGTAGGCTATCGATGCAGTCCATGAGAATCAGTACTCGAATGAGAAAGGTCCCCCATACCACAACTTGTCGTTATGAAACAATTGGAATGTGACTACCTAGGCTTGGATACTCTTTTCTTGATACACTCTACTTGACTCCGCTTGGTCCACTTGGTTACTGTGCTTTGATACCCCACTGTTACCATTTCATCGTTGACCCATTATGCATTCAGTAAGGAAGTTCGAGAACCAAATTCATTCAATCCCAATATATTCCCCTAGATTCCGTAGACCGAGAGTAGATTCTTTCTCCAGATTGATCTCAAGATACAACATCATCAGGGGGTGGGCAGCATCTTGACTTTACTTCCTCCTCAAAGGCCAATCCGACTGCATCTCAACAGCTATGGCATCAACCAGCTACCACAAACGATACAAGGGGTAGAGAATCCCTGCAGAAAGCCCTCCAAAAGGTTCCACTTGCAAGCAGGAATAAAAATTTATCAAAAAATGAAAAATAGAATCATTCGCTTCCTTAGAAGTATTCAAATTGAATTTTCAACCAATGCTAGAGGGAGGCGGAATTTTTTGGAGGGAAATTGGAATTAATTTAAAATTAAAAATTAGAACAAAATTAAATTGCAATAATAATATTTAAAAAAAAATTATATATAATATTAAATTAAAATTTCAATATAAATAAATAAGTTATTAAAATGTATATGAATTATTTAATATGTAAAAATTATAAACATAATTAATTAGTAGTTATAATTATTTATGTGATCATCTTTAAATTAAAAGACTCAAAATTAAATTTATTTGGTTTTTCCTTGTTTTAATATAGACATAAAAAGGTATGATAAAATGCCCTCTTTTAAGGTTTGATAGTTATTATTTTTTTTACTAAGCTTTCATCTATCATAATGAGGCCCATTTCCCAGATTTAGCATTATGAGAGTTGTTATAGTTGCTACAACACCACCCAAAATTTTGGGCATTTGTCGAACTCTGATGTTTTCCCCATTCGCACTTTACATGTTGCCCCCACACATCATGTGTTGCCTCAGATGTTAACATTATGAAGACATTACAGTTCTGAAGGTGTGTCACTTCAGTGATGTTCCAAGAGACTCCCTTCACTTCAAAACTTATCTTTCCCTAGTATGTAGCACAACCAACTGAAGCACTGAATGTGGACAAGCAGCATTTCATTTTGGATCCCCTTATGTTGACTATACTAGGGTTTGGGAGAAACCATAATTTGGAAAGAAAGTGACCCCCTTTCTGTGTTAAACCTATACCTCTAAGGGCATAGTCTCATCAACATCGCACACCATGGTGAGATTTATTGCATAGCATGTCACCCTAGGCCCTTGACTGGTCCTATGCCTTAGCATGTGCAATAGGGTTTGAGAGAATTATATATTTTTCTCGGCATCCTTGAAACCTTAGGCATTGGTGATTGAAGGTCCAAACCTGCCATGAATTAATCCTTACTCTCGAGGGTGATTATCATCTTCACCTTCTCATCTTATCTCGAAACTGGATCACTCATATGCATCAGGGTTTACAAGGTACCTCATATAGCATTAGTCCTCATTCCCTCTCATTTCATTAGGTTTTGGGCAGGTATTTTTTGTTGGGAGTTATCTTGTCATCAACCTACATTTTCAAGGGTATTTTCCCATTGTTCATATTGTGCATGTACCCTTATTCTCTCCATTAATTTAGGGTTTGGATTATTATGGTCTTGTTCAGATGTTATAAAATCCTAAGTTATCATAGCCATGAATCAAAGGTTAAAACCTTTTCCTCTTGAATTTCACTTTGGCGCGTATTACTCGGGTTTCTCTCCACCAAGTTTTAAGGAATCATATCCATCATATCCATGTGCATATGCATTATTTTCTCAAAATAAGGTTTTTTTATGTGTGAGAGAGTAAGCCTCCAAAGCTTGGAATTTCGTTTCATATGTTAATATTAGAAGGAATGTTTGAACATTCAAGTCATAATCATTTACAAAACTACCTGAAAGTATCTAGTGTAATTATCACAAGATATACTTAAGTTGAGGATAACCTAATCATGATCGTTGAAGTCCTTACTTAATGCATGCCTGAAATTCTACTATTTGGTTGATAACCAAATCTTTATATTGCGAATGTGAAACAACTTTGGATAGTGATACCCTAGAGCCATAAAGAGACTTACTATTTGTATTAGTATTCATATTGTTTTATGCTGTGGCTCATGCCTTCTTGTAATGTGGCATCGCAGGTCTTTTCTTAAACCACTAAGGGGGGAACACCAATTCAAAAGGAATAAAGACACAGTGGTCTACATACAAGAGGGCTCTCAACCATATGTATATTTGGTCACTTCTTCTCATGAGGTTGGTGTGTGTGCACATGGATAAACCAATCCAGGTTTTCGTTGAAAGCATCGCCCCAAACGATGAAAGGAGCACCGCCTAACTGGGCCTCACATGAAAATTTGGAAAGCACCAAGACATTGGTCACTGAGAAAGCATTGGGTAAGGGTGAACATGCGAGACTATGAGAAGAAAAACACTTGAGTCTTCCATCCTTTTAGTACGGTTGCAGAAGTAAAGGCTAAAGCAGAGGAAAATGCATAAGTCATTTATGTACCAATGCCATTTTTTTTTGCAACTATTTTGGAAGCAATAATGCCAAACTATACTTGTTTTTCTGCATTAAGGAGGGCATTACCCGACATGGTATGGTACGTGTAAAGAAAACTTTAAACGAGCAATCGAAGACTCGACTTATTGGGTCAAATTGTCAAGCCTAGTGAGTGAAAAATTGATCTTTATATGGATTCGCCTTGGCTACATATTAAGTCGAAGCATGCAATCCAATGATATGGTGAGAAGGAACCACTTAGGAAGAGGACTTATTTAAATAATAAATATTGGCTTCAGGGCTTGGCAGGTGTTTAATTAAAGTGGCCCATGCTTGGAGTTTTGGCTTTATTGGCCAAACATGTGAGGATCAACACAATTACATCCAAAAGTCGCATTTAAAGAACTATTGGTCAAAATCTTGGTGGTCACCACAACACGAATGCACACTCCAAAGTAGAGCATAAAAATCAAATGGTAAAGGGAGTTAACGAGTTATGATCATTACGAGAGAGAGAGAGAGGACGAGTTGTGCTTTTCTTTTGGGTGATATGAACATTTATATACAAGTCACATGCCATGGGAATATGTCATGTATGTATATTAACATCCCATAAAAAGGACCTTTTAATTATGGCAATGTTTTATTAGGGTGCAAGCGAAGCCATAGATCAATGAAGACGTTAATAAAACGATCTTCTGGGAGTGGACGTTGGCTTCTAAAATACAACGATAAGGCTCCAAAAGGATTGCATAGGTGTTACCACTAACGTCCACCAACCAGGCCATAGTGAGACCACACGTAGCTAAACATACATAGCTAAGTAACATGGATTTACATTTGAGCCCTTAGCTTTGCCTGCTAAATGTCTAAAAAACATGGGCATAGAAATCTTCTTTGTTGTTTGCAAACTCCTTATAACACAAATAGTTGAATTTTAGGCCTGTCTTTAGAGAAACGACTATAGCTTAATGTTAGACCTGAATATATAATCTTCAAGGGAGATTTCAACCCATTGTTGGTATAGATTAACTTCTTGAGATTGAAGTCAACAGGACAGGCTGGAAATTGATAGTAGAAAAGAATTAGAGAAAAAGCCACTGGTTGGAGGGATTTATAAGCTATTTCCTGGGATTGTTTGTTGGGCACATGTTGTGATGTGTTCGCTTGGGGTATTGATTTTGAGATTGACTTGTGAATAGTATTCATGGAATTAAATTTTGTTTATTTGCTAAAATGGAACTCTTGGCAAAGATAGTAGTCAAGAACTTGAACAAATCCATCTTTGAATGCAGACCTAGCCATGAAATATGTCATCCTAACATTCTTAAAGAACCACAAGGTAATTTTTGATGCTAGCAGTGCAATGTATTTTCTTCACTAACCATCCAGTAATTTGTCTCCTACAAATTTCTTTATGTGCCTATATCCATGAAAATATTTCAATCCATCAAAAATGATATTTCAGCTGCCTAGAAGAATATAAAAGGGATTAGAACTTGTAGTAAAAAATGTTACCATGCTATATTAAATATTTAATTGATTATTTAATCAGTTTCTTCATTCATCATGGCCCTCTCAATCCCATGCCAATAGAATGGGGTACCTCATATGATATATCAAGACTTGCAAATGTGGGCAAATAGTAAATCTTTCTAGTGAAAGTGGTTTAGCAACCAAAATTCTTCAAGCTTATTTCTGGTTAAGGGTTTTCACTCTAATATGCGATGGGGAGGAAGAAATATGTGTCTGCTCCTTATGAATTTTTCTCCATCCCAAGAACTCCTTTTTAGAGTTTCAATTCCATTACAAGTTGAAGTGAATATCTCCATAAGTGATTTCTATTTTTATTATTTTTTAAATTGTGACGAATAAATGATTGAATGTGTTCATTCTTGGTAGTTCTAAATGTTGTTTCTCATGAAACACAGATTGCATTCACCCTGCTCAGTGCAAAGTCTTCATTATTATCGAGAACAAACAACTTTCTGATTTTAGACATAAACATAATTACTTCAGGATGAATATTAGCTAGCTGATCTTTCACAGCATCAACCTTCTCAGTCCATAGCACAATTGCGATCTGACTGATTGTCTCTTGCTCCATTATTTTTGCAGCTTAACTTCAAGAGGTACCCTTTCTTTATGTTTTGTTTTTCAAAAAAGTTCGCTTCTTTTTCAAACTAAAGTGATTGGAAAATGTAAAGAATTAATTTTTTCAAGGGGTGAATGTTAATATGCCTACAATGAATGCTTGTTAGTCAATACTATTACATGAAAAATATTCCTTTCATATATTATTAGTTACGCCACAAAGACAACTTGACTCGTATTAGACTTGCTATGGAGGAAATCAACTCTAGATGCAGCAATATGGAGTGCACATATGGTATATTTCAATGAGGTCTATTACTTTCACAGACAATCAATAATCTTCAAATCCCTTTCCCACAAAAAACTTGCATCTCCTTGGATATAGATATAGTCAAATGAAGTTTTCCTTTGTCAAAGTGTAGATTAGACCAAGGCCCCTAACTGATATATGGACCTTGAATGTACATGAAGCTGCAAAATCCTTTCGAACAGCCTCCTAGTAATTTAGAACAAATTTATTTTTCTAAGATATATCTCGTGTCCTTCAGTGGAGTTTATCTCTAATGCCAAAACTTCCTCAAGTGTGCTACCTTTTTTCTTAGAATCATTTTCAAAAGACCAGTTAAAGCATACTGCAATGATTCTCAGAATCATTTCTCTTGTATTTCCAAGAGATATTAAAAATTCCTTAAGTGCAGTTTATCGATAATACCAAAAGCTCCTCAAGTGTTTCACCATTTTTTTACAATTGTTTTCAAAAGGTCATTTCTTAAAGCATACTACAATTCTTAGAATCATTTTCAAAAGGTAATTGGGTCATAATATGGAATGTGCACATCCAATGGGCTATTTAAGCATACTGCAATGATTTTAGTCATTTTCAAAAGGGAATTGGGTGATAGTATGGAATGTGAACTTACAATGGGCTATTTATGAATATCTGTGTGCATAATTACCCTTGTAGACAGGTTGGATATCTCTTGAAGACATTTTAACCAATGTCCATCACGGATTTTGGGGCTTTAAAGGGTATTTTAGGGTTCAGATTTCTTAATAAGCAGGGTTCAAGGTTTAAAGCCTTCACATTTTGGTATAATGCATTTAAAGTTTTAGGGTCTAAGATTTAAGATGTAGGATGAACTAGCTCAAGGACATTGGATACAGCTACTAACCTAAGGTCAACATATCAATGCCCAAAACACTTGTGAAGTCTAAATGCCAAAGGTCTATCTTACATTGTGGTCTATGTGTAATTTCAATGTCAATGGAGGTTGAATGTGTCAATGTTAAGACCAATACATCGTGGCAATATGTCAATGTATCAAACTTCGTCAAATATGATATCTCAGTCAAGTATACTCAAATTTCAAGGTCATATCAGTGTAGGGTGGATAGGTTCACTATCTATATGTACTAATGTCCACAAATTTGATGCACAAATCAATATTTCAGGGTCACATAAGGTAAGTGTTATGGCACTATGTTTTGGTTCATAATTGCAATGAGAGGTTTTGGTTCATTACTTCTCACATGTTATAGCATTTCCAGAACCTTACATGGCACACAATCAAATTTCTGCCTCTCTTTTACACTGCTTACTATGCTGCTAAAATTAATATAAAATGTGATTAGCACAAATAATATACAATCAGCACTAGACTACTTAAGGCCAAGAGAAAATCCTTTAGGTTTGAATGTGCCTTAAGTGCATAACCTACTGAAGACTCTTTTTAAATCTAAACAGAAAAATAATCTCACTGATAAGTTCTCTGAACAAAAGCATCCCAAAAAGTTCTCCAGCTACCCTGGTAAACCTATTGATAATGGAGCATGTACCCAGGATGGCCAGCAAAAACAACAAGAATGCAGTCCACACACATACCCTGTGTATAATCAACAGAGTACCTGTAGTTATTTAATGTGAATGCACACTTATTTGCATAAATATCTATTGTTATTAATAAAAAAACTACAGAAATACATCGTACATCATAAGGATGTTAGCACAGGACTTAGTGAGGAGACTATTTCCAAGTGTTTAGAGAAAAGCTTGTACTCCTCAAAAAAAGAGTATGCTTCTCAGAGTATGGATATTGAATTCAAATGCAACATTTTTTAGGTATTTATAATATCTGTGGGGAGGACTTGTCTTTGAATGCAGTAACTAATATATGTCCACTTCTTGTCCATAAGTCTTGAAATGTTGCTAGCTAGAATTATCAATTTACAATTCACACCAAGTTACCTTATATTTTTCAAGACATAATGCAAACATCACTGAAAAAGAGAGTAATCAGTAAGATTATCAAAGAATGAAGCAGGCTTGGACTTTAAAATTTGTTTGTAGATTTATAGGTTTAGTTGGTAGTTTTAAAGTGTAAATTTTTCTCCCTCTTCAGATTCAAAAACATATGGAAACCCTTGCTTCTGAAAGTATGAAAATGATGGTATGAATTGTTTATACAAGAAGAGTATGAAGAAATATATGAGCTGGGCAGTTTAAAGTGCAGTCACAGTTATCACGAGGCCTGCATCAAGCAGTGGTTGCTTTAGAAAAACAAGTGTCCAGTCTGCAATATTTCTGTCATTTCATAGCAGGAAAATTCTGGTTTGCTGCATTTTTTTTCTGTTTCTGTTAGGCAAATCTTAGGATCAGTGCTTTGATGAAGCAGCAAGCCCTTCCCTTGATTTTCTTTCCTTGGGCTAGTGTTTAAACTTTTAGAAAATCCTGTACATGTAAATATCCTTTGTGCAACCTGCATTCTCATGACTATTCCTTTGATAATGTTCTTTTGTTTTTCTGGTAAATTATGCTTATAATATTCCTTCTACAGATATGACTAGAATTAACCATATGCAACTTCCCCTTTGTTAGGAGCTTTGTCAAACTATTAACCATATGCAACTTTGTCAGAATGTGGTCCAACACTACCAACTCCCTAATGAACTTGGAATCCTAGGAAATTGTATTGAATATCAATGTGTTTGAAATGGTCATGACACTTTGGATTTTCATAGAGCTTGATGTAACTTTGATTCTCACAAGAGACAATATTGGGCTTCAACAAGTGATTGGTTGACTCTACAATCAAGTTGCAAATCTAGATAGCTTCATAATAAGTATATGAAACTACCATATACTTTTCTTCATATGTAATTGTTGCTTGCTTCTTCTTGATTTGATAAAAATGATTTATAAAATGATAATAATGATGTTTAAAATGAGCCTTATGATGGTCTAATTATACACATTGATTGTTCACGAGGTGTTAGGGGTGTGTTTATAACACCACTGCCCTTGAAAGCTTTGTCTTGAAAGCACAATAATTAGAATTTTCTTTAGTTAAGCACTTTTTTGTGGTGGAATGAGGTTTATCAGATATCTTTATATACTTTGTAGAGGTTTGAATTTGTTTGTCCTTTGAGTGTTGGTGAGGTTTATTTATATTTTTTGCATTATAGTCTAAAGTCTTTTGACGTGATTGTTTAACATGAAAGCTTTATGATTATTGGAAATATATTTGAAATACCTGCATGATCAAGAAACTTTTATGGTTAATTAAATTACTAATTAGGTACTACAAAAAGAGGATGATGCTTAGAGGGCTTGCCTGGGTGACTTTGGGAGCAACCCGGAGGTGGTCAGACAAAGCTCTTCTAAGTCACAAATCTGAAGATAAAAAACTGGTGATGTATATGTGGTTGCTCAACCTAGGCTATATGGAAAATCTTGGCAGAGAGTGTTTACCTTTCCGTGTCTTCTCGAAAGTAGGTTGTCTGCTCACAGAATAAGATCACTACATGTAGGTTATGGTTCTATAGTAAGTTATTAGCCTTATCTTCAGAATGACTAAAATAGAGGATCAGGTTTGAATATAGGATATAATTTGATGAATATGGAGATTTAGAGTTAAAGAAAATTTTCACATTCCCTAGGTCTAGCCCCATTAGGTCACCTAGGGCAACAATTTCCTAGGAATCTAGCTAGAGGAAAACTTCTATCTCCTAGAGGTAGCTGTGTTGTTGGGTACCCTCACTCTCCTCAGAACTTGGGCCAATTCCGATGGTGGAATATTCAGATCCCTCAAGCCCTAGCTCTAGGATCAAGTTTTGCCTAGGTGGTCCCAAGGATAGAACCTAGTAGGATCAATTTGACCTATCGAAGTAAAAAATCTTATCTGATACTTTCCCCTCACCTTGTCCAGTATAGGAACATCATTGGTTGCTAAATTCCATCCCCGAACGTGGGCTGGGTCCACATGGCCCCGTGTAGTCCCATTTGGTGTCAAAGGCCTTTCATCAAGGACCATTTGGGAATCCAAGTTCCCAAAGGATTTTAGGGATTGAGAACTTCCTTCATAAGTATTATTCTTCTCTCTCAACCCTTCAATCCCCCTCTTCTCTCCCTAGAAGAGAAATTCACTTGCTTAGAAGGAAAGAAAGTCCCACTCTTTATTTTATCTTAGGGAAAGGGTTTCGAGGGTCACTTCCTACCTATTCATTGACCTATACTCTACAAGTGATTTCCTAAACTACCAAGATTCGACCCATCAGTGAAATTCTGTGAAGAGCACAGAGCCTTAGTTGTGGTGACAATGGGCTAAGCCTCAATCGTTTCCCTTGTCCTAGCAGTTGCCCTCTTAGGAACCCCTTTTAGGTCCACTACTAGTTTGAGTGGTAACAAGTTGTTCACAATTCCATTTGTGAACAAATCTTTGGTATGCCCACTTTTGCCATATTATAGCTCCAGGATGAGAAGTCCAGGGCTATGGAGGCTGTCCTTCTTCTCTCTGAATCAATCCTCTACAATATAGTGAACTAGGGCTAGTTGGTTCGCCCACTTGACTGTTACTTTAGTACTTCAAAGTCTGCACATCCTTAGGCCCTATACACCTACCCTTCTACCAATTTTGTTGTCCTTCACTAGAACAAGACTCAGGGCTCTTCTTTGACAGTAACCTAACAACCCTCCAAATGTACTTGGACTACCATCAATCTACCCAACCACAGTCAATTCTTTTTACTGATCTAGGGCCCACAATATTGTCTTCATCTAGGGCTCTTCAAATCTGCCACCTAACAAGGGTTTGAGTCCTCTCAAGATCACTGTTCTTGTGTATCAACAATTTGATCTTTGTTGTCCAATATACGAACAAATATGAACTACTCCTCTTATCATACTTCTAAAAATCTATAGATGACTGAACTGGGGTCACAAATCAGCCACCAACAGTCCATTTACTAATTTTTTATAGGTTTCTTCATATATTTGTCTAAAAATCTATGGAAATCCCACCAAAATCAACTCCTCTGCATGTCAATCCATTCTTCATATGGCACATCTCTTCTGCATGCTTAATCTTTTGCTCAGGTTCCACCCTCCTTTGGATCTATTGTCTCCGCACATATTGAATCTGCAAACCATCTTCTAGATCTGTGGTCTTTATTGCAGAAATAAACCTTGCTCTAAGGGTCACAACCCATCTTCTTCTATGTAAATTTTTCATAGTCTTAAGGGCATACCTTATGAGCTAAACATGCTAGGAAACTGTCCTAACTAGGGCATTATACTTATGTACTTATAGTTGTTGTAGAACAAACCCTATCCACACATAGAAAAAACATGACTCTTGCCTCCATAAGAGACTCGACCTAGCTCATATGGATCCATAGATTCTGGGCATTTCTTTGACTGAATCTTGACATGAACTTCAGATCTCATTGTCGACCCTCAAAATAGGGTTAAATCAATCAATATTACACCTGTGTCAACTTCTGTTATGGCTCTAAATTACAGTGCAAGCCCTCCTCCATTTATGTTGGTCTTTATCACAAACCTTGCAGCCTACTAACCACCACAAGGAAAGATGGTATCAACCCTCTCTTCTATTTCATGTAGAAAATCTAACCAACGGGATTCAATCTGATCTTGTAATGTACTAAAACAAGATATTGAATCCTTCCTACAATTTGTGGAAACAACACACGATCGCACAATCACACATAAGTAAGAGAAACAAGTTATCAATTGCACAAAACAAGATGTATCTGGGGAAGTAACTGCTTAAAACCCTCTATCTCTATTTTGTATTAAGTCAATGAACCATGAAACAATACAATGCTTAATCTCTCTTGAGATTCTCCAACACTCTGCCAATTGTCTCCTGCTGATTTAGGAAAAATCGGTCTAATACTTAGCCAATTCTCAGCCTGCCTTGCTCATGCAATTCCTATGGAATTATCTCCATATTAATTAGGAAAATCAACCTTCCTTGATTGCACAATCCATCATGGCATCCCAATGACTTTATAATTACACACGGGAAATTTTCTATAAATACAACTGATAGTTATGTTCCTCTGAACTGTGTTACAATAAGGATGAAGGGTCTTTTTTATTATTTAAAAATAAGATAAAATCCTAAACAACCAAAACCCTAACCCGAGGAGATGTAACACCAAGAGTTTATGGGCCCCGTTGGGGTTAGTTGGGTAGCCAACTTTCCGGGGTCGTAAGTTGGTCATATGATCTTCGTTTGATGTACATGATACCTCGTCAGAAAGATCTCTCCGAGGACTACAACTGCTAATGCGATTTCTATGAAATCGCTAAACCTTTCTTGCCAAAAAACATCGTTTGGGGCATCAAAATGGCTCCAGAAGTTTAGGAATTGAAAAAATGACAAAAATAGTAAACTGTGCTACAATTAAGGAAACTGAAAAACTGAAAGAGACAATGGTGAGGGCCCAAGTGGAATAGGTGGGTGGCCACCAATATCCACCTCGATCACCTTAAATCGAATTTTTTGAGCTAACTCAATCATCATGACTTAGTTAACTGACACAAGTTGTTATGAGATGAAATTACAATTTATTGTCCAATTTATTTAAGGGAAAAATAAATTATATGCCTCACATTCCTCACTCCTGGTACATCAAAATTCCTCGCCAGTGTGGGTACATTTTTTTTTGTCCTTTCTAGTTTCCAATTTCACTGTTTCTTGTTGCAAATTTCAATACTCCCTCTCAACAAGAAAGGAATTCAATCTATCCCCATCCGGTACCTTTGGAATGTTCTGCATGCTACACTTCTCTAGTGTTGTTTGTACCTGCTAATCCTGAAACTGAATAGCCTCCGAACAACTTACTCAGTATAATGCATCTGTCATTAGAATCTTCTGACTGGCACTGCTAGCTACTGCATTTGTCTAGTACTGGATTCTCTGCGTTGCTGCTGACATCTGCATCCATGCCCTTTGAACTATTGCTAACTCTAATTTGTGATCCAGTATTTGACATCTATGACTGATTTCTGTCTTGCTGACATCTGACTACATCAATCTAACTGATCCTTCCTACTACTATTGTACTGTGGCTCCTCGTAGCCAGGTTCTATCCATGAGACACGTAATCTCAATGGACCTTGCCCAAATTTCTTATCTTGGGATTATGTCTACACATCACCCCACCATCTTACACCTTGAGGTATGGCTGCTCCCTCTTCCCATCTGGCTCGAAATTTCCCCCTCATGGAGGTCTCTGCTTGAGTGGATGCTTCCACTCAGTCTCCTCTCTGCTTCTCCAATTGTGGTAGCTACTCCACAACCTTTTGAGACTGCTTCTCATGAAGATTCATGTTGAGAGGTATTTATGCTCCCTTTAAACCACCAAGTCTCTAACTTCTGCCTTTCTCCTCAAAGCTTTGCATGCATCTGGTACCTCAATTACATATAGGTTCTTGACTCGCGCACAGTGTAATTGTCCCAACATTACAAAAAGTTTCTAAAAAAGAGTTGATTTTAAATCGATGATATCTCCCTCATCTGGCTTCGATTCGACCGATTTTTTTTTTCTATTTCAGTATATTTTCACAAGGAATCCAAATAGTCTTTTTTTTTTTGAAATGTTTACACCAAAATATTCAAATATTCTATGCAAACTCATCGCCCAAAAAAATACTGCTCTGATACCATGTAGAAAATCTAACCAACGAGATTCAATCTAATCTTGTAATCTACTAAAACAAGATATTGAATCCTTCCTACAATTTGCGGAAACAAAACACGGTCACACAATCACATATAAGTAAGAGAAATAAATTATCAATCGCACAACAAAATGATGTATTTGGGGAAAGAAACTGTTCAAAACCCCTCTATCTCTATTGTGTACTATTAAGTCAAGGAATCATGAAACAATACATTAATGCTTAATCTCTCTTGAGATTCTCCAACACTCTGTCAATTGTCTCCCGTTGATCTAGGCAAACTCGATCTAGTACTTAGCCAATTATGATCCTTACTTTAGCCTGCCTTGCTCATGCAATTCCCAGGGAATTAACTCATTAATTAGGAAAATCAATCTTCCTTGATTGCGCGATCCATTATGGAATCCCAATGACTTTATAATTTCACATGGGAAATTTTCTCTGAATACAATTGACAGTTATGTTCCCTTTAACCTCTGTCTCAATTGGGTATTCCTCGAAACTGACATGCATACAACTATTAATAGCGAATTATCAGTTGTATGATTGATCACTCATTGTGAAATTAATCTAATTTAATTCACTGGACCTCTCACTAGCTCATATCTCAGTTCGAACCAGTTAAACTGATTTTAATGCATTTAATTGAGTTAATTACACTTGCACCCCACTAATGCATTAACTTCAACTGGACCCAAAAAATATTAGAATCCCTCTAGATGCCTCATCTTAGACCCTCAAGTACTTGAATTTCTTGAGCTAACTCGGTCATCATGAATTAATTAAATGACACAAGTTGTTATGAGATGAAATTACAATTTATTGTCCAATTTATTTAAGGGAAAAATAAATTAGACGCCCCACATTCCTCACTCTTGGTGCATCAAAATTCCTCACTAGTGTGGGTGCATTTTTTTTTGTCCTTTCTGGTTTCCAATCTCACTGTTTCTTGTTGCAAATTTCAACATTTCAGAATTTGATAAGGCCTTCACACAAAGACACCATTGAAATCACATGCCCAGATTCTCATGAGAAACCTCTCTTAAGCTCGATCTGCCAGAAGAGAACCAACAATATGCTATCCTACTTCCTAGTGCAAACTGACCCTTAAGGTATGCAACATTCTTCTGAACACTCACATGATGATCTTGCTCTTGGAGGATGATCATGACCTACCTTTAGCAACCCTTACTTGCCCTCGTACTCAACCTACTTTAGGACTACATCTCTCTTCACCCCCTTGATGTGCCACATAGTGGGAATACATGTTAAACATGCTAATATGTGCCAAGTGATAAGGCATGCCAAGATGTGCAAGGGTGTGTCAATGTGTGTCAGGGAATGTCAAGACAACAAAAGGGAGAAAAAGGTTTAACTACAAGGAAATGAACACATAAGAGGTTTAATAAGTCATCAATTTACCTTTTCCAAGAGGGGCATGCTAGGCACACCAACACTAGGCAGCAATAGGTGCCAAGTGCAAAGTCTTAGTGCATTCTAAGTGCCAAGTATTCCTTTGTTGCTTCTCATCTACTTTCCAACCACTGATAATCACAAATAAATTTAATATTAAACCATGAAAAATCATACCAAGGCATCTCAACGTGTTCCATACATGCTAAGACTTTCCAAGTGTCAACACGTGCCAAGCGCCAATATGTGTTAGGGACCAGTGTTATGCATGTTATGAAGTGGAAGGGAATGTTGAAGAGTGCTAAGGTGTGCTAGAGAGTGATAATGCATGTTAATGAGTGTTAACGATTATTAGGAAAAAACATTAAGGGAGCACTAAGTAAAAATTCATGAAAGTTAATGAATATGAGGAACGTGTGCCAAAGACTAGTGTTAATGAGTGTTAGTTGTCATGCCAAGGAGGGACTGACAAGGTATGCTAAGCATTGGTAAGGCATGCTAGGGAATATCAAGGCATGTCAAGAATTCCCAAAGTGTGCTTGGGAGTTCCAAGGTGTGCTAATTATATCATGTGCCAATTAATAGTGCCAAGATATGCCAATACATGCTAGGTGCTAAGGATGTGGTGCAGGGTGCCAGGGTATATCAATATATGTCAAGGCAACAAAAGGAAGAACCAATAAGAGGGTTAATAAGTCAGGACTTTATCTTTTTCAAAAGGGGCATACTAGGCACACTAATAATAGGTCCCAATACATGCCAAGTGGCATTGTGTGCCAAGTGCTAATGTATGTCAATGCATTCAACCAAGGTGTTCCAGGGCATGCTAGGGACTATATGCAGCATGCCAACACATGTTAGGAGAGTTCGATGTTGTGCTAGCGCATGCCACCATGTGCTTAGGCGTAAGTGTCATCACAAGATGTTCTAGGTACAAAGATGTTCCAATACATGTGGAGTGCTAAGAAATGTTATTGTGTGCCAAAGCATTAATTTAAGGCATGCCTAGATTGGTGAGGATCGTTAGGTTTTTCTCATTAATAGAATTGTCAAAGCTTGATTATGTATTAAATAATATATTTCCTACACACAATAGTGGAACTTTATCTAAAGGGAATTTTCTAGATAATAAACTTAATATATATGAATCATGTGTTGACTCATGATAGGAAATCTCTATTCGACTAGTTATTACTTGAGGGAAATGATACACACTAATTACTTCTAAAAAATTGACTGACCCTAACCACTATGGCTTTGGACATATTATAAAAAATACTCCACAATAATGGTATTAAATCGTTAAATTTTGACAAAAAAATATATTAACAGGCACATAGCGTCATCAAAAACTCATTGGAATGATCAATGATGACAAGCATTTTTTGACCGTCACCAAAAGTAACAAAAAGAGCATTGGTGAGGGTCATTAAAAGTTCACCACTAGAAGTGTCACCAAAGAGAGAATTAGTGATGGGCCTTTAACGACCCTCACCAAAAGTGTCATTGAAAATGTCTTTGGTGACGGACCATAAAGGACCATCACTATATACACTTACAGTGACGGTTTTTAGTGATCAATGATGACGGACATTTTTTGACCATCACCAAAAGTAACAAAAAGAGCATTGGTGAGGGTCATTAAAAGTTCGTCACTAGAAGTGTCACCAAAGAGAGAATTAGTGATGGGCCTTTAACGACCCTCACCACAACTGTCATTGAAAATGTCTTTGGTGACGGACCATAAAGGACCATCACTATATACACTTACAGTGACAGTTTTTTAAGGACCGTCACCATATGTGACATTGGTGATGGACCTTAAAGGTCCGTCACAAGCATGACCCTCACCAATGTCCTTTTTTCTTGTAGTGTATAGGTCTCTATATATTATGTACAAATCCATTTTCGTTTATCCAAATTAAATGTGATTAGGAAGACATTTTAGAGTGTTGCTGGTGGAAATTTCGTAGGAATTGACATAGAAATTGGAGGTTTACTATTAGTACAACACTCGCTACTTATCTAGAAATGTTATAAACAATACATCAGCTTAAATTGGCTATAGTTTTGATTGGAGTATCCAAATTAAGTGATTCAAAGAATATTTTGACTGAATATTCTTATGCGTATCAGTTTCTTGTCCATTCATCGAAGAGTTGTAAGAAATACGTCATCTTAAATTATGTCTACATTTTAAATGGGATTATCCAAATCAAATTATTTAAATTATGTTCGGAATAGGACACACATGAGAATATTGAGTCAAAAACTTGGACCATTTTGTATGGAAATTACAACGATAATTAGGGGAACCTATTACAAAATGTGACAACCTAACATCAATACCAAACCATGGTTTTTATAAGTCATGACAAGTATAGGACCAGGAGGCAAAGAATCTATCATCAATAAGAGCTTAAACATCTTTACACCCAAATAAGATTTCCCTGTTTATTCCATGGCCAGGCACACATATGCAGAAAAAAATAGGTCTAGAAAACTCAATAGAGATTGTCAATTTCTGCAGTTGTTATGCACCCAATTAGGCAATTCCAATATGGGTATAATAGAATATTTCTCATAAGAGAAAAATAAAATTCTGCTAGGAGAACTTATGACTCCTGGAGCAACATGCGCAGAGCACAGAAAATCGGAAATAATTCAAAATGACAACCTAACATCAAGATTGGGTAACCAAGGCACCATAAACTAGTAGAACTAAAGATAAATCATGTCAACAAACAATATTTAGGCATATAAAATTGGAAATTAAAAAGGCAAAACCAAGAAACACATAAATGAAGAGTTGATATGCAAGTGACCGTTAAAGTGACAAACTTGCTCCTACTTAAATGAATACACATCCAAATCTTATCATGGTTTATCTTTGGATTTTAATAGTTTGCATATGGACAAGAAGAAAAAGGTTGATAACACCTTCCATAAAATAAGTTCGACTTTGTCTAGGGCCTAAAATATTAGGGCTAATGTGTAGATCGATTATACCACTTAAAAATGAACTTTCGAGGCAATTAATAGTTGTCTGCATCTATCAAATATATCTCCAATTTTAAATGAATAATGATAGGTTTCTCAGTTTTGAGCTGAGCATTTTATTAGAAGGAAATGCAGGAATGCCTTACACTTGCCATAAGCTAAGCACACAAGTTTGACAAATCATAATACCTAAGCATTCAAGTACTGAAATGGAAGGAGGAAAGGAAGCTCATTGATTTGTAAATGTTTGAAAATCATAACCACAAAAGAAGCATCAACCTGTATATTGAATTTATACTCCAACCATTTCCCATCCCAAATAAAAAATTTGAGATGCCATGGTACAAAAACCTACAATGCCAGTGTCATATAAAGTGGAAAAATTAAGAGAGTTGTTATATCCACATATTAAACACATTTTGAGCATCTACTCGAATATATCAAAGCAAATGAATAAGAGACAACATATGAAAATTGTTCACATAAGATATTCAAACATATTCATGTAAAGACACAGATTAGATTATTTAATATCTAACAGAGAATGCAGCCATACTTGCCATCGAAAGGGTAGAAACAACAATATGTAAAAGGAAATCTAGTTTGTGCATTTTAGGAGGTTCTGTTTTTTTTGTTGATATTTAACACTGTAATGGAAAAATTGAAATTAAGATGAATTCACAACATCATTGGAATTTATACACTAAAAGAATCACTAAAACTTTATACATTTCTTTGGAAAAATTACCTTGGTCTGGAATGCGAAAATGAAAGTCGCATATGTCTAGCAGCAGATGTAAAAGTTACTCCAACAATCAGCATCACTACTACCAACAATGAATCATGGGAACTCTGAAAATAATAATTAATTTTTGTCATTATTCAATAAAGTAAACAAAAACTCCACTTAACCATTCCCTAACATAAACCAGATAAGATTTGCAGCAAAATGAAACAAGGGAACAAAATTTTAGTCAACTAATGATTAAAATAATTCCTGCACTTATCAAATGAATAATATGCAAGGCATATATTATAAATTGTTACTTTCAGTTCATCATGGACAAGAGGCTAAAAAATGCAGCCAGCAGTAGTATCTAGTCTCATGTATGGTACTAAGGCTAGATGTTACTAGAAAGCACATGGCCCCACTGAAGGTAGCTTTAGTGATGACCACAAGGGACACTGGGTTTCTTGCAGATACTATCTAATATAAAACTAACTTCTGGTCCTTGAGTAATACCTCAAAATTCTTCTAGCCTGCTAAGAGCTCATTCTCCTCAGACATAAGGAAACAGATTTAGACCCTATTACCCCTTTTTTTAGCAGGGGTACCCATAGTAAATTTTTTGCATTATCACTTGTTTTCTGATGAACATGGTAGATTGGTGACATATAGTAGTCTTACTTGATAGGTTGGTTGAATTCTGATCTTTTGCCACTTTCACAATTCCAAAGGAAGTTCAGGTTGTTTGAGGCACTGATCACACTTCCTGAGACAATTTTGGGTCTGTTTGTGGACAATTGGACACCTCCTATGCATGCCATGAAAAATATCCTTTAGCACTATTCTAGTTGTTGCTTTATAAGCTGATGTGTCTTATATTGAGGGCTAATTTTCACCTATAGCACATGTGACAAAAAATTTGGGTGATTTTGATGACTTGGAGGGGTTGTATGGATGATGTGTTACTCTCTTAGTGTGCTTGGATGATGTGGATGTTGCTTGGGAAAGAGATCTTGAAGAACAAGCAAGTTCGAATAAGGATTAGTTCAGAAATACAGATTTTTATGAAAAACTCAGATTTGTGTGTTTCAGGATGGGGAGGAGGCTTTTTTATTTGAAAAATTTTGGGCTTTAGGTTTCCATTCCTTTTTACATTTTAAAAAATATATCTTTTATGTTTTCATTTGTTTATATAATTTTTTTTAGAGGATGTGATGGCATGACATTTCCGACAAGATACAAATTGATCTTGAGCAGAACCTCCAGTGCTTCCAAACTAAAATGTATCCCATGTGGATCTAGATCTATGGAAATGTTGATCCTGGATCCTCCACAAGTGGATCTTGTAACATAGGCTTTTAATGCTTAGTATGACAATGTTGAATGCAACTGTCATCCAACCACTTATAATGGGAGAAACATGTTGGGCCTACTTAGTACCAAGGTTAGGCAGTTGCAATCCCTTTACTTAGTGACAACAACCATACTAAATATCTATGAACTATGATATGTGGCATTGACCTTTCCCTGTTAAGCTTCAATTATCCTTTATGGTAATTTTGGTTGCAAGGATTTGTATTTACATTGCAACTGAACTTAAACGAAATGTAAAACATAAAATCATATGAAAGCCACATAATAAAGCTACTATATAAATTGTATAGACATGAAACAGTGTTGGAGACAATAGGTTATAATAAATTATGGTTTATGGCATATGCACCCTTAATTAGCTATATTGTTAAGTACAAATGTGAAACACACATAAAAATAAATTGGTAGTATACACTGAGATGGAAGGATGGTAATCCTGCATATCTCTTTATTTTGATTATTCACTTTGCTCAACCTCTGTTATACCGAAGTTACAGGAATGGGAGACAGGGATTGAATTTATAGCATGGCTGGGAGATTCCCCCCCGTATTCGTTGGTTCGGAGAATGGTAATGGAAATAAACCCTTTTTCCTCTTCCCCCCACCTTGCAAGTCATACACTTGTTGACTGGAAAAAAACAAACAATACATCCTTAAGACTCCCCTCTAAAGCTTAAATAGATCGAAGAGGGTAATCATACCATGGTTAGGCACATGAGACAACCTCATCTATAATTATATCCCCTGAATCAGACAGGTTTATAAAAATGTAGAAAATTAGGACTATCCCAGCATGAGTTGTACAAAAACCAAAAACATAGAAAAAAATATGGCTGAGTCAGAATTGAAAGATACAATTCCATAATAAATGTATTGATAAAGTCAAGAAATCATTGAACCAAACCATGTAAATAGGGTGTTCCAAATGGCAGAGTTTGAATCGAAAGATACAGTGCAGGAATTGCATTTAGGCATCTTTCAATATCGAGCTAATCTTACTTAAGCCCTTATGTTAGCATCCATGGAAAGAAAGGGTTTGCATTTAAAAAAGTTCATAAAGCTTGACATAGTAAATGAAGAAAGGGTAAATGAAGAAAGGGTAATCATTGTGAATATTCAAAAAAACATCGCGAAACCTGATTTGTTCATACCTGAGATTTAGAGAATAGAACAGGGGAATCCAGCAAGGTAGTAGGGTTGAGACTAGGGGGACGGTCAAATAAGGATATCTCACCCCATCAGGTGAAGAAACAAATGGAAATCACTTAAACTAATTTGTATTCAATTTGGGTGCATTGAATCCCCCTCAGGTAGCCAATCTCTCTGCAAAATTTCTGCCACCAGTCCTCATAGGCGGTTTATGGCCTCCCCAAAACCTCTCGTCGACACCAATCTAGCCGCAAACCACCTGAAACACTAAAAGGATCATTATCCTTACCGCTCATGCTGTTGCTTCCATTAAATCCAGCGGATAATGACGGCTTCAGGTTTGTTCTTGGCCCTACAGGGTTTCGATCTGCGGTCCTGTGAGAAGCTAAGAGAAGGACTAAGAACTAAAGTCCTCCGCCATCATAGAGGCAATAAGCATTGTTGGCCTAGTCAAGCGACCCCAATCTAGAAACCCCATCTGTTATTTTCTTTGTTCTCGCCATTGCCATAATTTTCATTTTCTGAAATATGATACAATGCCTTGTCAATGTGTCACGATATACTTACATGCATTCAATAGTAAAAAAGGTGAATATTTATGTATCTTAGTGGTAGTTGTTATTATCATTATTATTATTACATTCTCTTAAAAATGTGCCCTTATTTATCTAGAAGGAAAGTAAGAGAAACCTTCTAAATATAGAAATAAAGAAAGAAAATATACTAGCATTTGCACCAAAAGGGTGCAAAGACATGCTGATAGAAGTGTAGATGAATGTAGAGTGAGATAGATGTAGCACTGTAGGAAACAGAGATGTGGACCTTGAAGGCATGAGGAATATGGAGGCTAAAGTAGTATTTCTAAATGAGTAAAAATTCATTATAGTGTCTACAATATATTATATTTTTATCACTGAACTCATAACTAAAATCAAATACAAACAAACATATGCACCCAACTGCAAAATGAATAAAGAACATTTTTATCAAAATCCCACCTTCCAACACATGTGCATGGAAAATGAGCGACGAATCATACCACTAATGCAGGTGGTGAAGATATGAATGAGAAATCATCATCAGTCACTAGTGGCTCTCAAAGGCTGCTGGCTACTGGTTGGAGATGAATAGGAGAGAAGTTTCTCCTAGGGGTCACCCACTTTTGGTGGGTAACACACATCAATATCGGATAATCAATCCGAAGAAAGGAGAAAATCGATGATACATAAAACATGTTATGACTGGTTGAGGAAGGGTGTTCTTCGAGAATTTTTGGAGACTTATCCTTGCTATTCTTTAACCTAGGTATCGTGCTATATTTGGAGTGAATCTTGCTTGTGTTTGATGGGTTATATTTCACTTGGATGGGAGCTTTCTTGTGTTTCATGGGTTATGTTTGGCTTGGATAGGAGCATGTTTGTGCTTGATGGGTTATATTTGGCTTGGATAGGAGCCTGTTTTGGAGGGGCTCCCCATGAATTTCCTAGCAAAGAGAGACAAAATCTAGTCAAAAGAAATGAGAACGAGGTAGAATGCTAAAAATTTATAAAAAATGGAGCTTAATGGGGAAACAACAGTGAAGGAAAAAGAATGACATGAAAAGACTTATTGAAAATATTGGACAGGTGAGATATAATCACAAGGCCAAAATTTTCAATAGTCAACTTCTATAATAGAAAATAGTGCATCATTGAGAGGAGCTTAGAGTAAAAGCTATTAATCTTCATATAAGCATTGTTGCATTAAGAACTAAGAAAGTTTCATGTGAGAGACTGTCATAATGCAAGATAATTTGGGTTTCCATCTATCTGCCACTCAGTTAAAAGCTATCAAACAAGTATGCAGTACCCTAAAGCTAGAATTGACACAATACAATGAAGTGGGTGGAATTTCCAACAGGTTCTTATGGAATTTCATAAGAACTGCACACATCAACATATAATATAGGCCGTGACATTACAAAAAAATAGGACATGAGACTTCAATATTTTATGGATCTTAGCCTAGAAAGGATCCCCTCTTATGAATCTATTAATTTGACACATGCAATGATATCAAAAGAAAGCAAGGCCCCAAAAACATATATTTGTAACAAAGTTACAGTTTTCAAGTAATCAGTAAAGTAAAATTCCTAGAAACAAAAACTGATAATCTGTAACTACAATGGAAGAAGTAAAGCACAAGATAGTGGCTCATCAAGGAAGATGAGTTTGGGATTCCCCATAAAGGCACTTCCCAACTAAGGTAGCACTTCATTCCTCCACTATAGCTACCAGCCTAGATATTGGACGCACCTATAAACTTACCTTACAAGTTTTATGCATCCTACGTTCAAAGCAAAACACTTTTCCGCGGTGTATGCTAAATGATTTGACAAAAATATAAAATGGACAACATGTTCAGAAATAAACTAATTGAAGATATGAAAGACACTAAGCTATAAACATCAATGGATTTCAAAATCATTTAGAACATACCTCTTTGAATGCAGCTGACAGTATACCCTTGATGCTGGCAAAGAGAGATGTTCTTGAGACGACATGCCTTCCCATAAAATGTCAAATTGCACAGTTCATTTATGGTACCAAAAAGACATATGGAAGAACAAAATTTTAATACACGACACATTGATAAGTGAATGCATCCTATTTCTTTTAACATTTGTGCTAGAGAAATTTAACTGAGGGAAAACTCCACTGAGACATTGAACATGGGAAATTCCAATTGTACCTATGATTTTGTAGCCATATACAAGGGCTGGAAGCAGTTATTTAAAGAAATAATGATTTAATATAGTAAGTGTGAATTTTTAAAATGTTTCTGCCACTACATCCAAATGAACAATATAGTAAACCCAACAAAAAATGGAAAACATTCCTAGAAATCCCACATTAAATGTACAATGTTCAAACTTCAAACTAACCACTCCATTAAAAACTCACTCCACGAAGCTAACTAGAACTCAATTGGAAGAATAAACCCTTCATTTAACTTACTGACCAGAGGTGAAAACTAAATGTTCTATATGGATATGCTTCAACCCGGAATTGTAATTGACCAAAGAATAATTGAATCATTTGAAGCATTATTGATCATTCTTATGTGGTAACTCATAATTTTTCATATAAATTTAAGTTCAGACATTACAGTCCTTCACTTCATGATAAGCCAACGAAAAATAAGGTTCTTATTAGCAGTCAGCAACATCCAATTACCATTTCCAGCTGTTATTGACAAGAAAACAGGATTGACGAGACAACTGCACATGACTCTAAGACAGAATGTGGGTGGGTGATTGAATGTCCATCCCTTTTGGAATTGTTTAAGAACACATACGGGAACACATCTGCAGATGCCCCTGGGTTCAAGAATAGTTGCAGAATGGGGAGAATACTCGATACCTCTTTCAATATTGTGATAATTTAAGCATTTGGGTTTGCAATAAAGAAGGTAGAAGGCGGTCAGGAAATGTACCAGTGGTATTGCCAGGCCATCTGTCTAGATTCGAGATACCATCGGAACAGTAGCAAAGAAATGTTGTGGGTTTCAGAGTGTCATAACCACAACTACCCTCACTGTCCAAACAAGCGCCCGAAGTTCGATCTCTGTTGGTGTCCACATTCCATGTTATTTCGAAGACGAATGAGAGGGATGTGATCATATCTCCATTCTCTGTAACTGGAAGGTTGTTAGTACCTGGCAGTTGAATATGGATTTTGCAGAATCGTTTCCCATATTCTGGATTGGAAATGGAGTACCAATCATGGCCACATATATGCCATTTTTGAAAACTCTCTCCACTAATACTTTCTTTGAAGTGCTTCCAAAGCGTGAGATTGGTGTATGCACTGGCCACATGAAAATGAGCAGTGCCTTTGATCATTCCATCCATCTCATTCTTTTTTCGCTCAAGGATGCAGGGAAGTACCCCCATTTTGAGTGGTGAAGGATCTGCCTTTAGCTTTGTGGCCCTAACTGCCCTTGTTACCGGTGCATCTGCTTGTTGGGACACTGGTAAGAAACTGCCTTTGGTTATGGATTAATTTCACCCGGTCCTGCTACTGCTACCCTTGTTTTAGCTTCCTTTATCTATGCTCCTAGTGCTGGTGGTTCTAGGTCGAAAGGTAAATCTCCTTTCCTGCTGCTATCTTTACTGGTCCCGTTTCAAGCATTGCCACGGGTCTCGATCTTGATCCAGAAGGGACGCTACGGGCTATCGAACTAAGAGATCTTACTCTGTTGCCTACTATGCCCCTATCTATGTCCCCGTTACTTAATAATAATTTTCTGGTAGTGAAGAAAAAAGTAATAACCAAAGGTCCAGTATTTTACAGTGACAGGAAGAATACACTCCACTGAAGCCCACGAGAGCAGAATCTGCCAGTGGCTGCCGTTGGCCTAAATCATGCTTACACAATATATGGATGTCATCCACCCTGTAAAAACCAGTTATTTGAGGACAATACACATGCGTTAACATAACTTTGAGCCTAAAGTTTAAGCCCCCTCTCCAATACGTTGGGCTGGCCTGTTTCTAAGAGCGAGTTTTGAAAACTTCTAATCGAATTAACTTTGTTTGTTGAAGCCACTATTTTAGGCTTTTTACTCTTGGGAGACTTGCGAAATATGGTTCGAAAAAAATCACTGTTTTTTAAAGGAAAATTCATCACCATCTCATTTTAAAAAAAAATAAAAATGAATCACCATTATCATTGGTGTTTTTCAAAATACAAAGATCCTTCCATCGAAGTAACCTCAATTAAATGTATTCATTCAAACAAATTACTTTGGACATTTTTCTAGGGGCTAAAAGTACCTCGGTTAGGTATAAACATGAATGATATATTAAAAAAAAAAAAATTACACAAATATACATTTATGAAGACACATATTGTTAAATTGAAGAAATGACTTTTTCAAATCACAACATTCAATTAGTCTTTATTTATATACATCAAAGTAATAGTTTTTTTCTCCCATATTTAATTGGATCATGTTTATAGGAACAAAAACATTTGAGTAAATAGTCTCTCAAAAACATACTTATCTTTAACCCAAACACTTGGAAAATCATAGTTTACAAAGAAAACCCCATCAAAATATTCTCATGAACTTCGTTCTAAACAAATTATACCCACAAATTGTTCTTCTAGTAATATATACAAAATTCTATTACTTCTGACATTTTTCCCCAAAAATACAATATGAAATGTAAAACTGCTAAAACTGCATTCTATATCTAATATTCACAGTGGACATTTCATTTGACAAGTAAATTTTGTTTCAATAAAATGTGTGCATTTAAAAAAAATATTTCATTTATAAAGAAAACAAATAATAACAAATATTTTTTTATCTAAACACTTAAATATGCATAAATGTTTTTGATTAAACAATTAACTTTTCATTTACGACGCTAACTTCTATGTTTTTGAATTATTAAATACAACAATTAAAGCAGCGAGAGTCTTCTTGAACAAAATGAAGTAGCTCGGCACAAAGTTAAAGATAAACTCTTTTTCATTTGCCACGAATCTGCATAACTAAAGAAAGATATGAAAATAAATTTATTTATTTTATTAATGGTAGATCCTTCTGATTAGATACATTGGTATTAGGTTGCTTGCAGACAACGCGGTCAGAATAGAGAGGGTGGCTACAATCTTTTCATAGAAGTAGAAAGTTCCTACATTCAGAATCATGAGCAAACACTAATGAGACTTCTGATACGTGTCCTATTGAACACAAGACATTTTTGTTGGCTTGGGGGTTGGTAGACAAAATTGTTTCCCTATGAAACATTAGTATAGTTTGATATCAAACAGGGCCAATGTTGAGCGTAAACGTGACTTTTGTTGGACAAACTGTAGCTGACGTCTTCCTAGATGCAGTTGGTGCCCTGTATTGGTTGATATTTATGTAGGTTGTTGATTGGAAATCACTAGGGACAAAAATAAAGACGTTGTCATTTTATGTTGTCGTTTTACACTCGGAAATCGGGTGGTGACATATGATTGGCTATTTAGGAATCTTCACATCCAATTGACAAACTCCTTTAGTCATACGTGATTGGAGTCTCCCGAGGAGTCGCGCCAAATTGGAGTCTCTTGGTGTTGAGGACTTGTGTGGGTAAACATATTGGCGGTTATTGGTCGCTCACAAAACTAATTGGATTTGTTGTTCCCTGTAAGAGAGAATTTTTCAGAGAAGTTTGGAGGCGTCGGGCAGCCTACGTGCCCACATAACTTATCAATGAAGCATATCGGAGCATGCTAGCTGACGCAAAACCACACAGAGGAGGGTGGCTGCGAGATGGTTTCATAGTTAAAATCACATCGTATTTAAAACACTATCCAAATTACCATATGGATTCACAATTAATATCAAAATTATTATAACTATTAGGTTTGATGATTGTTACCATCCTTCTCAACATTCTTCTTTTGAAGATCACTCTCAAAGCTTCCAAGAAGAGCAAGCAGAAGGTTCCAAAAACAGTTAAGTAAATGCAACAAGATTGCAATGGCATAAACATGTTTTGCATTTTTTTCACTCGTGAGGTGGGGGGCCATAAAACCACTTGGAGAATAGTAAAGAGTCTATCGGGTGGAACTCTTGGGGTGGGGGGCCTTCCATAAAACCACTTGGAGAATAGTAAAGAGTCTATCGAGTGGAACTTTTGCATTTGTTAGTTTCGGTTCAGTCTATGATGGTCTTGTGTTTTGCAATGCTATGCGACATTGTTTAATATGGATGCATATTAAACACTCTCCAAGAATCCCCTATAATAGAAACAAATAATTTGACCATACATTCGAGAAGGCACTCATCCAATTTCAAATTTGGTGTCATCAATAGAGTTGTTGAGAGTGGGTGTAGGGTGATAAACAGTTCCATGAACTACATAAGAATTTAGAGAAGCTAGATTTGAAACAATAGATAGAGCACATGGAGAATAAACCATGCTATTTCTCTATCTAAAAAAAATCTCTTGTTTTTCCAATTGATTGTGGTCATCATTATTTGTTGACAATGCAGCAAGAAATTCCTAATTTAATTTTTCCTTGATTAAATAAGGAGAAATTCAAATTCCACATAAACGAACAACTTGAATGAATTAACCAAGGTGATACATTTGTTACCACTCACTTAGATAAGTTATTTAGAGTTGGGGGCATAAAATTGAGTTGTGTACATTGATTCCTAAGTTTTAGGAGCCTAGGTTGAGTTAATTTTTGTTGTAACAATTTAATTCAGTTAAATTGAATTATGGTTAGTTAATCTAGTTCTTACTATTGAAGGAACTAGTGGTAGGTCTACTAGTGGGGTATCACCTTAGTGATCAACAAGTTAATTGATCAATCAGACCAAATTAAATCATTCATGTAGGAAATTTGAGTTACTGAGTTGAGATTTGAGCTGAAGGGAAGTGTACTAGTATTTGTAAACTATTCCAGGTTGTATAGGTGGTGCATGTAGTTAGAGATTGACCTTAAGGAATTCCAAAATCGAGATTAAGGAATTTACTAAATAGTAGGGGCTAATTCCTTGAGGAACAACACAAGGAAATAGGAGCTTGGAGGCTTGGAAATTTTGTTATGTATTGGCCAGAGTTAGTCAAGCAGGCAGAAGAGGATAGAATAAACATATGTAGGTTGTGCTCAAATTTGAGCAATCATATTGTATTAATCCAGATTATTTGATTAATGCAATATAGATGGGAGGGGGTTTTTAGAAGTTATTTTCCGCTAGATAAATCTTTGTGCATGCTTGTTGAATCATGATGCATGAATTTTATATGTGTTCTCGATCGTGAATTTTGTTTCACAGATAAGTAGAGTATATTTGAGTCTTATGTTTTAGTGAATTACATGAGAAATTTTAAATCTACATGAAAATTCTACATGGTATGAGAGCTAGATTCACAATAGAGAAGAGATTTCAAAGTTGTCTTTAAAGCAAATTAAAATTTCAAGATCAATGTTACAAGTTTTTTCTAGGATTGAGAAGATGGCTTTCAATAGACTCAGGCTAGAGTATTCTTTGGAAGGCGCTGCATACTTTTCTGCATGGAAGGATTGCATGAAAGTAGTATTGGATGAAAATTGGATGCTAGATAGCATCAAGTCAGTTGTAGAAAAACACCAAGCATCAGATTCCTAGGGTCTCGCTCAATGGAAGAAGGATGTGGCTAAAGTGAGGAGAATCCGATTGGAGGGAGTATAGGATCATATTGTCTCCAATATCTAAGGGACATAAACTTAGTTCATGATGTGGAATGTAATAACAGAGTTTTTCAAGAATAATAGTGACCACAGGGAGCTAACACTCAAAGACAAGCTTCGATATATCAAGATGCAAAAGAACGGCCCAATTCTATAGTACCTGATTAATTTTACACAATGTCGTGATGAAATTAGCGTGGTCAGTGTTAATGTCCCTAAAGAAGACTTGGTAGCTCTAGACATTTTGGGCCTTCCCAAGACCTTGCATAGCTATCAATATTATGTCAATGGTAGAGACAAAATACCAATTTGGTAATGATTATGGTCCGATCTAGTGCAGGAAGAAATAAGGTGAGTAACAAAGACGAGAATTCATCCAAGGGAGAGGATGAGGAGAACTATGCGTTGGCTAGAAAGGAAAATAAAGGGAAAGGGAAGAGATACCATTAAAAATCAGAATATGGTCAACGAGAAAGAATAAAGAATTGTCAAAAATCACGTGCTTTCATTGTCATGAACTGGGACACTATGATACAAAGTGTCCACACAAGGAGACAAGAAATAAGCCCTCTGGAGGAATGGTAGGTGAAGCTTTTGCTTCACAATTTGAATTGGAATTCACCCTTATTGCATGCATGAAAATCAAAGCCATGGGTAGTGTGTGGTATCTACATCGTGGTACCTCATTCCATATGATGGAGAACCAAGAAATTTTCAGTGACTTGGAGGAGAAAGACCTCGAGATGCACATCGAGATGGGAGATGATGGGAGGTAAAACGTGACAAGTATTGGTACATTTACTTTTCAAAAGGAGTTTGAATCCACTCTCAAGCTGAAGGATGTGATGTTCTTTATGAGTGTAAAGAAGAATTGGGTTTCTGTCACAGTGTTGGAAGAGCATTGTAACATGTATACCTATGAACCAGAATATGCCCCCTAAAAAAAAAAAATTGGTTATTACATACAAAATTATTTATGAATATAACAATAAGTAATGTAACATGTGCACTTAAGGGCACACCAAAATTAATATTTTATTTGTTTGATTCAAACACATATTATTGAAATACTTCTCTTCAGACAGGCTTGACAACACTTTACATTTCAGTGTTATTTTATCCTACAAAAGAATTTACAATACACCCAAAATTGGGGAAACTTGGGTTTATCTCCACCATCCAGTTATAAGGATTTTAATCCTATGGTCTCAATGTTTCGAATCTGAATATGAGAAACTAGAGCAATTATATGGGCTATAGGTACTATTCTTTCCAGAATTTGAAAGGGTCCGCAATATCAGGGAGCTAACTTTACACAAATTCCCCATCATAGGGTGTTTTTCCTAGGCTTAACTCAGATATAAACCTAATATCCTACACAAAATTGCAATTATGTCATTTTCTTGTCTGCATAAGTATTTTTCCTATCCTGGGCAACATTTAAATTTTGTTGCACTTTCCTCACTGCTTGCTCCATTTCAACTAGCATGTTAGGTCCCTTTACCAATTTATCCTTGGGACTGTTCCCATTAATAGGTACCCTGTATCCTTTCAAATACAATACCTCAAAATGACTCGTCCCTAATGATTCATGGTAACTATTGTTATTTGTGAATTAATCTAAGTGGATATATTATTCCCATTTACTTGGTTGTTTTATAACATACACTCTTAACATATCTTCTAGTACTTGGTTACCTCAATCGGTTTGCCCATCAATCTGAGGGAGATATGGGGTGATAAACTAGATTTTGCTACCTAGACCCATAAAAGGGGCCTTCCAAAATATGGAGGTAAATTTTACATCCCTATCCAAGATCACCACTTTGGGTATACCTTGCAATCCAAATATTTCTTTCATAAATTTATCTGCAATTTCGATTGTTTTATATGTCGATTTAATCCGTATAAAATGGTTTGTCTTGCTCAACTTATCCACCACTATCATGATGGAATCATTTTGTGCTTTATATCTACGAATACTTGTAATAAAATATAAAGTGATTGTATCCCATTTCCACTTTGGAATATGTAGTGGATGAAGTAACCTCGTCGGACATTGATGCTATGCCTTAACTTGATCGCATTCCAAGAAACTGGCCAAATACTACATAATATATCTTCTCATAGCTAGCCAAAATTAATCTTTCTTTATTATAGAAAATAAATTTTGATACTCTGGATGGGAAACATATGGTCTTTTGTGGAATTCATCCATCATAAATTTCTTTACAAAGGTTTGGTTAGGAATATATATCCTACCCCTAAATTTCAACATATTGTAGTTGTTTATGCCATTCTCATATTTCTCACTATATTTTTGCATCTGATTGTTCTACTTCCATAGGCATTGATATTCAGGGTCTTTATGATAAAATTCCTTAACTTTGTCAATAAGGTTGGATTCCATTCGACTATATGTAATCTCATATACACAATCTAATTTTATGCTCAACACATGAGCCACCCAGTTTTATCTCCCCTTAAGATTTCTTAAATCAAATTCAAACTCGCTTAACATGCATTTATATTCAGTTGTTTGAAGAAGGTTGTTAAGATACTATGATTGGTCATTAAAAGAAATTATTTTCCCAATAAATAATGTTGCCATACTTTTAAGGCATGAACTACAACTCTTTGTTCCAAATAATATGTGGAGTATCATTGCTCATGATCTTTCATCTTTCATGACTCATACGCTATTAATATACCTTCCTACATCAAAAACCCTGAAATGCCTTCTTGAAAAATGCTAGTGTAAATAATAAAATCCTTCTCCAAGTCTAGTACTTGTAGCACAAGGGTTGTGGTCAATAAGTGTTTTAAATGATTAAAACTTTGTTGACATTTGATTTTCCACTTGAAAGCTCTTCCTTTTCTCTCCAACGAAGTTATAAGGTATGTGATTTTAGAAAACCCCTCAATTAAGCAACAATAATATCCATCCAACCCCATAAAATACCAGATGTTAGCAACATTTTTGGGAACATTCCACTCCATGATAGTTCTAATCTTCTCAGGATCCACAACTATGCTTTCACAGGAAATGATGTGTCATAAATATTGGATATGATCTTTATAAAAATCAAATTAGTTGTACTTAGCATACAGTTGGTGATATCACAATGTTTGAAGTACAATCCTCAAGTGTTTCTCGTGTTCTTCAAGTCCCCATACGGTTCTTACCTCCTACTATCACATGGTGGATTTACCTTTCAATTGGTAAATTATCAACCTCACCCTCAAATTATGGTCGTATTCATAGATTTGGAAATATTTATTCATGTCAATAAGCTAAGCCTCAATTTTCTCTTAGGATTTTCCATCAAATTTCAGAGGTTTATTTTTCTTGAATTCTCCTTGAAGTTCAACATTCTTCCTCGTGTACCTTTTATCTCCAAAAACATTGTACAATCTCCCTCCATCATCATTACGTCTCCCTTGAGACTCGTCATTGTCGTCCCTTTCATGAAATACATTAGTTTTGTTATCGTTACCAACACTTGGATTTGGATTTCATTCATTCTGTCTATGAGACATGATTTTTACAATTATTTCATGTTCCAATATGATTCTTTCACTCTTAGCTCTTAAATTAGTCATTTCATCTGGCTGTTGTTGAACTGTTTCTAGTAGTACTGCATTACCTCGATGAGACAAATCACCCAATTACACTCACATCTCAAGATTAGCTCCGGTGTAGGGTGTCTTCGGTCTTGTCGGTTGTCCAATCCCTCTATGCATATTGTATCTTAATATATGCACAGGAACATATTGTTTATTATTTAGTTTCCCATTTGACCACAATGTTGAAACTCAGCTCTGATACCACTTGTTATATGTATACCTACGAAACAGAATCTATCCCCAAAAACATTGTGGTTATACTATCATTACCAATTTGTTAGGACCCAAATATCATTACAGAGAGACGAATTTATGATTATAGCAATAGATTATTTAACATATATACTTATAGGTGAACCAACATTAATATTTTAGTTATTTGATGTAAACACTTATTATCTGAATACTTGTCTTGACATAGGCTTGTAAACACTTTAGATTTTGGTATTATTTTCTTGTACAAAATAATTTACAATACGACAGACATTGGGGACTCTTGGGTTTATCTCCATTTTCCAGTTGTAAGGAGCTTAATCCTATGATCTTGATGTTTGGAATCCTTTTGAGGTAACCACCCCTACCCATTTTTCATTCTTCCCCTTCATTTCTAGGGTTTTGGCTCTACAAACTTACCTTTCGACATTTTGAGCACATCTCCAAATTCCTCGTTCACTTAACAGGTAGATTCATAAATATGAGTGCTCTATATTGTCTTCAGTGGGACGGGTTATGAGGGATTACTTGGACTAACTTATCTATTGACTCTTGTAAGTTTCTCGCTCTTTTTTCTTCAACACTGATGACATTATTTCGACAAAGATACCTAGGACCAAGTGCACCCATCAGATAACATGGAGTCTTATTGTACCTACCGCTGCAGGTCAGTACGCATCAGGTTTTTCTTGATTGTGACATTAATTCACCTTGACTAGACATATGTTTTCAATTTTTTTATTTTTTTTTTTGCATGGTTCAACTATAAGATTTATTATTGTTTATTTATTTTAATTATTTTAATTTGTTTTCCTAACTTTTATCTGGTTAATATTTTCAACTTTTTATTGCAAAATGCATTGCCATTCATGCCCTTTCATTTATTGAATAGGCGTCTGTTGTTTGATATGGTGTTGTTGGATATGGAGCAAGGTTTAAAATCTACTAGTGGTTATATGAGGCGGTTGTACAATTTAATGCTTGTACAATTGAATGACGAAGTTCTGAACCTACGTTAATTTTTATGGCATACAATGTTTAAAACACCTTCGATTAATATTTTGTCTTCATCATTTTTCGTATGAATGCTTATTATAAGACTCACCTTAACTTTGACTTCATTTTATAATGGAACTATTTATCCCAAAATCTTATCACCATTTCGAATCGTCAAATCCAGCCGACATGGATTTCCACTTCAACTATGGCTTATCGATTAAATGCTTATCAGTCCAATTTATTAAGACGAGGTACTAGCTGGATTTGGTTCACTTCATGTTATGTTAAAACATATATATGTTATAACAATACTCTGTCGTGCAATATAAAACAATAAAACATCAAAACAAATTTTAAAACGTTTATAACGTAAAAAAATTACAAACACAACTTATCAAACCTTTCGTCGCGGGTCCCGAACTTGAAAAGGAAATCAACCAAAATGCATTCAACCATTTCATGTTACAAAAATGGAGTCCTGACATCATCAAATGTGTGCGCGATGATTTATCAAATTGCGTGGATAAAATGACATCGCGTTCGGATTTGGGTTTCGGGTATGGGTCCATTTGAACGCGCGATAAACAATCAAATAAACCTTATAAAAGAGGTCGACTTTAGAACTTAACAATAAAATCGAGCCATAATAATAAAAATTGTGATTTAATACATTGTTGCCACCTGGTCTATGGGACCACTGCTCCCATGGACCTTGGCTTGAGCGAAGGGCGATTAAAATATTTGCGATTGCGGTTGCACGATCGCGCCAATCACATCGCAAAATTTCAATGGTGGCATAACAAAAAGTAGTGGTAACATATGCAACATGCGATTGTGATCGCATCACAATCTCCCATATCAACAAGACACTTAATCGCAACAACAAAAAAGACTTTGCGATTGCGATTGAAAAGACTAGTGGGGATCACAGCTCTTCACATAAAACAAACTACCGTGTTCAACAATCAAAATTCTCTGTTTTTCTTTTAAACATGAAAGATTTGTTTTGAATTTACAGAGGCTCTGTTTTTTCTACAGGAGATAGAGATTAAACACTTTAAAACTTCTATTCCATTTACTGAAAAAATTCTATTGTAATAAAACTTCTTCCTCTAAGAGGGATTACAAAATGTTGGACTGTTACAAGACATAGTGCCAGAAAACAAACACTCTTTGTTCTCTATTTAAAAAACAAAAATACTTTGTCTCTTCAAAAGCTACACTGTTGTGTTTTAAAACTTCACACTGCTGTGTAATAATAAAAACAAAACATTGCCTTTGGGCCTTCTTAGTTTATATATGTCGTAACATATAAAACATAACAAAATTTTTAAAATAAAAATAAAACTATATAAAACTAAAGATTAAACTAAAGTCTGTGGGGCCCTATTGCAAAGTTCGTATATATATGTTAAAACATATACATGTTATAACAATACTTTGTCACGCAATGTAAAACAATATAACATTAAAACAAACTTTAAAACGTTTATAATGTAAAAATGTTACAAACACAACTTATCAAACCTTTCGCCCTGGAGCCCGGACTTCAAATGAAAATTAACCAATATGCATTCAACCATTTTGCGTTACAAAAATGGAGTCCTGACGTCATCAAATGTGCGCGTGATTATTTATCAAATGTCGTGGATAAAATGACATCACGTCTGGATTTGGGTTTCGGGTGTTGTGTTTTAAAACTTTGCACTGTTGTGCAATAATAAAAACAAAACATTGCCTTTGAGCCTTTTTAGTTTACATATTCCGTAAGATATAAAACATAACAAAAATTTTAAAATAAAATCAACAGAATACGTTGAGCTAATGTTTTCATTTATGGCTTTGTAATGCGAGTTAACGTTTTCATTTATGCCATTGTAATGCTCCAAATATAAGCTTTAATGTGCGCCCAGCGCGCAACTCATTTCATGTAGCTTCGACGTTACATATATTATATATACCAACACACACACACACACACACACACACACACATATATATATACTCCCGCAAATGAACTCTATTATCAAAACCCATAACATAACGGTCCACAACATATAACATATATTTCGATCTTTTGCCTTGGGTTTAAACCTTAGCATATTATAACGCAACAAACAAATCATACGAAGACTGCAATCATATGTAATGGTCAGATTTACCATAACCATTATACGTATATCTCATTATATATCATGACCTCCGTTCGATTAATTGGAACTTTATAATAAAACCCCCAACAATATTATATCGACATTCTCCAAGTCGAGGCTATAACCACTGATATAAAAACTGATCCCATTTAACATTGAATCTCACCATATCTTTGAGCCCCATAACGTCAATAACATACCTGTGCATAAATGTCGAACGAATCCAATGATCCCTGTTATGTCGTGCTCCAAACCTCAATCGGATGGACTTAAATGCATATCGCGTTTTTTTCAAATTTCGGGAGTTAATCTTCTAGATTTGCGCGATGTAAGTGGTTTCTCGAAACCACCCTTGGCTTACGTGTCAAGCGTTGGGATAGAGCGCGTTTTTTCACCAAAATTAAGTTACCACTTTACAACCATGCGATACTGCCAGTATTTGTGTGCTCGGTTTCACTGTTCATTTCACAGTTCCGTTGTTGGTTCACGGTTCCACTTGTGTGACCTCCACAAAGTTACATTCCTTCTTCACGGTTTCAATTCAATTGTGTGGAATGAATTCGTTTCCCGCCTACAGTTGACACATCCATCCTTGATGAAAATAGTTACAACCCCAACTTCCATTCGACTTAACGCAAGGCTTTGCCTCACAATTCTGGCTCAGAACCTCATTCTCTCTGCATTGATTCTTGTAACTTGATTCGAGTAGACAAAGGTTCTTTGCCCAATTTATCGAACTCATTTGTTAATTACTCAAATAAATACTCGAATACCATAATTACCTTGGCTCCACATATATTAATATATGCTAATGTATTAGCAACTCATAGCCTTACTACCTCATGCCATCCACAACGTATTAACATATATACTCTTGGACTCAAGGTTCCGCACAAATTTCCAATATTGGTTTATCATCGCGCTTTTCATATGCTAATGTCTAATTCCCTCATATTTTACACAACATTCATCTCATACACAAAGACTCATAAGTGAATTTCCATACAGTGGGAATGAATCAACATACTAACTTATCACATACAGAGGGGAACAAGGAGGGTTTCATACAGAATCGAATTTGACAGCAATTTTTTTTTTGAACCCGGGCACTAAGGAGAGCTGGTCTCTCTATGTGTCAACAATTTCCCTTAATACAACTTCTACTCAAACCAATTGTTACACTAAAAACTGTAACCTTGAAATTCTGCTAACTGTATGAGCTCATTAACACTCTTACATACCTCCTCTGCAAGTCTTACAACCTTTACTCCTCATGTCAAGCCCTGAAACAAGAAGAAAAACCCTAAAAACCTCTGAAAGAATGGGTACGCAGGTAACATGAAGCCTGTCTGCGTTCCTGGCTTGGGTAGACAGGTAATTCATGGCTTAGCTACGTTCTATAATGCAGTTTTCCTTTGGAATGCCTGCATACCCCCTCCAAACTCAAAAAAGCGAGAAAGTAAAGTTAAAAAGTTGGTTTGAGGTCAATTCTAGAAGGTTCTAGATGATAATTTTTGGGGATGAGTACGCTTTGATAAGGTGCATGTATCCCTCACCTTAAGGAACTAATCCCTTGATGTGAGGAGTCTATCCCTTTGAAGGAGGATTCTATCCCTTCAAAGGTGGAATTTGAACCTCCTCATCTGCTCTATAAAAGGAGGCATTGGGTAGCCTCAAATGGTTAGATTTTGGAGATTGAGAATTAGAGTTCAAGCTTTATGTGTGATTGAGTTGAAGTGCTGTTGAGATTTAAACTTCTTTCTACTGAGCTTTTGAGAGGAAGGATCACATACCTCTTTATGCTCCTGGAAAAGGAGTGCAAGACTTATCAAAGTAGAGGAGACTCCTGCTTCAGACCCTGGGAAGGCCTTTCAAACATGAAGGCTAAGGTTGTAAGGTTCTTGTGTATATTTTAAGATTAACACAATCAAGTTTTGTTTTTCTCAATAAATTTTCGTTCGATTTTTTATTTCAATAAGCTGTCGTTTGATCGTTTATTTCATATATTCCTTGATCACTATGATAGGTATGTTTTATGATTGTTTTTTATACAGGTGCTATTTAATATTTTCTTGTTTGTGATTCCAGGTCGACAAAAGATGACACTTTCTTGCGACGAAAGAACTCTTGTTGCGATGGAAGGATTATTGTTGCGACAAAAGAACTCTTGTTGCGATGAAGGATTATTGATTCGACGAAAGCACTATGACCGCAAATAATCATTTGGATCTAAGGTAGGATCAACACCTTTATAACATTTATTTTTAAAACGAATATATTTAGAGAAAGACAAACTTAGTTGTTCGTTTGTTGCTAGATTGTCTTCTGACACTAGGGAGATCGGTCTTGTCTGCAAGAATGATTTATCTGGCCAACACCAAGGAAGTCTATTTTGTTTTCTTTGTCAAATTTTATTTATCAATTTCATAGAAATTGGTTAATAATTACTTTATCCAAACTTTAATGTAGCCCGAATATGTATTTTCCCTTTGGTAAATTAAATTCAGCGTGCATTACCATATATATATATATATATATACCTTTTATTATAAGGTGGGCCCTTTAAATAAATCACTTTACTTATAATTGAAAGCCCATCCTTACACGTTATATCTACAGGTTAATGACCCGACTTTTGCCCTTTTTAATTAACTCTTCAAAGGTCTAACACACGATACAATGATCATAATATAATAGAACCCATTCGTCTACCTGACCCTATCACTTAACGTTAACCCAATGTCCCATTATCCTTTCAATGTGCACTATAATACTCTTCTCTTCAATGCAGTGTTATAATTTCCAATGCAATGTAATATCACTTCCTTTTCAATGCATTTATAATGTAGTGCATTATCGTCCTTTCCTTCAATGTATTTGCTATATATTGACAACAAACTAAAGCATTCGTTTATCTCCTACATCAACACATTGCATGCATTGTCATATATTCATTCAATGTTGTGTTGTTGTCTATCTATATACACGATATTGCAGTCTTTCATTCATAGAGTAGGGTTGATCCGATGTCAAGCACTCATTAAATAAAATGGAACTAACACTAAGACTACGGGACCCACTATGCGAATAGCGCATATATGTTATAACATATGTATATGTTAAAACATATATTGTTCAAAGATTAAAAACCTCACGCAATAACAATGAAATTTTTATATCATGAAACCTTAATAAAATACTTTCTTCGCGGGATCAACCATATGGAAATCAAATCCGCCCTATAAGCATTTCGGGTCCGGAATTCAACTCGACCAAATGAAACTTCCGATTGAGCAATTGTGACTACACCAATCGCATCGGCAAAAAAACAAATTGCGATTAATACAATCCAAGGGCATAACTTAAAGTTGCGATTGCAATTTAAACAATCACATCGCAAGTGTTCACTCAACCCAAATAAAATAAAAACGAGATATTGTTCAAAGATTAAAAATGTCGTGCAATAACAATGAAACGTTTATATCATGAAACCTTAATAAAATACTTTCATCGCGCGATGAACCATATCAAAATAAAATCTGCCCTATAAGCATTTCGGGTCTGGAATTTTACTCGACCAAATGAAACTTCTGATTGAGCGATTGCAATTGCACCAATCGACCTGGCAAAAAAACAAATTGCGATTAATACAATCGAAGGGCATAACTTAAAGTTGCAATTGCGATTTAAACAATCGCATTGCAAGTGTTCGCTCGGCCCAAATAAAATAAAAACACAATCCAATTCTATTTTACCACGTGTCTTCTGCTGAATTTTCTATGGTGTGAAACCACCGGTCTTCAACCTATTCAAACTCCTACGCATCAAACCAAAACATCTCTGTTTACAATATAAAAGGAAATTGCTCTGTTTTCTTTCAAAGGCTCTGTTTTCAAATACGCTCTGTTCTGAATGTAATATGGTTGAGACCATAGGGAATTACTTGACATCAGTTGTGAACTTCTTTAGACTGACCCACAATCATATATAGCATTAGCAAGTACATATCAGCCACATCACTAATATAGTCTCCTCGCATTATTTGTTCATAGTATCCATCGTTGCCTTTGTGTATCATCCAAAATTTTAACATTTACCTTAAACAACATTCAACATAGTTCTCCATCACATTGTTTTTACACAATATTCATCGTTGCTTGTCTTATAGGATATTGCCAATGTATTGTATCACATTCTCTATGCAACAGATGTGTCTTTCCTCCAGTGCCCTTTTGTTTTGATGTAATCATTTTATCATATCCAACATAGCCATTTAATGTTTTCAATGTATTGTTTTGTATATTTTCAATTCAATGTAACATATCCCTCCCATTATCCTTTCAATGTGCACTATAATACTCTTCCCTTCAATGCACTATTATAATTTCCAATGCAAGGTAATATCACTTCCTTTTCAATGCATTTATAATGTAGTGCGTTATCATCGTTTCCTTCAATGTATTCGTTATATATTGACAACAGAATAAAGCATTAGTTTATCTCCTACATCAACACATTGCATGCATTCTCATATATACATTCAACATTGTGTTGTTGTCTATCTATATACATGATATTGTAGTCTTGTATTCATAGCTCAGGATTGAGCCGATGTCAAGCATTCGTTAAATAAAATGGACCTAACACTAAGACTACCAGACCCACTATGGGAATAGCGCATATATGTTATAACATATGTATATGTTAAAACATATATTGTTCAAAGGTTAAAAACCTCGCACAATAACAATAAAACATTTATATCATGAAACCTTAGTAAAATACTTTCGTCGCACGATGAACCATAACATAAAACAAAACTTATCAAACATTACTCCGTCGGACTTCAAACGTTGTTAACCAAATCACAATGGAGATTTTCGCGTCACAAATGGGCTGATGTCAAATCAAATATGCCCTATGAGAATTTCGGGTTTGGAATTCAACTTGACCAAATGAAACTTCTGATTGAGCGATTGCGATTGCACTAATCAGATCGACAAAAAAACAAGTTGTGATTAATAAAATCAGAGGGAATAACTTAAAGTTGCGATTGCGATTTAAAAAATTGCATCACAAGTGTTCACTCAGCCCAAATAAAATAAAAACGCGATCCAATTTTATTTTACTAAGTGTCTTTTTCTGACTGTTCTATGGTGTGGGACCACTAGTCTTCAACCTATTCAAACTCCCCTGCATCAAACCAAAACATCTCTGTTGACAACATAAAAATAAATTTCTCTGTTTTCTTTCAAAGGCCCTATTTTAAAATACGCTCTGTTCTGAATGTGATACGGTTGAGACCATAGGGAATAAAGGTAAGGTTATAAGGCCGTGTGTCATTATATAAAGACTTTTATCACAAGTCGAGACGAATAAATTAAGTTATGTTTGTACCATATATTGTACAATCACGAAGGAACCTAACTCCCGAGGAAATTGACATCAGTGGTGAAATTCTCTAGACTGACCCGCAGTCATATATAGCATTAGAAAGTACAAATCAGCCACATGCTAATAAGAATGTCATAAATAAAATTGTGATGCATGAAGATTTTATTACTTGTATCATCGTCTCTGTCTATTTTGACAAATAAATTAATTTATATTTTAATGTTATTAATTATACATAGAATCATTATCAACAATAAGGTTTTCAACATTGAATATGGAATTTATGATATTAATTATGCAAGTACAAAAATGAGTTGGAGGATGTAATGGATGTCACAAACACCCCATGTAGATCTCTTGGTATTAACAACCATTAATTCAAAATTAAATGGCATAAAATTATGGCACTTGTGCGAGTTTCTACTTTGTAGTTTTTATTTTTCTTGAACCCCTGCCAATTTTATTTTTGCTCTTTAGAATTTCTGTTGTTGACCATCGAAATTTTTGTTTTCTGCTCAAGACATCTGCAAGTGTATTTACCGTGGGACTCGACACTCTGCAAGTGAGCTTTTGCAAGTCAGGCTGGAACTGTACGCCTCCGATTGGAAGGTCTGCCAAGGGTAATTTATCTTACTCTTTTAGGTAATTCCACATATTAAATTCCCTTTCTTGCTTTGATTCTAAGTGCAAAATGGATGAAGTTCTACTTGCAATTTACATATTATCGACTCTGTTTTTAAATGATAACCGATGAAATATTAATCATGGAACTTATGGGCTCCTGATTCAGGCGATCTTGCCCTTGAATGGGCAATTCCATTCGAATTTGATAAAGTTGTTGCATTCTACAAATGTCGTTTCTTTTTAACAAATTCATGAAGTTTCTAGAAGTACTTCTCAAGAATATATGGTTCAAAGAAAACATAGAAAGCAAATTTTTTTTGGGTCCCTAGCATGAGAATACCATTTGTATCAGGTTCAGAGGATTAAAAATCATTTCCCTTGGAATGAATCTCTTTACTAAAGTCCCCGTTCATTGGAAAATGTAGATTATTATCATCATCATTTTTTGAATCAAATCCCACTTCATTTTTAGTTTCGTCATTACCAGATCAAAAGCTATGCTCTTGCTCATTAAAAAACATATTAACACCATCATTATCATTTCTATCTGAAAACCCCTTGACCTTCACTTTATGATGCAAAATTTGAAGGCCTTTATTGCATGGTTGCATGGTTTTTGCATTCCATGGCCAATGACGGAATTTCTAGACATTAAATAACATCCAAAGGTATGCAGAGTCGAAACAAATGTTAAATGTGATGAAAACATGAGAGAGAAAGGAAACAGAACCCGCCTTGTAGTTATCGGTATCCTCCAAGAAATTATTGGGTCGTGTGCATATTATGAAGGAAATAAAATGCAAGCACCTCAGTTGAAAGTTAGTCAGAATTAATGTTTCAAGAATTTCTTCCAGAATAAAAGGCACCCAATAAAATTCATGGGTTTAATTGATCAAGTAAAAGCAGCACTAGGAGCAGTCAAAATAGAAGTAGCTAATAGAACAAATGCAAAGGAAAGGGTAGTCTATAGCTTATGTAGTTATAGCTTACTAAAAATAGTAGTTCTTACACTATAGGCTAGACATTTATAGCAGACTAGAGTAGCTACCCAAATAGTCATGTTAGTCTTATTGCTATGGACCTACGGTGGTGGTAGTCTTAGTCCCATGCCCTAAGTTATTATTATAGGATCTTAAAGTCAAAAATCTAGAATTTTCTATAGTTTACCTATATATTTTGATTGTGATTGAGAAAAAAATAATAATAAATTATACTTGTTGTTTAGTTTTTGTTTTTATAAAAAAATAATTGATAGTAGATTAACATTTTTGAGAATAATTATAGGGTGATATAATATATAATTGCGATATTAGAAAAACATTTAATTAATTGAAATGGTTATCTAAATACTCATTGTTGTAGGGTAAAATATATAGTAATAAGTATTTATTTAAGATACTTAATGGTGAGAAATTTGTTTCTTTGAAATGTTTTGTGAGTAAAAATCTAGTCATATTAAGAATAATATTTCCTGAATTGAAATACCATTCACTCTGATACTTCCTATTTTACCCATGAGTTTTATATTCGTAAAATTGAATATAGGCACGTAAATATCTCAATTCTTTCAAATTTCAGGTAAGAAAAAGGAACTTTACAAAGTAGTGGCAAAATACCTGCTACAAAAAACAAAGAGAAACTCCCATGTAAAAATAGAAGCGAAATTTTATTTTTACAGGTCGTATAGTCTATTTCAATATTGTTCTATGCCATCTATTATTCACATTATCCTCCATAGGTTACCAACATTTGTTTATTCAAATGATTTCTCTCAACTACCCAATTGGATGGCTAAAATATTGTTTTTCTTGATGTCTACGTTTCAACTTCTGGTATTTCTCTTATTCTTCAGCCAGTTGATTTCTTTGGATAGTTAAATTTTTGTTTTTTTCTTAATTTTTTAACAAATTTAGGCACCACTTGTTGCATTGAGTCGAATCTATCAATTTGGAACGATGGAATGTAGTGCCATGCAACTTTCAAAGACGCTACAACAACTAATAGGAGAAGAAGATGCCACTAATACCAAAATAGATTTTGGAAACAAAGAAATGGAGAAAACAAGGGCTGGATACTTCACATGTAGACCTTGTAAGAAGTGGTTTAGCTACAGCTTAAAATGGTGCAAATGTTGTTGTTGTATGAAACACATTTGTTAATATGCAGAAAATAATAAGTGGTTGTCAAAGATCAACATGGAGGAAAGAAAAGAAGAAAACAAACCATGAATACTTTAAATGTAGACGTCATAGCAAGTCGTATAGATACAACTTCAGATGGTCCAAATGTTTTTGTTGTATACACCATCATTGTTAATGTAAATAGAACAATGACTGGTTGTTAGCAATCATCATACAACACATTTATTTGTCATTCAAATGAATATTTTGTCTTATCGCAAAAGGTGGTGTAACCACCAAATTTTCAAAATATAATGCTAAAATTAGTACATATTATGTTGACCTATGTTTCTCAATGTTTGCTACATTGGCCTGCAAGTACATGCTTTGGTGCAATAATGTTGGGGCTTGCATAAGGGATGAATGCTTTGTTATAACTAAGTTGATTCTCACGTTTAGCTTTTTGTGTGAAGCATTTTGTTGCCTTGAAGATGCCATTATGCTACAGTCCATATGTGACTATACATACATATTCATAATTACAAGTATGTTGTTTAGAACTAACAAGATTAATCTTACTAGTCAAGACACATACAATCTGTATTTCATGCTTTCTATTGTATACAAAAATCAATCATTTCTACAATACATAGCTTCTATGTGAGATTTATGTCTTCAGAGATAATAATCAATGTTGCATGTTGTTTTTTTTGCAGTGATACTTTTAAAATACAAAGAGATGCAAAATAGGAGCTAGTTACTTGCAACTTTGCTTCCCTTATTTTACTGTTTTGAAATCAAACATACAATATAAAAGTAAAATTAGTGTTTTGTGCTAGTAAACATTATCATATACATATATTCAATAAAGCAAAGAATATTATAGAACCTTCTCTCATATTTGAGGAAAAAAAAATCTAACATACATAGTAGTTAGTAAACAAATAACGATACGAATCTAAAGAATAAATACATACAAAAAATGGTTGAAATCATAGACATTGAAAACTACCATTCAACAAAAAACCATCGCGTAGATGCTAATATTGATATCGTTTTAATGAAGCAAAGTCTCTTCAGACTACAACAATTTGCATATACTCCTGGAGATTTTTTTTTCAACGCATTTGAAGTGCTTTTGCACTTTCGTTACTCGTCCATTGAACTGCACAATGGAATAATAGACCACTTTCTCAATTGTCTACAACACAATGACACAGAGGCAAAAGAATCATACCAATATGAACTAGATCCTGTCATGTTATATAAACTTCATGGAATTCACAATGTTGACACATACCTTCATAAAATGCATTTTTCTGCTTCTAATAGCGATTTCCAATATGAAAGAGGCCTATGGGGAGACAAATTTTGTATAAAATGGCTATCAAAGTGTTTGAACATACCAATTGGAGTCTGTTCACTAACAATGAAAACAAGGTATTTGATCTTCAACCATGATCTAGATACAATTCCATTAAACATTTTGTTTGATGATACAGATCCTATTAGTGGACATTTTGAACCTGTATTACACAAAATATTACCTAGATGCAACTTTGTACCAAATTATTCCTTGTCGCCTTTTTGCAAATATCTTGAAAACCATTATGAATCCATTTTTCATGAAATGCAAATTCATGGATTTCACATAGAAAAAAAAACTATGTCGAAATGTGCCAATAGCATGTTCAATGCAATGTGTCATTTAATAGCACCTGAATTTGATTAACAGTCTTTCAGAATCTACATTGTCCAATCTTTTTGTAATGCATTGATGGGTAGGAACGAAGACGCATTAAATTGTATATAAAAACACTTAACAAATGAAACTATACAAATTCAAACAATGGTTGCAGGCTGGCAACAATACCTAATTAATATGGCAATGCCATATGAAAAAGGAGGAGTTGAGGGAACATCATTTCACTTCCAATGGACATCGATCATATTCAATGTAAACATACGAATATGGTCATTTACCAGTAAAACCATTGTCATTTACTACCCATCAAAAACAAATTTCAATCAAACGTACAACATATTATCATTCGAAACAAGTACATGCATAGGAGTTCAAAACTGTCATACATACATTCAAATCAAATAATAGCAATCGCTTCAAGGACATCAACATCATTCGAAAATTACATATCACACATTCATTATGAACCACTACTATCAAATCAAAATAAAAATCAGTGCAATCTGCAGCATAGAATAGTACAAATGCATGAAAACACCAAGAATAGAATAAACTTGCGCAAATTGAAACAAATGATATGTACAAATAACCCAAATAAAATTGGAGAAAATAGAAATAAAATAGCGAATAAAAAATTTTCGTCGTGAAAAAGTACTCCCATGGAAATTTACAAACAACAAATTGAAGACACACCAAAATCCAAATGACCAATATGTAATACGTTGCAATTTCGAAAGAACATCTCAAGAATTGGACTTGAATTAGAAAAAATGTACATAAAAATATCTGGAAAACAGAAGACATTGCATTTAAATATCATTTGTAGATCTTGCAAAACAACACTTGCCAATGCAAAGTTGCCTCGCTTTGCAACACCTGAACAAATTAGACATAAAAATCCATTTCAAACTGTAACAACACTTTCAGAGCTTCAGGAAAGACTTGTCGCATTAATAATTCCTTTTGCACAAATAAGACAATGTGGCAACAAGCGATCACAAATGGGCTTAACTAGTTCAATAATCAATGTACCTGTCGAGATGGACATTGTCCAGAAAGCATTGGCACAGTTCATAAACAATAAAATGACAATCGCTATTGCATTAAAATGATGACTAGAATACAAGAATGCATATCAAATAGGAAAAGTGCATGTGCATATTGTCATAAGAGCACTTAAAGAAATATGTTCCTGAAATTTATATAAAACTGAAAACATTTCCATTAATAGCAATTGGAATCATATGCTTGAATTGAGCAATAAAGATAATAGATCCGAGGATGAGAACATTGATAGCAAAAGTGAAACGGATAGTATTTCAAAAAGTGAAAGACCAACTGAAACCTTTGTACATGGATTGATAGATTCACAACAAATTCATGATTTACAAGACAAGATCATTGAAATAGCACCAGTCGAGGGACAATGACCACTTGGGATATTCAAAGACAAACATGCAAAAGAAATGAGTTTCCCAACACTATTCTTTGGAGATCCACGTGGCAATGATGTAGTACAAATATTTCGTTACCAAGAAATAGTAAAGTGGGAACTAATGCATTGCAGTGGTCACTTCTCCTATCACATCACAAATTTTTTCTTCAAGACAATGCGAATAATCATTGAAAAGGGCATGTCATGCATTTTAGTGCGAATAAGGAAAGGAAAACTACAAGGAAGAAATTTGTTAGCAAAAGATGTTAAGTACAAGCCCAACTTAGAAAATTTACTAAAAAGTCACATTGGATACATAGATTTCAAACACATAAGAATTTCTCCTAATTACCACCAGCAAATGCAAAAACTTATATTTGCAATGATACGACAAGTAGGTCCTCCAACTTTCTTTCTTACATTTACAAGTGTAGAGCATCGTTGGAGTCCACTAGTAGAAACTCCTACTAAATTGCATAGAAATGGAAATAAAAAGAAACACATTGAAACAATTGAGGAATAAAACATTGATTATCTTGTCAGAAAGGGCCCAGTAACATGTACACGTTACTATAGACATAAGACAGATGCACTGAGGCAATTGATCTGCCAAGATAATACATTTTTTGGAAAAATATTAGATTACTACTTTGTAATTTAGTTCAAAAATAGAGGTAGTGCATATGAAAATGCTCTTATATGGATAGAAAATGCTCCAATATATGGAATTAATAGTAACTTAGAAATTGAAAACTTCTCAGACAACTTTATAACTTGTAGCATAGATCACCTTGATCTAGAACTCACAAAAATACATGAACATCGTCATATCAAAAGTTGCAAAAAAAGAACAGCATCGCATTTTAGATACAAATTTCCAATGCCACCAATGAAAAGAACAAGGATTCTTGAACCAATTACTTCGCTAGATGACTCAATAAATGAAAAATTTTTGTCCTTGCAAAGCACCTTAGAACAAAAACACTACGACAAATCAACTAGTCATGAAAATTTCTTAGATGAATTTCACTTAATAGAAACTGATTACATCGAATTAATACAAAGTACATTAACACAACCAATGGTATTTTTGCAACGAAAACCATCAGAAATATGGAATAATAGCTTTGCATTCAATATGCCACACCTATGGAATGAAAATACAGATGCTCAATATGTTCTAAATGCATATGCTGTAGCTTCATATTGTAGTTCATATATGACTAAAGTTGACAGATCTATGACAAATGCATTCAAAAGGATACGAAAAGAACATGAAAAGAGAAAAATCGATGTTATTCAAATGATACGATCTCTAGGGAATTCCTTTCTTAACCTTTAAAAAATTTCAGCTCAACAAGCATTCCACATAGCTCTCTCCCTACCATTGAATCATAGTTCAAGAGAATGCAACTTTATAAACACAACACCAACATATGAACGCACATTTATACTTAAACCAACCACTCTTCTGAAACAAATTCCTGACAACTCTGAAGATGTTATGTGCAGTTTTATAATTGATTACTATATAAATAGGCCTATTGCTATTAACCATGTATGTTTAGTTGAATTTGTATCAAAGTATAGGAAATATGGCACACCAATATCAAAAAGGAAAAAATAAAAAGTAATTCGATTCATCAAATACAAAAAACACATTGACTATGAAAACTATTACAGAGAAAAACATTTTCTATATGTTCCATTTGAAAACAATGAAGATGCACTAAAGCAAGACTTCCCGACATGGAAGAGTGCATACATGTTGCATAAGAACACAATAAAGAACAATGAAACTAAGTTCACATACAACATGAACAAGAAATGGGGTGATTTGGAAGAAGCAATTCAAGAAATTGATAACAACATTGCAACTTCTAATCATACAATAAAAAAACCTCAAATATCCAATGATGTTACTAAGAAGTATGACTTGGCTAAAGATTTGCAATTTACCCAATGCGATGGCAAAAAAATACATCTGAACATTGGTTTTCAATTTATAGAACATCCATTTATGCTTAGCAACGAAGAATACTACAAGATTAGGAGAATGCTTAATAGATAACAACAAGCAATTCTCAAAGACATTGCAATGAAAAAACGAAAGAACATAGAAAAACCACTCTACTTATTTTTGACTCGAGGAGCTGGCACTGGAAAAACACTCACAGCAAAAGCAATATTTCAAATGCTCATGCGCATTTACAATGAACATTACAATACAGACCCTTTGAAACCAAAGGGTTTGATATTAGCATATACAGGTAAAGCTGCATATAATGCAGGTGGAGTGACAATTCATTCTGCATTGCTAATGCCTTTCAACAAATCTAGTTTTATTCCACTTAGCAATGATGTATTAGACAACTTAACACAACTGTACGAAGAATTAAGGGTCGTTCTCATTGATGAAGTATCTTTGATTGGAAGTTGTTTTCTATATCAAATTGATGATCGACTAAGAAACATTAAGCATAATCAAACAAAATACTTTGGAAACATTGATATCATATTTTGTGGCAACTTGTACCAAGCACAACCTATACAAGATTCACTAATATTTGAACAACCTACAATAAGAAGGCAACCAATAACATATGAATTTTGGAAAGAACATGTAAAGTACTATGAATTTCACATTGCAATGCGTCAAACAAATGAAATATTCATTAGCATTTTGAATAGGATGCGTATAAATAATCAAACAGAAGATGATTTGAATTACCTAAATAGAAATTGTATTTGAAATGCTCCTAATGATCCTACTTTCCCCTATCTATTTTTTAGGAATAAAGATGTAGCATTACATAACAAGAAAATGTTGTCTATTGTTCCTGGTGATGAAATTGTAATTGATGCAATTGATTACGAAGAAGAAAACCATGGAAACATACCATCTCATGCACACATAGCAACATTGCCTTCACAAATTGTCCTGAAACTTAACATGCTAGTTGAAATATATGCAAGAAACTATGACTTACAAGACGGTCTAGTCAACGGTGCAGATGGTATCATTAAAGCATATGTAAAATTAGACAACTTTGATGTAATATGGATCAAATTCTATGATGAACGTGTTGGCCGTCAACAAGCACATAAATTTGCTTTTCTATATAGCAAAGAAATTTCTAGTGATTGGACTCCCATACTGCGCACAACAAAGCCAGTTTCTGTATTAGCAAAAACAGGCAACTTGAAAATAAGAAAAAAATTCCCAATCCAACTAGCATGTGCACGTACAATACACAGATCACAAGGCTTGACACTAGACAATCTTGCATTTGATCCTTTAGGAATACGACGCCATGGATTAGTATATACAACTCTTTCTCGTGTGAGAAACATAGAATCATTGTATTTGCTTAGTCCACTTAAGAAACAAAACTTCCGAATTCAACACAAAATTTCTGTTGAAATGGAATGTTTACACAAAAACGCAAAGTGGCAACTAGAATACAACTATTCGTTATTAGAAACAAAAGCATACATTTCAATTCTTTCTCTAAACACTCGCAACTTACAAATACATATTGATGATTTGTTAAATGACTATGATCTAATGCAATCTGACATCCTATGTTTACAAGAAACACATTTGAATAATTCAATGCTTCTAAAAAGACTTGAAACATTCAATTTCATATCAAATCATAGTAAACATGGTTTGCTAATTTGTATTAAAAAGCATATAAAGATCTTGAACCATATTCATTTTGAAGAAAAAAACATTGAAGCTACACTAGAAAATCTGCTTCTTCATGACATGGATATTATAGTTGTGAATGTCTATGTTGCACCATATGCAACATTGAACAATACATAGGATCTTCTTTCAAAAGCATTATGCAAAATACATTCAAATCAAACAATAGCAATTGTCGGCGATTTCAACATCAATATGCTTGAAAGCAACAACAAAACAAACAAACTAAGATCGTATATGCACAATTACAACCTTCATTTTCTTTTAGAGACAAATAACAATCAACAATTATCAATCATTGATCACATATGGTCAAACATAACTTGTAGCTATAAGACTTTCAGGTTAGATACATATTGGACTGACCATGATACTATTTGTCTCATCATCGAAGACAAAAATGCAACAGAAACATAGTGCAAATGAAACTAGTCTAATGCCTTTTCTAGTCAATATTGTCACACTTGCCTACTCATGTCCTTATTATACAAATGAAATCAATAGTGAGTATTATTACCAATGATACTTTTAATTTGTTTCTGAATAAGTTTCTGAGAGTTGCATTATAGCTTTTTAACAATGTCACAAATAACAAATAAGCTTCAACAAAAATAAAACATTTACTTCTTCCAACACAGTTCAATAAATATTACTAAAAAACATTTACTTCTTCTAACACATGGAATTACTTATTTTTACATAACACTACTATCACTTTGACTTCTAATTGTATGTCTTGCAGATTTCTATTGCTTTATACAATGAGTCAAACATGCAAAGACAATTCACAAAAACAAACAAACACATCCATGTTTGCTTATTACGCCCAACTTACTTACTCTTCGATGCATATGTATAGACATATCTCTATGTTTAACTGTTTATTTATTTCTATGAAACTATTGCGAGACCTATTCTTATATTTCTAGCACTGACTTCCATAGGACTGTTGTTCATATAGAATTATATTGTGCATCCATGATTTAACTCTCAAGCATCACATAATTCATTTTAATCCTTGAATTTGTCTTTCAATCCATTGGAATATTTTCATGTACACATGACACACCCTCCATCACAAATTGCAGACTATATATAATCATTTTGGAGTTATCTAACAATAGACACTACATAGTGATGAACCTTATTCTCTACGATATTTTAGGACTACCATATAATTTGTTTCCCTTTTCATCATCTCAATAATGTTCCATGCTTAAAGTTGACAATCATCATCAACTGCTTATTTGCATGAGAACTGTTACATGCATAGTTCTGTCAACCCCAACCTTCTTCTTCTTCTTTTTCTCTCAACCTTTATTTCCTTTTCCTCATCCTTTCTCTAGAAACTTCTCGGGTTTCCTCTTCATTTTACATTTGAGCCCTTTTTCACTAACATCTCCTCCAATTTCCCATGTTGCTTGTTGTCAATCTCTAAATTGTAATAGAGATAATATCAAATAGAAATTAAATTCTTTCCAAAATTATAACTCTATTTCAGTTACATCAAATTCAATTATTTCATAATCCATATGCATCTTAATTCACATTGTACAATTTGAAGAGAATGTTTCCAATCTTATTGTTATTTCCCTTAATATTCCTTGTTATCTTTGTAATTTTATCTATACGATTTTTTTTTGGTTTCTTTTGTGTTATGGTGTTTCTATTTTATTTTTGGTTGGGTGGTAGAATGAGCTCAATCGAGATATATCTTGATCGACATATGTATTATGTAAATTCCCAACCACCCATAATAATTAACACCATTGGAAAGGGAGCTTGATCAACAAACACATCCAGGTTTGCTTATCACGCCCAACTTACTTACTCTTCGATGCATATGTATAGACATATATCTATGTTTAATTGTTTATTTCTTTCTATGAAACTATTGAAAGACCTATTCTTATATTTCTGGCACTGACTTCCATAGAACTGTTTTTCATATAGAATTTTATTATGCATCCATGATTTAACTCTAAACCATCACAGAATTCATTTTAATCCTTGAATTTTTCTTTCAATCCATTGGAATATTTTCATGTACACATGAAACACCCTCAATCGCAAATTGTAGACTATATATAACCATCTTGGAGTTATCTAACAATAGATACTATAGAGTGTTGAACCTTATTCTCTACAATATTTTAGGACTACCATATAATTTTTTTCCCTTTTTATCATCTCAATAATGTTTGATGCTTAAACTTGACAATCATTATCAACCGCTTATTTGCATGAGAACTGTTACATGCATAGTTCTATCTACCCCAGCCTCCTTCTTCTTCTTTTTCTCTCAACCTTTATTTCCTTTTCATCATCCTTTCTCTACAAAATTCTCGAGCTTCCTCCTCATTTGACATTTGAGTCATTTTTCACTAACATCTCCTCCAATTTCCCATGTTGCTTGTTGTGAATCTCTAAATTGTAATAGAGATAATATCAAATAGAAATCAAATTCTTTCCAAAATTATAACTCTATTTCAGTCAATTATTTTATAATCCATAAGCATTTTAATTCACATTGCACAATTTGAGGAGATTGTTTCCAATCCTATTGTTTTTTCCCTTAATATCCCTTCTTGTCTCTGTAATTTTATCCATCAAGAAAAAAATCAACTAAAATATTCTACCGTGTGCTTCTATGGAATGTTGTTCCTTCTTCAATTCATTAAGTCAGTTATCACACAGCTTCAACGCTGTGAATTGAAAATCCATTCCAATTTCATGCTATAGTTACCAAGAATCGAGCTTAATTCTCATCGATCCCCTCTCAAGTCTTTTGAATCGTAATGGCAAAGTATTTTTTTTTGTTGCGATTAAGTGTCTTGTTGAGATAGGAGATTGCGATGCAATCGCAATCGCAAGTTTCATATGTTACCACCGCCTTTTGTTATGCCACTGTTCAAACGTTGTGATGTGATTGGTGTGATTACGCAATCGCAATCGCAAGTATTTTAATCACCCTCCGCTCAAGCCCAGCTCCACAGGAGAAGTGGTCCCATAGACCACGCGGAAGAAATGTATTAAATGGAAATTTTTATTATTATGGCCCGATTGTATTGTTAAGTTCCATACCTGACCTCTTTTATAAGGTCGATTTGATTGTTTATCACGCGTTCAAATGGACCCGTACCCGAAACCCAAATCCGGACGCGATGTTATTTTATCCACGGCATTTGATAAATCATCGCATGCACATTTGATGACATCAGGACCCCATTTTTGTAACGTGAAATCGTTAAATGCATTTTGGTTGATTTCCTTTTGAAGTTCAGGCTCCAGGGCGAAAGATTTGATAAGTTGTATTTGCAATGTTTTTACGTTATAAATGTTTTAAAGTTTTTTTTAATGTTTTATTGTTTTACATTGCATGACGGAGTACTGTCATAACATATATATGTTTTAACATATATATATGTGCTTTGTAATAGGGAACCACAGAGTTTAAACTAAGTTCTAGTTTTATATAGTTTTATTTTTATTTTAAAAGTTTTGTTATGTTTTATATGTTACGACATATATAAACTAAAAAGGCTACTTAAACTGGAAAAAAAATCCAACACTGTAGTGTAATAACAATGTAAATTAGTACATGGTTGGTAGGAATTCTTGATCAAACTAGATCCATTCAGCTATAGCACAATTGACGTATACCTCAATTAAGTTCCTAATTGCCCTGATTGAATTCCTCTTATTTTGATTTGTAATTGAATTCATGAATATATTACTAATTACTGATTGAATTCTCGATTACTTGTTGAATTGAATTCCTTCTTAGTATTACTGAGTGAATATTTATCAATGTTTTCATGCCAATCAGTAGTACCTAAAATTTCATGCATCTGTATCACACGCATTTACATGTTTCTATAGTACTGGACTTGAATCATTTTCTCTCTCAGGCACAAAACTTTCAATATTTGTAACTCAGATTAGTATATATATATGTTGCACTAATAGATTTTTCTGAGTTTAATATTGTATAATTTATAAGTTTTTCATTATCGAAGTTTTTAAATGCAATTAATATTTCTTTGAGTAACTAATACTCAGTTTCCACTACAATATAGAAAAAGCTTATACTTTTATTTTTATTTTTAGTTGTTAAAATTTAGCAGAAACTTTGTCGCCACATTCAACCACACCATTCAATGATATTGAATCTTTTTCATCTCGCAGCTCTGGAGAACAAGCTACAATAGACAAACAACAACAAACATCGGGTCCAACTGAATCAGGCAAGTAAGTAAATTTGAAACAAATTTTTATAGGTGCCATTGACATAGCATTTATATTTATCACCAATGTATTTTACTTCTAATTGTATCTTTTTTCACATCAACATCATTAATACATAGATCGAAAGAACCATATTTAGTCCGAGTTACAATTGAAGAACTAAACATTCGCAAAACTGGAAAAATGTTCAATGGAGATGTTATGGTCATTTATAGGACATACCTTGATAAATTCCACAAATCATGACAAATAATACGTGCAGATTTGACAGATGATGAAGGAATCATGACAATCACATTGTCCATACCAACTGAGCTCATTGAAGAACATCAACAAAAAATATCACCAGGAAAATCAATATCTATTACAAAATTTAAAGTTCTTCCTAAAACAAATTATGACTGCGGTGATTGTGATTGGATTCTGCTGCTAACTGAACTAAGCACCGTACAGAACATACCACCAATTTGCAAATATTACAAATTCATTCTAGATACGACATTAAAAAATCTTACAACAAATACATAAACATATCCAATTGGAACAATTGCTGCAGTTGTGACAGCTACACGAAAAATTGGTTTGCAATATACATTGCAAATTAAAGATGGAAATTTCGATGACAATAGAGCAACTGTAACATAAATTACATTGCAATGTTTTTATATTGTTAATTCCATCCTACATTTCAATTCCCTTTGAAAAAAAAAAAAACCTTCTATCTTCTATTGCAGTTGCAGTTATTTGAAACATTTGCACCACCCTACAGTGAAATTGAACAAGAATTGGAAAAAGGTAATTTTCCAATTATGTTATTCAAAAACATAACAAACAGAAAATAACGCAAGGACAGAACACTTCAAACAATGCAAGCTACATTCATCAAAAAATTGAATGCAGAAGCAGCAGAAGAGCTTAGAAAATTGAACCCTCCAACATTCTCTGTAAGTACAAATGAAACAGTACCTCTACTTCTCAATATGCAATTGTTTCTTCATCTCTTTCTATTTTGACATATAATACTTTTCCTCCTCTATGAACAAATAAAAGATGCAATTCACCCAATACCAACCTCTACAATGATAGAGGAGACAGCACTTAATTGCCTTAAGTGCAATAAAAATTCATCCTTTTCCTATTCACAGTGTCTTAATTGCATAATCAAGTCTAACAACACCAACTTGCAATGTTGCATCAGAAACAAATTGCTCTTGAAACAATTACTTCCCAACCTAGCACAAATGTCTTTTCAAGACTATGTTCAAAAGAAACAAGCAACCATGTATATGCTACGTGATTTCGAAATAAATGGTACATTTACAATCAATGAAGAAAATGAGATCCAATCTATTGACAACAACGACAACCCTACCAAAGCTAGGTATTCTTGTAATTATTCTTCATATTTCAAGCAAAAATCAGATATATGCACTTTAAATTATGCTATCCAAAATAGAAATATTTGTACTAATTTTCCCTCTTCTTTGCAGCCCCAGCACTTCTACCAACATTGGCTAAAACAAGAACACATAGTAATCCAGAAATCAGTCCAAATCTCTTCTCAATTTTTGTACCATATTTTACTGCTCAGATCCTCCTCTCTCAAAGTGCAGCATATCTACAACATTTTGCTAGAACAAGAAAGCATACAAATGAACATATGACAGAAAAGTTTTCATAGAAAAATTAGGAACAAAAATCACTAGTTATATTTATAGTATTTCTTCTTCCTATTTGTAGATACTTTCAGACTTAATATATGTATATTTAAGAAATATAGCTTTTCCATTAGGCCTTTACAAATATTTTCAGATTTTATACATATATGTTTAATGAATAGAACCAATCTTTACAATCTGAAATTATATATATAAATATTATAAATCTATTTAAAAATATCCTGAATGTATTTATAATGCCAATAGCAACGATTTTCTTCTGCAGGAATTGATTTAACTGTCGTCGAATTAGAACTAACTTGCCTTGGTTGTGATGTTATTTTACAATTATTTATTTATTGATTTTTTTAACATTATCTCTTCAACACACTTGAAATTCATTGTCAAAATAGGCATGCAGTTTAGTAAAATTCTCAATTCAATCTCAAATCGCAGATTGTTGTGTAGCTTACTGCCATCAGCTACTATCTACCCTGTCTGGAATCTATGCTTATATTTAATTAATAGTCAAAATTTGTTAAATAACATTTGTTAATTATACGTTGATTGAAGTTTACTAAGTTGATGTCCAGTACTTGCATTGTATAAATTGGTTCGTTCACTCTTCACAGTACTTGCATTGCAACATTACTATATTTAAACTAAGCGGCAGGTAACAGAATTTAACTCAATCAAGACACACATAATTCAGAACCAAATTCTCCTTTATATATACAAGCATCTGCTTACAAACTTCTTACTTGGCCAGATTTTCAGTTCGATGGCCCTTTTCAATACACTGTCTATTGTGTATATAAAACAACAACATTACAATGTAGCGCAAACCTTTTAATGATACAAAAAAACTATATAAGAAATCTATTTTAAACTTTCGAGGGCCCACAATAACAATAGCGCACATATCCAATATGTTAAAAACATATGTATATGTAGACTATTACAAAAGGTTGAGTCACGCGATATTAAAACAATAAAACAGAACGTTTAAAACACAATACTCCGTCCAGAATTCAAACCTGTTTAAACCTGATTTCCAACAAAATTCGCGTTACAATTCCTCCCTGTTGACATAAGCAATCAGAAATGCGAGCAAATATACAATCGAGCTTATAAAAGCTCATCAAGTTCGCCAGAGGGTTTCTCTGTACGGGGCTTTTGGACGTGCGATAAACTTATCAAATCGCATTTATAATGCACATCGCATCTAGATTTCAACTCCGTGGGCATCCAAATAAAAAACCAATCCAATCCATTTGCTCCACGTGTCCTATGTTGATCTGGCGATGGGGACCACTGCTCCCACGCACAAACAAAACAAAATTTAACATACGAATGCTCTATTTTTCTTTCAAAAATCTTGAAGTGTTATACGACAAAAGGTTTAATAGTCTTGAAGAGTTACACGACAAAAATTCCATACATGACTTTGTTTTTACTGTGCTACATAAAAGTAATAGCATTAATTTAAAAGACGGTCAATTATTTAATTTTCAGTTTCCAAAAAATATTTTTGAAATATATATATATATATATATATATATTATTAGGATGCAGCACATGTGATATAAAGTCATTTTCTAATTTTATTTGATAGATGAAAATATCAATTATAATTTTGTCAATAATTTTAAATAGCTTTAAAGATTTGTCTTTTTAATTCACTTAATTTATAAATAATAAAATATATTTTAATATCAAAATTATTGAAATGTTTTTAATTAATTTTCAACTAATTAATTAAATTATAAATTATATAAACTAACATATTCATATAACTTGAATCATTCATGTATTAAACTTGAATAGTTGGAAAGTGTTAAGTGTTAATCTATACAATTTTATTTTATAATATATTTTATGTGATTAAGATTTACAAAAATTATAAAAATTAACTAAATTGTAAGTTTATTTTAAATTATTATTATTATTATTTTTATTTTTATTATTAAATATATATATATATATATATATATATATATATATATATATATATATATATATATAACAAGATTTTTAACTATAAAGATGTACTCATACTTTATCATGGAGATTCTTGATTTATAAATAGGATTTGTTACAATATAATGGATTATCAATACTATAAGATTAAATAACTATAATTCATTTAGCTTGTTCACTCAAACTCAAATTGCAACAATTATTTCTAATTTAATTTAACTATACTTTATTACAAAGCAATTCTTCATAAACATGCTCAAACGCAAATTGCAACATTTCTATAATTACATTAAGCAGCATGTAATAGCTACCTATAGACATTTTCAAGATCACATTGCAACATTATTATATTTAAACTAAGCGACATGTAGTAACTAGCTTGTAGCCTTGTTTTCTTAACAAAATACGTCTTCTCTAAGTTATAATTATGAATTACCCTCAACTTTCGGTCATGGAACGTCGGTGTTTATTCACTATATAGGTAAATTATTTTTCCTTTTGGGTTGCTTCATTGTCAATGGAATAATTTACACAATTGAATTATTTTGGTGCTTTTAACTTGTTCTCTTTCCTGTTCAACTAGGTTCGTATTTCTCTACCGCTCCTTTAGTCACGGCTTCGGAACCGAGCTACTCTAACACTCATCACTCCTTCGTGTGCCAAGGTTCTTACTCTATACTTACTCAACTAGTACAAGGGTTTTCAGTTTCTTTACTAGTCCGGGGTTTCTCCTAAGACATCATTTAAATGTATATACTTCCAGTTTCGTCATATGCTCATCCTTCCCTTAAGATCAAAGGAATTCTTCCACGTGGAATTCCTTCAACTATTTGAGTGGTGTTTGTATTTTATTTATTCCAGTTATAATTAAACGTTCTGAGCTTTATTTTAAGCTCGAACAAGAATGTAAATATGGAAGGAAATTTGTAGATGGTTGGTTTCTTATTGTCAAAGGTTTTTACTGAATACGAGGGTTTTTTTATTTTAAAACAATGAACAATAAATATTTATGTATTACTACTTGTTCCAGGGTTGTTGTCTATTACGGGGTTTTACATATTTATGCTCTAACAATCCTCTGGTATGTCACGTCAAATTTTCCAGTGTAATAATTTTAATGAATAGTATTGATCTGTACTTAAAAAATAATCGGAGTGTTTTTTGTTAATTTTTTTTGCTAATGTTTAATGAAATTGGCTATTATTCCCCACTTACGTTGAATCCATAATTTTGATTTATAGCATATGTTTTAGTTGGACTAAAAATATTATTTCTTCTATTGTTTTCTTTCGTATATGAATCATTTATTCATTTATTTATTTATTTTGTGAGATTGTAGAGACAAAGGTTCTGCTAATGACACAATGATTCATGTATTTCTGTTCTTTTTCCTAGTCATTAATAGGAACTAGGTTGTATTTCGACACTAATACCTCTCATGTCGCAAAGTTCTCCCCTTATTTGTCTTGCACACACCTAACCGTGAATGGGACCTACTTTTTCCACGAACTCGTTTAATTTCCTTAGGGTCTTCTTTCAATATTGGTATGCTTATCGACTAACTTTAAAGAGATATGTTCTTGTTACTACTGAGGCCAACCAGAACCTTGACTATACACTGTCTGACTCTTTCTGTAATCTACGTTTTAATATATTTAATTTCTCACTCAGGCCATAATAAAAATTTTATTCGCATATCTATTTATTATACAACATGTATACACATTCATTCTTACCCAACGAGAAATTAGAAGCTTAAATTCTATACAAATTTGACAAAATTCCTTACTAGACATATGAAAATAGCTGTTAAGATGTCCATCACATCATTCACAGTTTTATTTAAAATAGATTAACACTCAAATCACACCTAATTTATTCTAATTACAATAACAAGGAGAAGTCTCTGTAGGGATACTTATATTTTCCTGACTGTTCTGTAAAAATATTGCACCAGGAAGATCTCTCTGCCCAACTATGATACTAGCAATGACGTCTAGTCTCCCCCCGAGATTCTTCCTCTTCAGATAGTGTGAAAAATCCCATATCTGAGGTAACATGTACCTCATTCTCAGGACAATACCACTCCGATACTGTACTCTCAAGGATCGATCCAAGGGTTCCACTCGTTTTAAGTCCACCTCAAGAACACCTCAATCTGGAAGCGCCCTACCACCTTCGTAGTATCTTGTAAAAGGTTTTAGTTCAACTTTTTTATTTTCTCTCCAACCTCCAACCTTCCCTTGCTATCGTTGGATCCTTTTCCACTGAGATGTCATTTTTCTTCTCCATCTATAAGAAGAGAGAAAAATCATAACTGAATCTAACTGTCTCGGGAATTAAATATTCATTTTTTTCTTTTATATTGTTTTGGTCCACAACAATGACCTTCCAAATCAGATCATTATTTCATTTATTAAAATAAAAAAAATTATATTCTATCTTTTTCCATTAGATCATAATTTACTGAGTTAATAAAGAAAAAGTAACTATCAATAAACAAAATATTCACAACACTGGGGTGTTACATCCATCGCTACAATGTGATATTTAGCAAAGGAAAGGTATTCCTGAGACACATCTCCATAGGACAAGTGAAGCACACTCTAGCTCAGGTGAAGAATATCTAGAAGCTGAAATTAGAATATTGTGCTACTTTGAGCACAAAGAAAGGGAAGGTGTAGATCCAAGAATTCGGTGAATTATGTCATAGAAGAATTTTTCACTTGCACCACAGATCCTTGAGGATCATGCAACATATCACCACATGCCTCCCCAAATGAACACTAAAGCAACAAAACACATGAAAAGGGTGTACCTTGAGGAAGTACACAGAAGCCACCTTCAATTATGAGGATAGAAGGGAACATGCAATCCCTAAAATTATCCACTTTAATTTCTATGGAACTTTCTTGACAACCTTCACTTCCAAGCACAATTGTTATGTTATATTTGTAGGAAATTTCTCATGGAAGTGTTGGATTTTATTCATGCAGAAGAGGACCAGACATTATCCAAGTCTGTTGAATTTAAATCACTTGTTGAGAAATAAACTGCTAGGAAAGTGAAGGCTCTCGGGAGCGATAACGATGGTGAATATTTGTAGAATGAGTTTGAAAGAATTTGTGCAAAGGAAGGAATTCGATGAGAGTTGACAACACCCCACAACCTATAGTAGAATTGGGTATTTCAGAGGAAACAAAAAATTATTATGTGAGTAGCAAAGGTGATGTTACATGAACAAGGCCTACTACTGCACGTGCGGGCCGAAACATGTAACACAACGGTCTATTTTCACAACAAGAGTCCTCATCATATTCATGGGATTAGTACACCAAAAGAATATTTTTTAGGGAAAAAACTAGATGTATCACACTTCAGGATCTTTGGATCATCGATTTACAATCATGTTTCCAAGGAATAAAGGAGGAAGATAGAGTTGATAGTAGAGTTGGGAATTTTCGTGGGGTACACATAAAAGCCTCACTGCTATCATGTGTATTTTCCATATCTTAGGATGCAAGTTTTTTTTTGATATGTGAATTTGGATGAGGAGAAGAAAATGAAGTGTTATAATGTGAGGGAGCTTCATTTCCCTTGAGATTAGGAGATTTTGGCTCCAAAGGAAGAACCTCAGGATGTTTAGGAGCATCCACAAGTAGAGGAGTAGATATTAGAGACACCCACTCAAGAAGAGACATCTACAAAATGAAGGGAGTGAACCAGGGAAGCCGACATATTAGTGCATGATGCTAGAGTGAATGTGGGAGCACCCACATCATAACCCAGGTAGAGGAGGTCACCAGATCAGTACACTAGCTAAATGGCTCCGATGAGTGAGCTACTAGAGACAAAAAAATCATCATTCAAGGAAGAAGAGTAGAAACCAGTATGGGTTGATGTCATGTAATAGGGATATGATTCTATTTTCATAAACAATGTTTGGGAAGTGGTACCAAGACCAGAGGATAAATCAGTGTTGGGTTCGAGATGTATCTATAGGGTAAAGCAAGCAGGAGACAGAAGCATTGAGAAACACAAGGCAAAATTTATGGCCAATGGGTTCTCTCAGGTGGAGGGAACTGACAATGAGGAGACCTTTTCTCCAGTAGTAGGTTATTCTTCTATCAGATAAATTCTATCACTTGTGGCACTGATGGGATGGAAGATCTATTAGATGGATGCGAAGACAATATTTATCAATGGAGTGATTGAGGAAGAGGTACACATTAAACAACTGGAAGGATTTGAAACCTTCAGTAGAGAGTTGCATGTATGTAGACTCAAGAAATCATTGTTTGGATTGAAGCACCCCGTGCTTAGTACACAAGGATCGACAACTATCTCAGTTGGTTTGGCTTCACCAAGTGTGAAGTAGATGCAAACCTTTACCATATTTTTGTTAAACACAAATTGCTGATTATATTATTATATTTTGATGATTTTATTTTAACTGGCGACGAGAAGTTGAACAATCATTACAAAGAGTAGCTTGTCAAATAATTCAATATGAAGTACATGGGACTCATGCATTATTTCATTGGTTTGGAAGTATGGAAAGGAGATGGGAAATTTTTTGTTTGTCAAGGAAAGTATGAAAATTAGATATTGAATAAGTTCCACATGGAGAGTAGCAAACCCATGCACACTCCTCTAGAAGGAAGTTGGAGGGAGCAGGATGTTGCTTCATATGAGGAAGTGGAGGCTACCATTTACAGGAAACTTTTGGGTTTAGCTATATATTTGGTGAAAATACGACCATAAATGTGTTATCCAGTTAACCAACTTAGTCAAGCAATGGTTAAGCCAACCAAACTGTATTGGAAATGATCCAAACATTTGTTGAGACACTTCAGAGGAACTACTCAATTTGGACTTTAGTAAAGAGAAACAGAGGGAGTGAAGATCCAAAGCTTTATAGATGTAGATTTGTAAGGGAGTCCATCATACCTGATCAGGAGATCAAGTCATATGCTCAAAACTGAAAGTGCTCAGAACAAGTCTGAACCTAAGCGACCGAAAAGGTCTCGTCATTGCGATTACAGTGCCACAAACGGTTCAGAAAACCGATGTTGTATAAGGAATATATCACGTTCTTTTCATTTTCCCAAACATAAAAATTTTGGTGACTGGATGCTGAGTCCTCTTGTAGGTACAGTCAGCAAAATATTCTTGGAATATTCCATTTTCTTTTGAGCCAATGTGATGATGCCACGTGGCATGTTGTGGGTCGTTGGATGTTGATTGTAGAGAAGTCGATTTTGGCCGTTCGATGTGTTTAAGGATGGATGAATGATTGAGTGACACGTGGCAAGCTCGCAGGCCAATACGTGTCCTCGCAAAAGTGGGGTAAAATTTATGTGGAGTTGATGGGTGTCGAACATGCAACTTTCTATCCACCTGCAAGACCATTTTCCAATCCACCTATACATTTTTCTTAACATAGTATGATGCGAAGACAAATTTAATGTTTGTTAAAAAATGCATTGCGGGCTTCGGAGGCCAGCCCCGAAGGGCCAGCCCCCCTCGCATGTGACCTGAGTGCCTGAACCGTGGTTTTTTGTGAAACCACAGCATCAAATCTAACACATCTGGCGAGTGTTATAACATATGTTCACATGCGATAACTTTTGTGTAACGATTTCCGCATGGTTAGGGTGCGGAACCATAACTCCAGGTTCCAAAACACTATGGCAGAGGCTATGAAATGGTTAAGGTTGGGTTTTATAACCTGTTCACATGCGGGAGTGTAATGGTAACTGCGATAGATAAGGTTTGGGAACCTTAAGTCTCGATTCCATCGTATGCAGCGGGAATTCAAACCGTTAGCATAAGTTATAGTGGGGGTGGCATGTGACCACCCCGCCACTAACAGCTAATGCCAGGACTTAACTTCCAGCCATATTTGGAGTGCACCCTAATTTTAGGACTAAACCATAAATTTATTTACATATAACTGCCACTCTCCACATTTGGTGGAGCTTTCTAGCTGTCATTGGGAAAAATGCATTCGGAAGTCAATTTTCGACCAAATTTGGTAAAATAGGAGTCTACCTAGACTAATTTGAGAATTCTGGAGCCATTAGTGTAGATAAAACAACCATTAGAGGCCTAAAAACATATGTAATTTATAATTTTTAGCATAATGACAAAGAGGGACATGCCATTGGGAGCTGGAACAACAAATGTAGCCCAGAAGGGGTGAACTGCTTCATCATGCCTAGTGTGTAAAACTTATGTGTGAATGTTTTTACCTATTATGGATTGTTGTTATATGTTTTTAAGGCTTATTTACATGCTTTAAGTTCACTAATTCATCTAATTTTCATGCTTAAAACTCTCATACCTTAAGAAAACTTATAGAGACAATTTGTACATGTTTATTTAATTGAAAGGACACTTAGCACATCAGAAATAATACACTCCTTTCAAATCAAGCTGGTATCAAAGCCAAGTTTTATATCTGTTTTTTTTATGTGAAAGGATTTGTTAACTGTTCGCAAGGGTTTTCATGCTTACTAGGCTCAAGCTTAAGAGAGGAGAAGGAAAATTGGTGGAAGCAAGAGGTTCTCAAAGTGAGCCACAACAAAGGAGGGAAATATTGCCACATTCTCCACCACCTTGCTCACCTCCAAGAGAAGCAGAAGAAGCATCAAGCTTGCCTCCAAGAGAAGAAGAAACCCATGAAGAGGTGAATCCAAAACAGGAAGAAAGAGTGTTCAGGAAAACATTCCTTGACATGACTGAAATGGTGAGATCCCTTTATCAAGAAAGGAATGAAAGAATAGAAGGAGAAGTATCCAAACTTCACAAGGAAGTTCAGGGATCAACAAGAGGTCACAATGATGAATAAAAATCAAAGAAGCGAAATGGAGGAAATGGATCCAGTGGAAAGTCACCATCCTCACCCTCATCATCATCATCCTCTACTTCATCTTCAGTACACCAGTCACACAAGTGAAAGAACACTGGTAAAATTCCTTTTCTAAAACTTTATGTTAAGTTTGAATTGCCCATGTTTAATGGTGAAGTCAATGCAGAAAATCTTGATAATTGGATTAGGCAATTGGAGGTTTATTTCACAATTCAAAACCATGATGATGACACTAAAATCCAACTAGCTTCATTGAGGATGGAAGGTGCAACTCTTGTTTGGTGGGAAGCCAAGAAAAAGGAGGAGACCAAAAAACATGGTAAGATTATTCTATCATGGAATGATTTCATTACTGCAATAGAAAAACACTTTTATCCATTAGCTCACATACAGAAATCCATAATGAACTGGAAAAAATGTACAAGACTACACCCAAGAATTTAGGAGAAGATCTCTCTTATTAGGGGTAGATTTTTAGAGTCAAGATACTTTGCTCAAGTACATAGTGGGCTTTCATAGCTACCTTAGATATATTATCCTCATGTTTAATCCTAAAAGCCTAGATGAGGCATGTGTTCAAGCTACACATTTAGAAGCTAGAGGGAAAATTACTTTTAAAGAGGGTAGAAAGAAGTCTTTTAAAGGGAAAAAAAGAGAGAAGACCTCAAAAGGAAAAGGCAAAAAGAATGCATATGTCAAGAAAGAGGGAGAGAAAGTGTTTTGTAAACATTCTTCAAGAGAAGGCCATGAAGAGAAAAATGATTGGAAACTACATCTTGAAAAGAGACCCAATTCAAACAATAAAAAAGGGAAGCAGAAAACTGCAGCTACAACTCAACATGACTTAGGAGAAGATTCAGGTGATGAAACTAAAATTACAACCATGGGATTAAAGAACATTAAGGGGAAAGAAATAGAAACAAAAACCAGTACTAGTACTTCAAACTCTCACATAGAAGCTCCAAATGAAGAAGAGAGAATTGAACTATTTCACATGAGGGTCATATCGAAACATACCAAGATTGATAGACTGTTTGACAGTGATTCACAAGTGAATTCAATCTCTGAAGACTTGGTCAAGAAACTTAATCTTGAGACCATTACACATCCGAAACCATATCCACTTGGGTGGATTTGTAAGGATGCAAATTTACAGGTTTCAAAGAAGTGCATATTGTGATTTGCAACACCTACACATTTTGTTGACACAGTTGAATTAGATGTGGTTGCACTTGATATTACAGGTGTTGTGTTGGGTAATCATTACTTGTACGATAGGAAAGCTATATTCCATCACCATGAGAACAAATACCATTTATTCAAATGTGGCAAGGAGTAAAGTGTTAGAGCACATCAAAAGAAAAAAATATTTCAATGGTAAATGCTGGACAGGTAAAACGACTGGTGAATTTAAGTGAGAATTTTTTTATTCTAATGATTAAGCCTGAAGTTGATGTTAATTATGAGTAATTTGAAGATTTTGATCCTAAGTTGAAATCATATTTATATGATGTAGTTGATGCACATCATGAGATGTTTCAGGAGCCAACAGGTTTGCATCCTAAAAGGGAGATTCAACATGAGATTCAGTTTCAACAAGATTGTCCTCTTCCAAAAATTAGCATGTATCGCATGTCGATAATGGAGAATGCTGAAATAAAGAGGAAAATCAAGGACTTGTTGGACAAGCGACTCATAAGGCCAATCACTTCACCATGCGGTTCACCTATATTTCTGACTCCGAAGAAAGATGGGACTTGGCGCATGTGTGTCGATTTTAGAGCTTTGAACAAGATAACCGTAAAAAATGGATACCCACTCCCAAGGATAGATGATTTTTTAGATCAGCTGAAAGAATAAAATTATTTCACTAAGTTATATTTACGAAGTGGATATCATCAATTAAGAATTGTAGAAAGTGAGATATGGAAGACTGCATTCAAAACAAAAGAAGGACTCTTTGAGTGGTTGGTTATGCCGTTTGGTTTGTGTAATGCACCGACGAATTTCATGCTTGTGATGGATAATGTTTTGAATCCATTTCTTGATGAATTTTTCATTGTGTATTTAGATGATATACTCATTTTCATAAAAATAAGAGAATACCATGTCTTGCATGTAAAGAGGGTACTTGATGTTGTGAAGAAAGAGCAATTATTTCTTAAGATGTCTAAGTGAGAATTTGGAAAAAACTCTTTGGTTTAATTGGGACACATTGTAGGAGGAGGTGCATTGAGAATTAATCCTTCTAAAGTGGAAGAAATTTTGAATTTTCCCACTCCCAAATCAGTAACAAAGGTAAGAAGTTTGTTAGGTGCAACTCAGTATTGGAGAAAGTTTATTGCTAAATTTTCTGCCATAACAGCTCCTATGCATGCAGTGACAAGTGTGAAGAAAGGCTTCCAATAGGGAGGCAAAAAACAACAAGCTTTTGAAGCTTTAAAATACAAGATCCGTTCAGCTCTGGTTCTTGCATTATTGTATTTGAGACAACCATTCGAAATACAGACCGATGCTAGTGATTATGCCATGGGCGCATTACTTTTGCAGCATGGTAAGCCTATTGATTTTCATTCTGAAACATTCAATGGTGTTGTAATCAATTATCCGACATATGACCAAGAGATTTATGTGTTGGTACCAAGTGTCAAGAAGTGGAAACACTACTTGATGGGTAAAGAGACGATTATTCATACTGATCGCCAACCGCTATAGTAATTGTTGTCACAAACAAAATTGCAGCAATCATGACATTTCAGGTGGATGGGATTTCTTCAAAATTTTCACTTGGTTATAAGGTACAACAAAGGAATTTTCAATAAATTTGCTGATATGCTTTCAAGGAAAATTATAAGTTCTTCTACTTTTCTTAAAAATTATTCTATTGTACATGAGAGTTACATAGAACAATATGCATCTGATGCTGATTTCAAAGATGTGTATGTTATTTTGAGTGAAGGGAATCAAGTTGAGGAAAATTATTATCACTTTCATAAAAATTTGCTATTTCATTTGGGCAAGTTTTGTATACCACAAGGAGAAAGACTTAGTATCATGAGAGAGGCTCATTTGTCTCTTATTGCAAGTCACTTTGGGGTATGAAAAAGAGTGGCACATCTACAGAGGTATTGTTATTGGCCTCGCATGATAGATAGTGTGTCACATTTTATAAGAGGATGTTCTATGTGTGCAAGAAGAAAGCCTAGCAATAAGAAGCTTGGGTTGTACACACCACTACTAGTACCATCAAGGCCATGGGACAATGTATTCATGAAATTTGTTGGAGGTCTACCTATGTCAAGAAAAAAACATGATTATGTTTATGTAGTTGTGGATAGATTCAGTAAAATGCGTATACTTATTCCATGTAAGAAAATCATTATTGCTGAAAAAACTGATAAAGTTTATTTTCAACATGTATGGGTTCATTTTGGTTTGCCAAATTCTATTGTTAGTGAGAGGGATTCTAGGTTCGTTGGGAATTTTTTGTCCAATATTTGGAAGATGACAGACACAAAGTTGAAAAAGAGTACTTCTTTTCATCTGCAAGAATCCCAAGTTGTGGGATAAACAACTGCATTACATTCAACACGCTTACAACCGGGCCAAGCACTCTTCTACACATACTTCACCTTTTGAAGCCTACTTTGGGTATTTTCCAAAATCGCCATTAAACTTCATCTATGAGAAGGATGTTGCAATTGATGGGTGACAAGGCTCAAAATTTCATGAAGCAAATTCAGATTATTCATCATCAAGTTCAAGAATAGCTTGAGAAGAGTTAAAGAAAGTACATGGAGAGGCATGAAAAACATAGAGTTGATCACAGGTTTGAATAAGGAGATGAAGTATGGTTGCACATAAGCAAAGAATGGATGCAAGGAGAAGGTAAAAATCTCAAGCCTATTCATTATGGTCCATTCAAGATTATTAAACAAGTTGGTAATAATGGATTTCAACTTGACTTGCCTTCATATATGCAAATGTATTCCGTTTTCAATGTGGAGAATTTACGTTTGTATGGGCCTCCATTGATTGATGATCAAGGGAGTGACATTCAGCTACCATCAATAGAATATTTTTTTCCATAATTTCTGGATGAGCTCAAGGAGGATGCCATCCTTGATAGGAGGGCACACACTTCTAAATGGGGAAATCTCGATTATCTTCGGATTGGGCTCAAGGGAAGCAAACCAAGTAAGGAAAGATGGATGGAAGTGGAAAAGTTGAGGGAGTTGTTCCCTCATCTTCTGAATAGGTGATTAAAGTATTTTGTGGCCCAAAATCTTCCCAATCAGGAGGTGTGATTAGGAGATCAATTCATGTGCTCGAAAATGAAAATGCTTGAAACAGGTCTGAACCTAAACGACCGAAAAGGTCTCATCGTTGCGATTCTAGTGCCATGAATGGTTCGAAAAACCGATGTTGTATGAGGAAGATATCACATTCTATTTTTCTTCCTAAACAACAATATTTTGGTGACTGGATGCCCAGTCAGCTTGTAGGTACAGTCAGCAGAATATTCCACTTTCTTCTGAGGCAATGTGATGGTGCCACATGGGACATTATGGGTCATTGGATATTGATGGTACAAAAGTTGATTTTGGCTGTTGGATGTGTTTATGGAGGGATGAATGATTGAGTGACACGTGGAAAACTTATAGGCTGTCACGTTTCCTCACAAAAGTGGGGTAAAATTTATGTGCAGTCGACAGGGGTCGAACCCACGACTTCCTATCTTCCCGCAAGAGAATTTTCCAATATGCCTATATGTGTTTCTTTACATAGTATGATGCACAGACATACTTAAAGTTTGTTAAAAAATGCGTTGAGGGATTGGGAGGCTAGCCCCCCTCGCATGTGACCCGAGCACCTAAACCGTAGCATCTTGTTAAGCCGCAGCATCAAATCTAACACATCCGGTGGGTGGTATAACGGATGTTCAAATGCGATAAGTTTTGTGTAATAATTTCTACGTGGTCAAGGTGCGGAACCACAACTCAAAGCTCCAAAATATTATGGCAGAGGTTATAAAATGGTTAAGGCGGGGTTTTCTAACCTCTTCACATGAGGAAATGTAATGGTAAGTATGAAGGATAAGGTTTGGTAACCTTAAGTTTCGGTTCCATCGTATGCGGTGGGAATTCAAACCGTTAGCGGAAGTTACAGCGAGGGAGGCATGTGACCACCCCTCCACTCACAGTTAACACCAGGACTTAACTGCTCGCCATATTTGGAGAACAACCTAAGTTTATGGCTAAACCATCAATTTATCTACAGTTAACTTCTAGTCTCCACATTTGGTGGATATTTTCTAGTTTTCATTGGGAAAAGTGCATTGGGAAGTCAAATTTCGACCAATTTTTGTGAAGCAGGAGTCTACCTATACTAATTTGAGAATTTTGGAGCCATCAGTGTAGAGAAAATAGCCATTAGAGGCCTAAAAACATATGTAATTTACAATTTTCAGAATAATGAAAAAGAGGGACATGGCATTGGGAGTTGGACCAGCAGATGTAGCCCAGGAGGAGTGAACTGCTTCATCATGTCTACTGTGTAAAACTTATGTTTGAATATTTTTTTATATTATGAACCGCTCTTCTATGTTTTTAGGGCTTATTTACATGCTTAAATTTCACTAATTCATCTAATTTTCATGGTTAAAACTCTCATACCTTAAGAAAATTTATGGAGACAATTTGTACATGTTTATTTAACTGAAAGGACACTTGGCACACTAGAACTAATACACTCCTTTCAGATCAATACACGATGAGCACATCATGATGATTTTTGAATGTTAGGTTAGCAACAGTTTCTTGGTACAATGAGAAGCATATATCTGTGGCACTCGACTTAGCAGATGCAAAGTACATGGTTTACAGTGGAGCAACATGTGAGGCGATATGGATGAGTAAGATTCTTGTTGGGTTATTTGGTCATATGATGGATCCTAATATGATTTACAGTGACAATAATAGTTGTTTAAAACTCTCTGATCATCTAATATTTCATTATCAATCCAAGCATATCAACATTTGGTAGCACCATCTACGAGATTGTATGGAGAGGTGAATCATGTTGTTGGAATACATTCCTACAGAGGAACATGATGCCGATAAATTCACAAAGGATTTGCCAAGATTTAAGTTTGAGTTTTGTAGAGGCACGATTGGGGTATCTAATAATCCCTTTCTTCCTGAGAGCGAGTGTTGAAAATGTAGCAAGAAATTCGTAATTTGATTTTTCCTTTATTAAATTAGGAGAAATTTGAAATTCGACATCAATATACAACTTGAATGATTTGACTAAGGTGATATAGTTTTTATCACTTAGTTAACATAGTTAATTGGCGTTGGGGGCATGAAATTGAGTTAGTTACAGTGATTCCTAAATTCTATGAGCCTAGGTTGAGTTAATTTTAGTTGTAACAATTTAATTCACTTAAATTGAGTTATAGTCAGTTAAACTAGTTCTAATTGTTGAAGGAACTAGTGGAAAGTCTAGTAGTTGGGTGTAACCTCAGTAATCAACTAGTTAAATGATCAATCAATCTAAATTAACTCATGCATGTAGAGAATTTGAGTTACCCAGTTGATATTGGAGTTCAAGGGCAATGTACTATCAATTGTAAGCTATTCCAAGTTGTATAGGTGGTGCATGCAGTCAGAGACTGGCCTAAAGGAATTTCACAATCCAGACTGAGGATTTTCCAAAATAATAGGGGATTATTCCTTGAGGAACACCATAAGGAAATAGGAGCTTGGAGGCCTTAAAATTTGGCTAAGTATTGTCCATAGTTGGTCATTTAGGAAGCAGATAAAAGATAGAGGTGCGAGTTGTGCTCAAGCTTGAGAAAGCATATTTTATTCATCCAAATTATTTTATTAATGCAATACAAATAGGAATGGGTTTTGAGTAGTTTCTTTCCACTAGATAACTATTTGTGTATGTGTGTTGAATCATGATTCATATTTTTGATATGCGTTCTCGATCATGAATTTTATTTCACAGATGAGTACTCTAGATTTGAGTCTTATATTTTAGTAAATTACAGGAGTAGTTTTGAATCTACACTAAAATTATACATTATTTGAATGGCCAATTACCCTCCTTTTTCTATATTTTCTTGTTTTCGAAGTTCCTGCAGGGAAATTTGGTCAGTCCAATCAGGTGGCGCTTGTCAGTATTAAAGTCTCAATAGTGGTGGCTAAATGTTTTAAAATCGCAATTGATCCCTCACACATGTGTGTCTAGTTGAACTTGAAAAAGTCAACGATAGTTGAGGTGGCCGATCCACACTCTACTAACATCGTAAGTCACTTCCAACTTTTGTAGGAGTTAATGGAAATTGATAAAATTATAGACATAAATATTTTCGTTGATACTGATCCCCAAAACAACAAAGAGGAAAAGGTTCAATCTCTTAATATGAAAGTTCCATTTATCAATGATATCCATAAGTCACAATCCGAGAAAGCTAATAAACATTTCGGAGTTGAGGGTCACAAAAGAGAGTCTAATGCAAACAGGGATGGTGAGAAATCTGCGGGTGTCAAAAAACCATCCAAACCCAACAAGCCGATCAATCCAGTGGAAAATATTTCAAATATAATGCAGGGAGCTAAAGGCTATTAGGATTAATTTGATATATTGAAAAATAAGGTTGTGGTGGGCAGGTGGGTCCTCAATTGCATGACTGGGGAATAAATGAATGTTTTGGCAGAGAAACAATGATCTTTGATCTTGAAATACAGACCCCAGATCATCATGCTCTAAAATGGGTGGTTTTAATTTCACTTTACACACTCTAAAGATACATATATTATATACAAATATCCATGGGTCATGCGTAGAGGATTTCTATCTCTACAAATATTGAAATTTGGACTTGATGCTACAAAGGATAAATCATTCAAACACATCATATTGGTCAAGCTCCCTAGCTTACCTCTAGAAATATGGACTAAAGAGGTGATTTCCACAATAGAAAACAAAATTGGGAACTTATTCTATCTGGATAAGGGGAGCATCGGTCGAATAGACATGAAAAAAACATGGTTTGTGGTTAAAAGAAACATGTCAGTGGGGCTCCCAACAAAATTCAACTTATTTTGGGGACCCTACTCCTAGAGGAAAATCATCGAATACTGGGGTGTCGCATTTCGAGGCCCCTACTGTCATAAAACAAGACACCTCTTAGCACATTTTCCATATCACCACAAGTGGGGGAGTTTGGGAGGTTGGACTCAAGAAGCCTCTCATGAACAATACACACAATGTCACTCAGAGATTGAAATCATCCCCTCTCCTCCTTCATCCATCATAGTTGACTTATTTCCTACGATAAACTCCATTCCTATAGTACATAATCTGTCTTCTTCAACAAATTGTCCCAGGATATTAGACAAGCCCCCCCACAAAATCTCTCCTCTAATTCCTCCTCTGTACTCCCCCGCATACAAAGAATCTCATCCTAACCAATCTTCTCCTCATTGCAATCCAATAATTAAATAATCAAAAAAACTTCTCCCTTCAATTGTATCAAGCATTTATTCCCATAAGATTTTTAGAAAAAACTTCATATTTCTTAGGTCCCCTAAAGAAGAATCCTCTATTCAATATTATAATTCCTAAATTAAATTTGGATCCCCCTTTGGTCATTCCTTCTCTTCATTCACCGGATATTTGGAATTGGAAGCTTTAGCTTAGGACACTCATAGCAGAATGAAAACTTTATCAATCAAGAAATATCTTTTTATTGATTCAATGCCTCTAATTTTGGGGGGAAATGTAACTACTGGGGGGGGGAGTGGAAGGGGCCAAATACAAAAAAATTGCAAATTGCACCATGGTGCCTTCAAATATTTTATACCAATTGAAATACACTCTGGTGGGTAAGAAAATATCTACCCCTCATTCCACATCCATCAAGGTTGGGCATCTTGATGTTCCCATTTCAGTGCCTTAGGTCCTTAAAGTGATGTCACCCACGTAGAAATCACCAGAATGATCATAATATTCCTTAAAATTTGGTTCCTTGGTTCCTTCGAAAAAGGGAGAGCCCTCAAAATCATTTTTCTAATACATAATCTGGATATAATACTATTACAAGAGACAATGCTTAGCAAGAAAAAATCATGGGAACTTCTTCTTAAATTATTTCCACACGTATGTGTTCCTAGTGCCTCTAGCATGTCCGGAGGTTCAGTTTCACAATGGAATCTTGATATTTACCAATTTAAGGCCTAAATATCCACATTAGGCATTCTGCTTTCTGAATTTCATTTTGGAATCCCTTCTATACTTCAGATTATCAATGTATACTCCCCATACTGAAAATGGAAAGAGCATTCAAAACAAGTTGAAAATAGTGGTATATTGGATTTGGACTCCATTATTCTAGCATGATACTTTAACCTCACTCTGGAGAATTCATAGTTCTGGGGAATGAAAAGCATTCGAGAATCACTTGCAATACATTTCAAGGATTTAGTATCCTAGAATTATTTGACATACATTATGCCTGACATAGTTGGCCTGTCATGGATGAACCACAGATAGAGATTACAAGTAATTTCAAAAATACTTGACCATTTCTCGGTGAAGAATGGACAATCTAATCACCTCATCAACCTTAGCACATGGATTCCCCCTTCACAGATCTAGGGCAATTTTCCAATATTCTTGATCTAGACATCCATAATGAAAGGGAACCTCTCTCCCTTCAAATTTAATCATTTTTGGCTGAAAGATAGGGGATTTTCCACATTGGTCTATGATTTCTAGAAAAAATACAATCTGAACATAGGAAATTTGGATGTGGATAATATTTGTGACAAGATGAAAAATCTTAAACAAGTTGTTCAAATTTGGGCCCGTCAACAAAAAATTATGAAGATCAGAGAAATTATTCAAATAGATGCACAAATCAAATCTCTAGAAGACCCACTTTATGTTGACTACTTATATGAGGTTTCAAAAAAAATTTAGAACACTTAGATAGGGAAAAAATATAATTTCTCTTGCATCAATCTTAGTAATGGAAATAGAAGAGTCGATAGATGTGGGTCGATGAAGGGGAAAAAAACACCAGATATTTTCACAAGAAAGCTTCTAGGAATTGATAGAAAAATTCAATCTGGAAAATCAAAAACTAAGTTGGGGAAATAATCCATGGACAAAATGAGATACAAAAAGAAGCACACATATACTTTAAATCCTCCCTCAGAGCGAGAGATATTTCTTCAACTCAAAATTATACTTTGTTTCCATATAACCATGAATGATTGATAAAGATATATGTGCCTCTTTGGAATTCCCAGTGGAAAAACACGAAATCCTTATGACTATTAAAGAGATGGGCATGGGTAAGATCCATAATATAGATGGATGGACCATTTAAATATTCCTAGACTCTCACAAAATTATGATAGATGAAATCACAGACTTAGTGGAGGAGTTTAGAAGACTTGGTAGGGTATTTGGGGATGTGAATTCAATTTTTGTTTCCCTAATCCAAAATTCCATGGACCTGGTCCCCTTCTTCTACTTTCATTCAATTTATCTCTGCAATATGATATAAAAACTTAATTTCAAAATAATCTCCACTAGGATCAAATCCATCCTTTTCAGATCCATCTCTCTCTAACAGTTTGGATTCCTTGAGAAGCTTTAGATTCACAATGAAGTGGGAATTGTACAAGAGTGCATTCACTCCATCAACGCTCGACATATTGCTGCATGTATGATGAAAATATACCAATACAAATCAATTGACTATGTATATTAGGAATTATTATGGATAATCTTGTCAACAATAGGATTTTTCCCATTCATTACAGATTGGATAAATTCCTCCATATATTTAGTCAAATTTTCCATCCTGATCAATGGTAGTCCAACTGATTTCTTTGCTGCATCAAGAGGACTTTGAAAAGGTTGTGACCCATCTCCTCTTCTCTTCCTTTTTTTTATCGATGTCTTGAATAGAAGCATTATCGCAACAAGGATTAAACGAAGATTCTATGACTGCAAAATTACATCAAACATTGCAATCTCACATATAATGTTTGCAGACGATTTCTTAGCCATTATGAAATGAAGCATTAATGAATGTATGGTGTTACACGACATACTCCTTAACTTTGGAAAGGTTACGAGCCTGTTCATGAACATAGGTAAATATCGTTGGATCATGAGGGTGATAGAATGCAAGAAATTACATCGATGTTTGGAATTATTTCCATTCCTTTGGATGGGGGTTTAATTTATCTCGTGGTTTCCCTAAAACCACTATGATATGGGATCAATGACTGGTCTTACCTTTTCTAGTATGAAAGGTCCCACTCACTTTCTTTTCCACTTATTACTTTTCTTCATAATGTGAATATTCATGTGCTCAAATTCACAAAATTCATTCCAGAAAGCATGTCCCTCTTCAACACATCAGTTGGATTCCCAATCGTTGAACATTCTGAAACATATATCTCTTGAATGGACAAATTATATTCATAACTGCTTACTATTTGGGATCTCTCTAACACATGAGGAGGAAAATATAAATTGGAAGGGAGGAACACACAAGGGACAAATCATTTTAAATAATCTTATCAGCTCATTGATCAAAAATCAGTGTGGGCCCCAACCTTTTCATGGCTTCCCAGGACTTGGTGCTGGAAGGTGCCCCTAGAGCTCAAATGCTTCCTGTTGTGGCTCATTTGAATTTAGTTTTGAAATATTTCTCAAAACTCAAAAAAAAAAAAATATGTTATAAGATGTAATTTTTTTTATATGCTGAAAAAGAATTTTTGATTTATATCTTAGTGTATTAACATTATGTGGGAAGATGTGAAGGTGGGTCCCTTGGTATGACCCCTTATTGTGATTAGAGTTTGCAAAAAATATTTTCCACATTCATTTGTTACCACTCCCAACCGCCGATGTGATATTAAATGGGACCCTCCCCACAATTTCACCTCTTATCCTAGTATATCGCAACATCAAAATTCCATTGCTCACCTCCAATCCCTGATATGTTATGAATGCCGATATACGCTTTGTGATAAGTTTTATATCACCGATTGTGATTTGTGATCGGCCCCACCTCCACTTGCCACATCATCCGTACCTTTATCGCATATCGCCGAAATGCGAAGTGTAACAAGGATCGGACGTGATGAAGCTTAGAATCATGATTTAATATATTCCATTCACACATCACACATCACAATATCAGGAGGAATGGCACTCATTAACCATGTTAGAATTCCAAAATGAAAAGTACGACAAGGGCCGGGTGCAATATTTGTCAAAGAAAAATTTGAATTTATTTAAAATCCAGGATTATGTGCATTTGTGTTGTTTTACGAAGAAATTTGAACGCAAGAAGGAGGAGAAGAGGCAGAGTCAGGTAGAAGGGGACATGATAAAATCGTATGAAATGTAGAGGCATAGGCAAAGTCGAGCAAAAGGAGCATATGGTGGCACTGTTAGAAATGAAACAATTGGGTCAATTCAGGAAAAAATGCGTTAATGCAGAACTATTTGATTACCATATCATAAACAGAAAAGACATCAAAACAAGAAAAAAAGACAAAATATTTAACTCTGGAAGAAATGCAGGGCAAGGATGCCCAATTTGTTAGGGAGACGCATCAGCACTTTAGGGAGACACGTCAGCACTTGAGGGAGACACATCAACAAAAAAATAGATTTAGCAGAAATAATAATATTTCAAGTTTTAATTTGTTTTGTTTGTTTGTTAAGATCAAAGATATAGTGATGTACTCAATTGCAATGTAATAATTAGTTTTAACAGTTTAGGTAGTTGAACTAGTTCCAAGTAGTTTTAGAAGTTACGAACTGTTTTTGATGTATTTAAGAAAGATAGAAATAAATAAGAAAGTGTTCCAAGTTTTGGGCCTCTCGAAGACTAAAAATTTGGTACTTCCTTTTATGATGGGTGAATGAAAGAAGCAATAAATATCCTGCAACTATTGATAGTGATTCGTATGCCTTTTGTCATTTTATATTGTTTCTTCCTTGAATGAAGTGAAGTAAATAAGCAACTGGTCTCTGATTTACATTTGTAAGTAAGGGTTAAATAGCCTTAATAAGCCCTCCTTCACTCCAACTCCTCTCCCTTCACAAATTCTCTTTGGAACTTGAAAGCAATAGATGTTGTGTTTACAACATATTATTTTGAGTTTCCTCTCTCTCCATGAATCCTCTCTGAAACTTAAAACTAATAGATTCTGTGTTTACAACATATTTTTTTTAGTTTCCTCTTTCTCCATGAATTCTTTCTAAAACTTAAAAGTAATTGTTAAATTTGGACAGCTAGGTCCAAACTCCATCTTGTGATGTTCAGATGAAGATTCCAATATTTGTATTGGATTCCTCTTTCGGAGAGGTGTAAAATCGATATAAAATTGATTGTAATATGATGAGCAGAACATTTGTTTTGAATTTATTATTTATAATAAATTTAAGTGCAGGTCGGCCTTAAGGTTTTACACCCCCAACAGATGTGTCACACACCTCAATGATGGATATAAATACAATCAACGTTGGAGAGGTTTTCACTCATCTCATCACACATCTTCTCCTCTGATTATCTACAAGAATTTCAGAAGCAGTTTCATCTCCCACGTGAGAAGAAGGACGAAATCTACTGTAGCTAAAGGACGAAATTTACCACAACAAATTTTCTGCAGTTAGGGTTTCTGGGCAAGTTTGACCAGCGCTGACTTTGGTCAACGCATGGTCCGTTTGAGCTAAAATTTTATGGAGACTTCAATTTTTGTAGGTTGTACTCATTGGCACAAAAATCGAGGTCAAAAAGTTGACCGAAGTTGGAGCTGCGTTGACTTTCTTGTTGCTGCCCTGCGTTGAATTTTTCTGGACTGCGTTGACTTTTTCTGGGGTTGACTTTGAGTTGACTGGATAATTGATTTGAGGATTGTTGTGACACGTTTTGGGTTGGCCAACCAAGAAGACTTTTCTAGTTGAAGCATCCTGCTGATTGCCGTAACACACCAACACATTCTCCTGTTTCTTGTTTGTCTTCTATAGATCCACTGGTATGTTCTATCAGCATTTTACTTAACTATTTATGTGATTGCTGTTATAAAATTAAAATTGCATCAAGCATAGAACATCTACAAAAATTTACATGGTATCAGAGTTGAGGTGAAGACAAGCCCTAACTTATAGCAATCACTAACTAAGAAAAATGAGTTCCACAAGTTATGGCTTCAAGGAGGATGACAAGCTGACTGGAAGGGATGACTTCCATGCTTGGAAGATGATATTAGATCTCAAATTGGAAGACCATGATCTCATGGACTATGTACTGGGTAAGATACAGGAACCTCCATCCACTGCTACTGCTGCTGCTAAAACCAAGTATAAGAAGGGGGAGATCAAAGCAAAGCTAATGATTAGGGAATCCATACATAAAAGTTTGGTTGCCTACATATCTGAGCTAGGCACATCCAAGGAGATGTATGATAAGCTAGTACAAATGTTCAAAGTAAAAAATGCAAACCAAGTGCTATTCTTCAAGAATCAATTGAAGAATCTAAAGAAAGGCAGGGATGAGTCTGTCCAAACATACTTTCTAAAATTGACCAAGATCAGGAACAATCTACTGGCTATTGGGGAGACAATAGCCGATCGTGAGATGGTACTCACCGCACTTGGAGGGCTCCCATATGAATGGCAAGTATTCAACACTACCATTCTCAATAATAGTACAATTCCTAACTTTGACGAGCTACTGTCAAGATGCATGCAAGAAGAGACAAGAATGAAGGAATACGAAAATGACAGAAATGCTGCCTATGTTGCTCATTCTAGAAAGAAGAACTCTGGTGGTCCTAAGAACAAAGGAAGAGCAAGGGCCCAAGGAAAGAAGGGCAAGTGTTTCACTTGTCACAGGCCTGCTCACTATGCTAGAGAATGTCCTTTCAAGAAGGATTCTCCCGATAGTGACGACAACAACAACAACCGGAGAAATGGAAATCAAAGAAACGACAGGTCCAAAGGAAAGAGGAAGGCTCCCTCTAGCGGAAACAATCAACCTTTCAAAAGGTCTAGAAACTCCAAGTATGAGGAGTCAAATGTTGTTGATAAAAGAAATGAATACATTCTTGTATCTGCCCTCTCTGCTGCATCCCCGCCCGACACTATGGATGTCTGGCTGATAGATAGTGGTGCCTCAAGACACATCACCGGGTTCAAGGAAGCACTCTCTGACATGGTTGAGAAAGATACTAATCTGGAAATTATCCTTGGAGATAATGCCACATATCCCGTGAGAGGGACAGGGACTGTGACCCTCCACTTGTCTCAAGGACAAGTCCTACATTTGCAGGATGTACTCTATGTACCAAAATTGAAGAAGAACCTTGTGTCTATATCAGCGATTGAAGACAAAGGCTTCAATGTGGCATTCATTGATGGAAAGGTGTGCATGTGGAAGAAGAACCTCAAGGAAGCTATCGTGATTGGTTTTAGAGTTGGAACACTCTACCAGGTTGAAGGAAGTCCACTAGGAGCTATGACATGTGATACTATCCGACAAACTGAACTATGGCACCGAAGGTTTGGACACCTTCATTACAAGGCCCTTCCCGAAGCAAGGAAGGTGGTGACAAGGATGCCCGATTTTGGAAATAATCATGAAGGTGTATGTAAGGGTTGTGCCGAAGGAAAGCATACAAGGGGACCTTTCCCCTCAAGTGTCACAAAGACATCTGATATTTTGCAACTGGTCCATTCTGATCTATCTGGTATGCTACCCGTAACATCCCTGGGAGGATGTTCTTACTATATGACATTCACCGATGACTTCTCCCGCAAAACCTGGATATACTTCTTGAAGAAGAAGGATGAGGCTTTCATGTGGTTCCGTACCTTCAAAGCCTTGGTGGAAAATATGATAGGGAAGAAGATCAAGATTTTGAGGACCGACAATGGCACTGAATATGAGTCAAATGAGTTCAAGGACTTTTGCAGAGAAGCTGGCATTAAGAGGGAGACTACTACTGCCTATACTCCTGAGCAGAATGGCGTTGTTGAACGAAAGAACAGGACCATTGTGGAAGCTGCTCGTGCCATGCTATGTGACCAGGGTCTACTGAAGTTTCTATGGGGAGAAGCTGCGAATACTGCTGTATACATTCAAAACCGATGCCCTCATTCCGCCCTGGACTCCAAAACTCCCGAAGAGGTTTTCACCGGTAAGAAACCTGACGTCTCACATTTTAGAATTTTTGGATGTCCTGTTTATTTTCATGTGCCAAAAGAAAATAGAAGTAAGCTGGATGCTTCTGGGAAGAAAGGAATGTTTGTGGTCTACAGCGAAACCTCTAAGGTCTATAGATTCTATTTACCTAGTAAAAGGGAAGTATAAATATGCCATGATGTCACTTTTGACGAAGATGCTTCCTTGAAGAAAGTAGTAGATCTTCCGAGATCTGAGGAAAATCATGAAGCAAGGCCTGGAAATCAGGAAGAACCGGAGGATGAGACAACGCTTGACGTTGAAGGACCAATGGACCCAATCGATCCATCTCCTTCACTGAGAAAGATACCATCATGGCTCAGGGAAACTCTCGAAGATGCCGAGGGACATGCTGCCCCGAGGGGGACATTTCGAGAAAGCAAGAAGCCGTGTAGATACCAAGGGTATCTGGCTGCCATGAGTACTATTGTACAATCTGAACCTGGATCTTTTGAGGAAGCTGTAAAGCATAATGTATGGAAGGATGCTATGCACGAAGAATATGAGTCCATAATGAAGAGCGATGTCTGGGATGTGGTTCCAAGACCGAAGGACAAATCAGTTGTCATCGCGAAATGGCTCTACAAGATCAAGCATGGATCTGATGGAAGTGTTGAAAATTTCAAGGCAAGATTTGTTTCCCGTGGCTTCTCTCAAAAGGAAGGAATAGACTATGATGACATATTTTCACCTGTGGCATGATATACCACCATTCGATCAATCATAGCCCTTGCTACTACGCAAGGATGGAGTCTTCATCAGATGGATGTCAAGACCGCTTTTCTGCATGGTGCAATAAAAGAAGAGGTGTATGTAGAACAACCTCTGGGGTTTGAAGTCCAGGATCGGGACACTCATGTCTGCAGATTGAAGAAAGCCCTCTATGGGTTGAAGCAAGCACCCAGAGCTTGGTACGAGAGGATAGATAGCTACTTGATGAAGCTGGGCTTCACTCGAAGTAATGCTGATCCGAACCTTTACTTCAAGGTTGTCCAGGGGAAGCCTCTCATTCTGGTGATGTATGTGGACGACCTCTTCCTGACAGGCGCTGACCCTCTCATTCATCAATGCAAGAGGGAGCTCGCTGCTGAGTTCGAGATGAAGGACCTAGGACTGATGCACTACTTCCTAGGCCTGGAGGTCTGGCAGAGACCTGGAGAGATTTTCCTTTCTCAAGGAAAATACATTGTGAAACTTTTGGAAAGATTTGGTATGGTGGACTGCAAGTCTGTGTCAACACCAATGGAACTCAACTTCAAGAAGTTGAGTGGCAGCGCTGCTGGGCCCGTATTGGCAAATCCTACTGAGTATCGTCAACTCGTAGGGGCTCTGATGTTCTTAGTGAACACCCATCCAGATATATGTTTTGCAGTGAAAACCATATGGGAATATATCGAATTTTATCAAAAGTTTCAATAAATTGTATAATAGTTTGCCTGTAGAAATGAAGACCCCTCCTTCTGGAGAAAAGGTGGTTTTTTCTGGGGCTTTTGTTATGAAACCAACTCCAAAAATAGAGGAAAAGAGAGATCAACGGCTTAGAAATAAGCCACTTTGAGGGGGAACCCTCCTTTACATTACATAAATGAACAATTATTGGATGATACGAATGAACAAAACCTCCTTCTATATATAGGAGTCCATGGGGCCACAATATAATCCTACCCGACCTAACAATAATAATTTAAGGGAACAATAATAGCAATATTGGGGTTACAGGGGTACAACAACAATAATAAGGGGGTTACACTAACAACAATAAGGGCCTATACTAGTAATAAAGGGACCTAACACGCTCCTATCCTTCAAAAAAAGTGTTCTCCTCAATGCATGAGTAGCTCTGGATGCTTCTGTATAAAATTATCATCCTCCCATGTAGAATATTCAGTGGTTAAGTTCTTACATTTGATGAGATACTCTGAAATTTATCGATTTCGTAATTGTCGAGTTCTTGTTTCCATCACTGCTTTAGGTTCCATTATGATTTTTCCTTCCTCATCAAGTTTTGGAAATATTGTTTGAACTGGAATTTTGTCCCCTGTAACCTTCTTTAATCATGAAACATGGAAAATTGGATGCACTTGCGAAGAAGCAGGAAGCTTCAATTTGTATGTCGTAGTACCAATATTTTGCAACACCTTGTAAGGACCATAGTACTTTGGTGACAATTTATTATCCCTCTACATCAAAACTTCTCTCACTGCAATGTTGATCTGCTTATTGTTTCATTTGATTTTGTGCCAAATTTACATTATCCTTTAAAATTTGAAGAACTTCTTGTTGATGCTCAATGTGATCTTCCACTGCATGAACCTTAGAATTTTCTCTTAAAAAAAGTGTGATGGGTAGTGGATGATATCGATAAAGTGCCATAAATGGGGTCATTTTTGCTGCAATATGGAAGGAAGTGTTATACCACCTCTCAGCGAGAGGTAACCACTTGACCCATTATGTTTGCTTATCAGATACAAAAAAACGAGGATATCCTTCCAAACATTATTCACTATCTCAGTTTGACCATCAGATTGAGGATGATAAGATGAGCTATGAGCTATTTAAGTAACAAAAAAAGAAAATAATTCCATCCAAAAATTTCTAGTAAAAATGGGAACTTTTTCACTTACAATAATCTTTGGGTTTCCATGTAACTTTTGAATTGTTTACATAAATGAAGTAGCAACTGTAATTATGTTAAATGGATGATATAGTGCACAAAAGTGTGCATAATAGTAAGTCTATCAACTACCACCATGATGCACTCTTTCCTTCGGACTTAGGTAAACCTATGATAAAATCCATTTAAATCTCCTCCCAATGTTGACTTCGAATGGATAAAGGTTGTAGAAGACTCGGGGTCTTAATTGTCTCAACTTTATTTTGCTAGCAAACCAAACATTCTGCCAAAATATTTTGAATATTTGATTTAAGGCCACCCAAAAAAAAATTCTTTCTTGACCCTGTGGTAGGTTTTTAAAAATTTTGAGTGTCCTCTTGAAGTAGAAGTGTGCAATTCCAAAAGAATCTTTTATTTTAGTTGGTAATTCTTGTAAATATATAAGTGATCTTGGTACCATAAGGAATGATTTTTCCAACTAAACATATCAGATGTACTAGGATCTTGCTACAAATTTTGAATGAGTTTCCACAATTATTCGTCCTTCTTCCATTCATCCCTTGCTTCGGTTATCCAATCTGGTTGGATAATAGAAATGGAATAAAGCAATGCTTCCACCTCTTCATCCTTTCTTGAGAAAGCATCTACAACAACATTTAGCTTCCATTTTTTGTAGATGATTTCAAAGTCATAACCCAACATCTTTGTGACCCCTTTTTGCTACTCTTTTGAAGTTATTGTTTGTTCCAAAAAAAATTTAAGACTATCATGATCTTTTTACCTTGAAGTGTCTTCCCATTAGGTAAGGTCGCCATTTTTTTAGTGCATGTAGTATTTACAACATTTCCTTCTCATAAATATCTTTCTGTAAATACTTTCCTTTGATTAGACTACTTTCAAAAGCAATGGGTCTTCCTTCTTCCATTAAAACAGCACCAATTCCATTTCTTGAGGCATCACATTCCACAATAAAGGTTTTTGTGAAGACTAGCATAGCTAATACTGGTGCTAGGAACATTTCCTCTTTAAGATGTTCAAAGGCCTTAGTTTCTTCAATAATCCATGAAAATGCATCTTTCTTCAATAACGTTGTTAGAGGTGCTATTAGGGTCTATGTTGACACCCTTGTGAGATACAATATGACCCATATATTCCACCTCTTGTACTCCAAATACCTGCTGTAGATTAGTATGTCATAAAATATTACTAGCACAAATTTACTAAGGAGGATTTGAAAATGGAATTCATCAACCCTTGAAATGTAGAAGGTGCATTGGTAAGGCCAAAAGGCATGACCAAAATTGTTGTTTTCGGAATATCTTCAGTCTTCATGTTAATTTGATGATATCCTGAATGAATATCCAACTTGGTAAAATAAATTGCTCCATGTAATTCATCCAATAATTCATCAATAACAGGAATGGGAAATTTATCTTTAATAGTGAGCTTATTGAGCTCCCTAAGTGCACCGATACTAATGGACCATAGAAAGAACTTTTACTAGGTTGAATTATACCAACCTCTAACATTTCTGCAATCATATGTTCAATTTCGCTCTTTTGGACATAAGGATATCTGTCAGGCCTGATGTTCAGAGGAACACTTTTTGGAATCAAATGAATAGCATGATCATGATCACGAATAGGTGGGAGTCCTTTGGGAGTTTCAAACACCTTGGAATGATTGTATAATACTTTTTTGAGATATGTAGAAATAGATGATTTTGAGGTTGGAACCTCTAGTGAGCATATTTGTGCAATTATGCCTCGTTTTTCTTTCTTTTGAAGCTTTTTCATGACATTAGAGATTATTATCTTTGTTGGCTTCCCTACGATACCTCGTAATTTGATTTATGTTCCTTCCAAAAAAAAAATTCAAGAAAAGATCTTGAAAAAGCTACCATCCCCAAAGATTCTAACCATTATACTCCTAGTACAACATCAACACCTCCCATTGGAATGGAAAGCATTGGAATATTCAATACATATTTCCCCATGGTTAGCTTGATATTATGGCATTTTCCAAAGCAATTTATAGCTCCTCCATTTGCAACCATTACTTGACATTCTAGTGATGGGTATATGAAACAATTCAATTCCTTGGATACCTTACAATGAATAAAATTATCGGTACTGCTCGAATCAATCAAAACTATTACCATTTTCTTCTTGATATGTCCTTCTATCTTGAGAGTTTGAGGAGTGGTAATTCCTACCAATGCATTACACGATATAGTCATACTTTTTTATTCTTCTTGTAGGGTTGATTTGTTGTGTATATCCTCTTCTTCTCAAGTTTCTTGTTCATTTTCTTCCTCCTTTTTATAATCTATGTAAAATAATTTATTCTCAGCACACTTATGACCTTTAGTGTATTTTCTATCACAACTGTAGAAAAGCCCTTTTTCTCTTTTGTCTTCCAATTTTTGTGGTGTCAACCTTTTAGGTTGTGGAAGTCTAGGAGTAGCAACACTTCCATATTTATAGATGTGAGTGGTGGGCTTCATTGTTTCCATAATTTTACATTAAATTTTTCTTGCCAGCCTGAATGCCTTATCCAATTTTTAAATTTCCCAAACATGAACTTCATGTTGGATGTTATCCTTTAAAGTCCCTATGAAGACATAAATCAGACTGTGTTCCTCTGGAATATCGGTTACCCTTATACTCAATTTTTGGAAGCCCTTAATGTGCTACACCACTGAACCATTTTGTTTGATATTTATCAATTGGCTAAAGAATCTGTTTCTCTTTTTATCCTCTTAATGTGCTATCATTTCCTCTGTAAAAATTGACCAAGTGACAATTGTTTTACGGGAGCAAAGCCATCGATACCATACAAATGTATTTTTTTCTAAATGTAAAGTTGCAATGCGTACCCTTTGAGTGTTTTTCACATTATTGAGATCAAAATATTGCTCCATCTACAATATCCATGTTACGGGATCCTTGCCATAAAACTTCCTCATATCCATATTTGGAATATGGTGTTTCTTCAATCCAACATTAGAGTTTATGAAATCTCTATTAACTTTTATTTTGTTCTCATCATAACTTCCCTCTACTATCTTTCCACCATTAGGAATCATTTATTGTATTAACCTTATCATCAAACCTTCCATGTCTTCTATTGGATCATTCTTCATGTCTTCCATGTTGTCTTCCATGTTTTCATCGATCTTAGCTTCCATGCCAGCTTCCATGCCATCCATCTTAGCTTCCATGCCATTCTTCAAATAATACATCTCATCTTCCACACCTTTCTTCAAAACATCCATCTTAGCTTCCACGCCTTTCTTCAAAACTTCTATTTCATTTGTTTTTTCTCTTTGCAAGAGCAAAATTTGGTGCACTTTCTCTTGTAATTTTGATATTTCATGTTGCACTTATTCCTCTTCATGAGTCATAGTAGAGCCTTCTGAAGGCTTAATGGGTGTTGAATTATTTTTAGGTGACATTTTAGAACCCAATACTGATATCTATGCTTCAATATGCCCTTGGAATTGCTTCAAACTGATTTTTCACACAAGACTTATGCAATTCGAAAAAAAATACACACCGTTTTCTTTCTTTTTAGGGGCTCGATATTGAAACTGAGTTATTTATGTGATTTCAGATCTTCAATATTTGAAATTCAGCCACGCAGTAGCCCCATAAATCTTATTTCTAATGCCATAGGTCTGACCTGATTTGGATTATTCAAGGCAAAGTTATCTGTAATATCCCACAATGACCTAATTATGTACTGGTTTAGTAGAGTGAAATTGTACGACGTGTCACATGTCATGGTTTCCTCCTTAGGATCTACAATTCATACACAGGAAACTAAATTCCATGTAATTGCGACTAATTTTTACAAAATTCCAATCTGTTGCTCAAAGAAAGAGTTATGACGATTTTACCACGACCACCTCTTTGAGATGAAATTCGGGAGCCTGAAAAAACCCTAACTTCCACAGATCATATCTCCACAAATATTGTGCACCAAGATCTGAAGTTTTTACAGGAATTTTCTTAGGATCTCAGCTTTTCTCTGTTAACATTTTAGCTTCTAAACCTTTGTAGAAAAAAATTTATAACGAAAATACCACGATGACCTGTTCGAGTGAAATTCGGGAGCCTGAAAAAGACCCTAACTTCAACAGATGGTATGTCCAAAAAAAATTTGAACCAAGATCTCAAACTTTTACACGACTTTTCTAAAGACTTCGGCTTCCCTCTGTAAAAATTTCAGCTTCTCAGCCTTCATAAAAAAAAATCTATAGCAAAAATTCCACGATGACCTATTTGTAGCAGTGAAACCCTAGAATACAAACCCCTGATACGAAATGTTATGAAACCAGCTCCAAAAATAGAAGAAAAGAGAGATCAACACCTTATTAACAAGCCACTTCAATGGGGAAACCTCCTTTATATTACATAAATGAACAATTCTTGGATGATACAAATGACCAAAACCTCCTTCTATATATAGTAGTCCATGGGGCCACATTATAATCCTAGCCGACCTAACAATAATAATGTAAGGGCACAATAATAACAATATTGGGGTTACAGAGGTACAACAATAACAATAAGGGGGTTACAGTAACAAAAATAAAGGAATATACTAGTAATATAGGGACGTAACAGAAGTTGAAGCCGATTTTAGTTTCACACTTAGAGAGAGGAGATCCCCTGCTCTAGAGAAAATAAAGACATATGCTTTAGAAATTGAAGTTAGTATGACTTTAGTTGGGAAGGCGAAAGGGAAACAACCAGTCCAAGAGAAGGGAAAACAAAAAGAATGATTCATCAAAATATCAAATAGTTGAAGATATGACAAAGATCATAAAAAAATTGTTAAATAAGCTAGTTAATATGGAATTGGAAAGTAAAAGCTCCCAAATACAAGTACAAAAAACCTTAGGAGGATTTAACCCTAAATTTAGAAGACAACCCCTGCAAATTTTGCAGAGGGAAATAAAATATCGAGACTAGGTTCAAGCACCATTGTATATAGAAGCGGCACCCAAAGAGTCAGCAAGATGACCAAAAAGAGGTTGAAGATAAAATATCTACTATGTACACAACATAAAATGATGAAGAGGAAGATTATGAAGGAGAATATACTAAAGCTGAAGTATCTTTTGCTAAGGATGAGATGAATGAATACTGTAAACAATTTTAAGATTTTATGCAGGCTGATTTGCACAAGAAGTATAATTTGAGATCAAGGAAAAGAACAAGGCTACAAGACACTGAGGGTGAACAATAATACCCTAACCGTCCTCCAATGGCAACTCCACAACAAAAGGACCCTGTAAAACAAGTCAGTAATGGGAAGAAAGCTGTAAATTCAGTTAATAGAACAGATGTGCAGTAGGATGAACCTTCTTAGAGAAAATCAATTGATACTAATATTTTAAAGAGAGTTTTTCCTATACTCGAACAAGTGGAAAATTATAGAAATACTGAAGAAGAATGTGAAAATAATGTTAAACAAACTCATTCTTTCAGTTTGAAAAAATAGTTGGAGAAGCTAAAATTTTAGGTACCTCTTCTAGAATTAGCTAAAATACCAGTCTACAAGAAAGCAATTTAAAATTTATTAATCTCACACAGATTGAAGATATAAGTGACATTGTGAACTTACAAGAAGAGAAGCTAGTTTTCACCTTTGGACCTCATGTAGAAGAAGTATATCCTTCTATTCCACCATTCTATATCTCTCTATTGCTTCATGATTTTACTCTCCATAATTGTATGTTGGACTCAAGAGCATCCCATAATCTCATGCCATTGTCTATTATGAAGGAACTAAACTTACAGATTACCAAACCTTACAGGAATCTGTATTAATTTGATTCCAAAAGGGTGAAATGTGTTGGGTTAATTAAATATGTAGTAATTTCTTTGGCACAAGTTCTAGCAAAGAGTATAGTCATGGATGTAATTGTTGCTGACATTCCACCCACGTTTGGAATGCTCCTGTCAAGATCTCGGGGAGAAAATTTGCGAGGTGTTCTAAAATTAGATTTCACTTATACTATCATTCCTCTTTCCAATGGGGAATAAAGGACATTGTACAGGGAAACAAGGTTCGTGAAGACCACTACTAAGAAATATGCAGGAAATTCCCTTATTTATAGTAAAGAAACAAAATTTCTTTCATGTTTCATGTTTCATGAAGATGTTGAATTTGTTGAAGACACATGAAAGCAGCTCACTTTAGCAGTTGTAAAAAATGAGCTGCATTCAAAGAAAATTTTGAAATTGTATTTTGATGGTGCCTACTCCATGGTTGACACAGGAGCTAGGTTCTTATTGATATCACTAGAAGGTAACCTCATGCCTTTTTCTCTTAAATTGGAATTCGATTCAAAAAAAAATGTGGCTGAGTATAAGGCCTTAATTTTAAGCCTTCAAGTTGCTACACAGATGGGGGTTCAATGTATTTCAATTTTTGGTGAATTTGAATTGATAATAAGACAGATTAAAATCATTATCAGACCAAGCATCAGAGATTAATATCATACAGAAATGAAGTTTGGGATCTGATTGAGAACTATTTTGAAGCCTTCAATATTGAGTTCATTTTGAGGGAGGGGAAAAGGTTGGCAGATCTGTTAGCAGTTGGAGCTAGTACCTTTAAGCCACCAATGAATCCAACGTTAAAGTATGAGATTGAAATTAGACATAGACCCCCTATTCCTAACAATGTGAAAAATTGGCAAGTGTTTGTAGATGATGAGCAGATAAATCATTTCTTGACAATGATTGGAAACTTTGAATATGCCAAGATAAATCAAGAAGAAGAACAGATAGAGAAGAAAGGAGAGATAAGAAACATTGAGTAGTCAATAGGTGAGCAGAATGTTATCCAATTGAAAGACAATATAGTCCCTAAAGGACTGCTTCCCCTTGAAAGAATATTTGATTCTAATGATTTTGTTGTTAATTCAAAGAAAATAAATCAAGAGGAAGAGATGAACGATTGCAATTTGGAAACTAAACAGGAGCCAAAAAAGGTGAAATTATTCAAGGATGTTGGCAAAAATTATAAAGATACATTGATATTTTTAAGAAGTATATGGATTTGTTTGCATAGTCATATGAAGACTTGGAAAAGTATGATAAAAGCATAATACAACATAAGATCCCATTGAAAGAAATAATTAATTAACAGCACAAAAAAATTCTCAGACAGATTAATCCATTACTGTTAGCTCCAATTGAAGAGGAAGTGAAGAAATTGTTGTAAGAAAAAATCATAGCTCCTCCCAGATATTAGGATTGGGTTTCTAATCTAGTTCATGTGAGTAAGAAAAATGGAGAGATAAGATTGTGTGTATACTTTAGGAATTTGAGTAGAGCATCTCTAAAATATAATTATCCTTTACCTAAGATGGATTATGTATTACAAAAAGTGACAAGAGCTTACAAGATGTCCATGATTGACGGATTATTTGGGTATAATCAGGTGGCAGTAGATAAGGAAGATCAGAAAAATACGTCTTTCACAACCCCATGGGGTACTTTTATGTATGCAAGAATGCCAATTTGTCTTATGAATGTAGGTGCAAATTTTTAGAAGTCCATGGACATGGTATTTGTAGGTGACAAGTATGTGGTTATATATTTGGATGATGTAACGGTTTTCTCAGGGTCAGATGACGAACAACTGGAACATCTGCAAAAAAACTTTTGAAAACTGTAGGAATTTTGGTCTAGCACTAAATCCCAATAAATATTTGTTTGCCTTAGAAGAAGGTAAATTATTCAGTCACATAGTTTCAAAACAGGGAGTAGATATTGATCCAGAAAGCATGGAAGTAATTGAGACAATTCCTTTACCAAGAAGCAAGAAAAATATTCAGAGATTTTTTAGAAAAAATAACTTTCTGAGAAGATTTGTACCAAACTATGCTGAGATTGTGAGAAATATAACTAACATGTTGAAGAAAAATGCAGAAGTGATATGGGATAAAGAAGCAAGAGAAGAATTTTTTAGAATAGAAGAAGCACTCCAGGAAGCTCATGTTCTAATAAGTCCTTATTATCATAAGGTATTTCAAATATTTTCATTTTATTCTCCCACTACTATTGTTGTTGTGTTATTGCAGAAAATTGATGATAATAAGGAGTAGCCAGTGGCATTCTTCAGAAAATTTCTCAGATATGTTGAGCTCAAATATAACATTTTGGAGAAATAAGTGTATGCATTGTTCAGAGCACTCAAAGCCTTTAGGACTTATGTGTTACAATCCCAAATAACTGCTTATGTACCTAATTATGTTGTTAAGGACGTGCTGGTTCAAAGTGATGTTGAAGGAAAGAGAGGAAAATGGATAGCTAAAGTCCAGGAGTATGATTTAGACATTAAACCCACCAAGTTAATTAAAGGACAATCTTTAGTAGAGTTTCTAATAGAAACATATTTTCAAGCACTGGGAATTAACCTCCCGACACCAGTACATGGAGCTGACATTGAAGGTGGTCAAGATAAGCCCAAAACATGTATTCAATACAATTTTTTGTGTTCACTTTGGTATAAATATGTTGCTCATTGCCTGTGTTTCTCTTATTTTCCATATTCACTAAATAGAACCAAATATAGAGATCTCAAGCTTAAATCTCAGCCATATGTCATATTAGAAGTGACAGGCCTTTAAATTAGACATAAATTAAGGCCCATCCAATCTTTCTTAGGCCCATATACCTCTATTATGCACATAAAAGGATATATTAAATCTCTCCTTCTACACTTAATAATTTTTTCTTATGATTTAATATTTTCTTAGGAAGGTTTAAAGGTAATTGCATATAGGTGCCTAATATTGGTTATTTTGGTAGAATATTATGAGAATATTGGAAAGATTACATAGATTTGGAGAAGCATGTGATTTAGGGACTTTCTCCCTGCCACTCGAAGATCAAGATTAAATAATAAATGAGCCCAATGTTAGGAAATTATGTAGAAATATTGGAGATATTCAAGGGGTTTGTCCACCCTCCTTAACTATCAAAGGCAGCCAAGAAAACTAAAGACGAAGTGCACTCAATCAATAGTTGACATGGAGTCAAAGTGGACTCAATCACTATGTTTTAGGCAGCCGTTGGTAGCTACCATTTAGGATAAATAAATCTGATCAAGATATAATTAGGGTCGAGTTCCATTCCACTCCACTTCCATTCCATTCCATTCCATTGGATTCGAAGTTTTGATGTAAAGCCATGAGGCTCTGTTAAAACTTTCATGGATGTAACATAATGTTATTTTTATAAAATGAGTAGGGAGATTCCATTTTATTGATCTAGTTCCAAATATTTGGGCTCATGGGTTAGGGCCCAACCCATGTACCTGAGCTTCTCTACTATTTCCATTCTTTTCTTTCATGTCATTTACCTAGTTTTTCTTCTAAAAATTTAGCTAGTTTACTGGTATTTTTATTAATGTTTTAGTTCACGTCACATTGTCTTTTTTTGTAGATTTAATATTCTTCCAGAGTGGTAGGACAACTGATAAACTCCATGAAGATATGAGGCCATCCTTCCCCTCTCAACTCTGCGAATAAAGCTCAAGGAGGGTAGACCTTTTCCCAAAGACGAAAAATGCTTCCTCTCTTAATATTTATTGAAAATATATTAGGTCAATGCATGTATCTTCATGAAAATATTGTCTATCTTCGTTGCATAAATAGGAAGGTTGATAGCAGGTATAGGTAGTATAGCCCAGAGGGAAGTTCTCCAGCACCTCCTCCTTCGTCTTCCATCTCCCTTCCATCTCTGTTGTTACACTTTGCGCACTGTTGTTACGCCCTGCATCTCCACTTTTTTCCCACTTATTCTCACTAACTTACCCTTTTTATGCAAAACACGTGAAAACCCATTCGAACACATTAGAACGTGAATTCCACCTTTTCTCCTAGAATCTCCTGCCACCGTGCATCGCAATCGCATTTCGCAACTCTTTCCCTTTTCCTTTAACATTTACCACTCATTCTGGCTGATTGCGATATTGTGACATAACATATCACAAATCGCAACTTTTTCCTTTTTCTTTTATAGTCACTATCATCCCTATCGCAAATCGCATCCCGTAGTTTTTATCTTATTGAAAATCGCATCCCATAACTTTTCCCTTTCTCCCTAAACACTTACCGTTCTTCTTGCTGATTGCGATATTGCAATCGCGCCCCACTATCGGTCCCACTGCCACATCACCCATCTCTAATCGAACTTCACATCCTTTAGCTTTTATATTTAAAGACTTACTGCTTGTTCTTGAAATTGCGATATTGCGAAATCGCAAGTCGCAAATCGCATCATTTACCTTTTTCGCATAACACATACCGCTCATTCTGTCAATGTGATAATTTCGCCACATCACTCATCACACTTCACACTTTTTTGAACTTACCACATCACAGATCATAGCCAGCAACTTTTACTGCGTCTCAAATCGTACTTCACATAATTTACCTTTTTTGCATAAGACTTACCTCTCATTCTTGCTATTGCAATATTGCGATCATGCCCCGTGGTTGGTCCCACCGCAACGTTGCCTGTCGCAAATCACACTTCGCACATTTTAGTTCATTTTGTTAAAAAATTACAGCTATTCCTTTAAACTTTCAATATTGCAATTGCGATGTCGCACATTGCAAATTTCGTCCTCCATCACACGAGTTTTGTCCACTCCAAATTCATTTCTCACACTATAATAATTTTTTATAAGGGATTAACCCCCTCTTTCCACTTCCAAACCTTGTTTCATTTTTTAAACCCCCCATGAGCCTCTTTTAGCCCCTTTTCTTCCCTCGAAACTGCAAATTAACTCTTTTTAAATAAAATTAAGTCATGGATAGCTTAGTTTCATAGATAGGAGCATGATAGATAGAGCAGGGTGTGCTTAGCCGATTGGCCAAGTTAAATGAAATTAAATTTAGTTTCAGTTCTACCATTTATTTTTATCATGTTCAATTAATTTTCTTTCTGCTATTTGCTTTCTGTGAATTAAGTTAGTTTCATTCTTGTCATTTCCTTTCATCAATTCAGTTTAGTTCCCTTTATGTCATTTCCTTCCAGCAATTTACTTTCAATTTGTTCTCATAATTTAAGAAATAGCACCCTTTCATAAAGCAGAAGAGGATGGCATGAATAGAATGCATTTGTTGTGTATATAGAATGGTTACCTCAAATTTCATATCAACCTTGGGTTGATAAAGTAAAGTAGGGCAGCCCCTGGGAGTTGCAAGACCCTTGGTGCAAAACCAGGACTCAACACTTTTTGGCGTTGTTTTCGAGGAGGTGTCTACTAGATGCTTTGATTCTATTTTACCATTATTTTATGCTTTCCTTTTCATTTTGTTTCCGAAACATTGAAAAATATAAGAAAATTGGATTTTCATGCCTCATAGGAGTAGGGATACTCAAAATATATTTTTAAAAATACTTCACCAATACAAACACCCCCGCCCCCGCCGCACTTGACCACGTGGTGCAGTAAGAACCACATCAACATACATTTTTTAAGGAAGAACAGATGGATGGATATGATGACAATGAGGAAGATCTTATTGGGTTTCCCATTCAAGATAGGGACATCAGTGTACCTATGAATAACATTTCTCTATTTTTCCTTCCCAAATTCCATGCTATGAGGACAGAGGATCCATAAATATTTCTCTTTGAATTTGAGATACATTGTAGGTCTTATGGCTACTTATCACACACTCAAAAACTGAGATTGTTTCCTGCAACATTGAAGGATAGAGCTCTTAATTGGTTCATGATTATAGCTACTAATTCAATAACATCATGGAATGATATGAAAAATATATTTCTAGAAAAATATAAAGATCGTGATCTTAAAGAAGAAATTTTTAGAATGAGCCAAGAATAATATGAGAGCCTTGAGGATCTAATAGATAGGTTCATGTATAATGTTAAGAGGTAAAAATTGCATCGTCTAGGATTTTCACACAAAAAACCCTCTTACTTAGAGAAATTAAGGATGAGTGGATTGATCTCCTTAATCTCATGAGTAGAGGAGATGTATACCAATTTTCATTTGAAGAAATTTGTAAAACATGAAAGTGCATATCAAGAGGAAGGGAAAGTGTAAGTAAATCAACATCAACATTGGTAAGGCAAGATGAACTTAGAAATTTTCTTGATAACTTTAAAATAGAAATTCTTAGCAATCTAAGTGAACAAGTAGAGATGTTAAGAATGAAAAATGAGCAAAAAAAATATGTTGATATTTTTTTTATCCATGCATATGCTACTAAATTTTGTTCATCATTCGCTAGGTTTAAAGAAGTTTACCAAGAAGTCAATGGAGCAAGGAAGTCACCAAAGATGTTATGTTATGTAGCTCCAAGGATACCCTTGAAACCTAGTCAACTTGATATGATGCAAGGTTCCACTACACAATTTCAAGCTTATTCACATCCATTTCAAACAAATTGGGACACACTCCCTCCTTGGCAACCTTGGCCATCTCACCCCCAAAACCAATCTTGGCAACATGGTTGGAAAGGTCCTTATTGGGAAAATCCACAATATCCTCAATATTTCCCTCCATATCCCCCATACCCAACTCCATGCTATCCCTTCCATCCACCTCCACCAAAACCACATCCTCAACCACATCCATCTCATATATCCACCCCCACTCCACTACCTGTACCATCATTTCCAAACCCACACCATAAAGTATCTCAACCCACTTACAATGTCGAGGTATAACACTACCAAACATATCATCTTGATCTAAATGGTATGCATATTAGTTCAAGAAAGGTATTAGAAAGAAAATATTTTCTTAATTTCATTGAAGGAAAACATAAAGAAGAAGAAGATACGAATGAGAAGATCAAAGAATCAAGGGCTCCAATTGATGAAGAGAAGATATCAGAATCAGATGTTGAGAAAGTTCCCTTATGTTTGCCAGCATTTCATCCATGTGTTCAAGAGAATAATCTGAAAAAGGAGGAAGATTTGAATTTCATAATAGAAGAGGACATCCAAGGTGATCCAACTCAGCAATTGAACCAGGGGCATCAAAACTGTATTGACATATGGTTCCAACAGTCATTAAGCTGCAGCAACACACTCTTCTGCAACAACACTTGATACAATCCCAATCAAAACAATTCATCTCTCATATTGAGGTACATGTCAGAGCATGTATTCCAAGTGTGCACCTGATTTTATCTTTCATCTTGATGTGTACATGGCTCCATTGGAAGTATTCCTATACTTGAAAAAGGTTTTGTTTTTTTTCAGGTAGAGTAGGAAAGTGAAAAAAAAGGAAAATAAAAAATAAAAAAGGGAAAGAATAAAATCTCATGTGAAAACCTCTTTGAGGTGTCTGAGATTGGCTCACTAATTGAAAACCTCCATGACGCGGTCATTGGGTTGAAAAAATAAATAAATAAAATATCCTAGGTGAAAACCTCCTTTGAGGCGCCTAGGCAGACCTTCTAGTTGAAAACCTCGTGGAGGCAGCTAGTAGGTCTTAAAAAAAAACAAAAAACAAAAATGTGCATTACTCCATGTATCTTTCTCTGATGAATGCAGGTGCTCTCCAACATTTGAAAGCATAAAATAGAAAGTTGGCAGAAAAAGAAAAAATTGAAAACACTTTATTCAAAGGTAGTCAGACTTGGACTTCCTCTTCCTATGCTCAGAAGCTGCAAAAGGACCTCAAGCAGATTATCGAATGCAGCTTCAGAACCACCAAAGACAGCTTCAACAACCATATCAGCGGCAACTTCAATATCACATGAATAAGGAAATCAATGGTAAGGCTCAGGTATGCAATCATCTAACCATTTCTTCAAATCTATTTTAGCTTAATAAAAAATTAAAAAGTGTGAGAAGGAAGGTTTTTTAATACAACCAAAATCAGTAGTAGAAAAACCTCAGCCTTATGTAACAACTAGCCTCACTTTTTCCACCAAGAAAAGGAACAAGACAAAAGTAAAAAGGAATTGATAAAGTGGGTAGTGAGCAACTCCTTGTAATAGAGGACAAGGTGTGCGAAGGGGTAACAAAGGGTGAACTAAATTCACAAAAAAAAAGTAACTGTGAGTTTACTTTGCATGCAAAAAAAAAAAAAAAAAAAGAGAGAAAAAAATCAAAATAAAAGGTGGATCCACCACCTGTTGGCATGCAAAATAGATTTACTTAAGGCATTTGAGGACCTCCATGAATCACCTACAAGAATAATTTCAGCAAGAATAATAGCAAGGAGATTAGCAGAAGAGCGACGCATGGGCCAATAAAATAGAAATTAAATAAGCTAGTATGCAGGAAAGACCATAAGGTAGGGAGGATGAATAGTTTGCTCAAAGGATGAACAAAAATTTCAGTAGGGGGGTGATGATAGGCCTCCAAATTAGATATAAATTAAGGCCCATGTAAATTTTCTTAGGCCTATCTACCTCTCTTATGCATATAAAATGATACTAATTAGGGTCGACATCCATTCCATTCCATTGGATTCAAAGTTTTCCTATAAATCCATGAGGCTCTGTTTAAACTTGTTGGACGTAAAAAATTGTTCCCATTATGAAATGAGTAGAGATGTGCTATTTTATTGATCTAGTTCTAGAGAGCTGGGCTCGTGGGTTAGGGCCCAACCCATGTACCTCAGCTTCTCTACTATTTCAATTATTTTCTTTCATGTTATTTAGCTAGTCTTTCTTATGAACATTTAGCTAGTTTTTTGGTATTTTTATTGATGTTTTAGTTCACGTCCCATTGTCTTTTGCTGTAGATTTCATCTTCTTGCAGAGTGGTGGGATAGCTGATAAACTCCATGAAGCTGTGAGGCCAACCTTCCCCTCTCAACTTTGTCTATAGAGCTCGAGGAGGGTAGACCTTTTCCCACAAACCAAAAATGCTTCCTCACATACAATTTCTTGAAAATATATTAGATAAATGCTTGTATCTTCATGAACATATTGTCTTTTTTTCTTTCATAAATAGGCATGTTGAGAGCAGGTACAAGAAGTATAGCCTAGAGGGAATTTCTCCAACACCTCCCACTTCATCTTCCATCTCCCTTCCATCTATGCTATTACACCCTGCGCACTCCTGTTACACCCTCCTTCTCTGCTTTTTCCCCACTTATTCTCATTTCATTACCTTTTTTATGAAAAACACGTGAAAAACCATTCAAACCCATTAGAACATGACCTCTGCCTTTTCTCCTAGATTCTCCCACCACCATACATCGCAATCACATTTCGCAACTCTGTCCATTTTCCTTTAACATTTACCACTCATTCTGGCTAATTGTGATATTTTGACATCGTATATCGCAAATCGTAGCCTTTCCCTTTTTCTTTTAGATTCATTTTCATCCCTATCGCAAATTGCATCCCGTAGTTTTTATCCTATCGCAAATTGCATCCCCCAACTCTTCCCTTTCTCCCTTAACACTTACCGTTGTTCTTTTCGATTGCGATATTCCAATCATACCCCACTGTCGTTCCCACTGCCACATCGTCCATCACAAATCGCACATCACATACTTTAGCTTTTACCTTTAAACACTCACTCCTCATTCTTGCGATTGCAATATTTCGAAATCGCAAGTCACAAATCGCATCATTTTCCTTTTTCCCATAACACTTACAGCTCATTATGCCGATGCAATAACTCTGCCATGTCACTCATTGCAGTTAGAACATCACAAATCACAGCCTAAAACGTTTACCGCATCACAAATCGCACTTTGAATCATTTACCTATTTCACATAACACTTACCACTCATTCTTGAGATTGCGATATTGCGATTGCACCCCACTGTCGGCCCCACTGCCACATCGTCCATCACAAATAACACTTCACACATTTTAGTTTGTTTAATTAAAAAATTACCGCTATCCCTTTAAACTTGTGATATTGTGATTATGACATTGCACATCACAAAGTTTGTCCTCCATCTCACTCTTCCATCGCACTTTTGATTTATGCTCACTCCAAAGTAATTTCTCATGCTATAATAAAATTTTATAAGGGTTTCTGCTTCCAAACCTCGTTTCATTCGTTAAACCGCCCATTAGCCTCTTTTAGCCCTTTTTATAACCTCCAAGCTACAAATTAACTCCTTTTAATTAAAATTAAGTCATGGATAGCTTAGTTGCATAGATAGGAGCATGATAGATAGAGAAAGGTGTGCTTAGCTGATTGGCCAACTTAAAAGAAATTTAATTTAGTTTCATTTTTTCCATTTATTTTTAGCAAGTTGAATTAGTTTCCTTTCTGCTATTTGTTTTCTACGCATTAAGTTAGTTTCATTCTTGTCATTTCCTTTCAGTAGTTCAGTTTAGTTCCTTTTTTTTTCATTTCCTTCCAACAATTTACTTTCAAGTTGTCCTCATAGTTTAAGAAATATCACCCTTTTATAAAGTAGAAGAGGATGGCATGGATAGAATGCATCGACTGTGTATATAGCACTGTGACCTAAAATTTTGTAGGAACGTCGTGTTGATAAACTAAAGTAGGGCTACCCCTAGGAGTTGCAATACTCTTGGTGCAATACCATGGCTCACCAAGAAGAAAATTTGTACTGGAAAGATCCTGTTGGTATTTTGTTGTTGTGTTTAACTGAAGGTGAATCCGTTGAGGTTATCAAGGAATATCATGAAAATCTCTGTGGAGGACATTATAGTTGGAAGGTCACAGCACATAAAATCCTTATGTCAGGTTTTTATTGGCCTACACTGTTCATTTATGTGTACAAACTAGTCAGAAGTTTTCAAAAGTGTTAATTGTTTTCAGAAAAGAAGAGACTTTATTTGTTACCTCTCATTCTAGTATTCATAGAAGAGCCTTTCAGGCAACGGGGACTGGATTTTATTGGAGAGATTAATCCACCATCTAATGGGAAGTTCAAATGCATTCTAACTTGTATTTATTACTTTACAAAGTGGGTTGAAAAAATCCCCACCAAGAAAGAAAATGACCAAGTGGTGATGAAGTTTCTGGAGGAGAACATCTTCAGTAGGTTTTGCTGTCGAGTCAAGATTGTAACTGATAATGCTCAAGTAATTAATTATTCTAGATTCATTAATTTATGTCAAACATATAATGTAATTTTTTCACATTCCATGGCCTACTATCCACAAGGGAATGGATTGGCAGAGTCTTCAAACAAAACATTGGTTAGGATTTTGAAGAAAAAAATCACTGAAAATAAAAAATACTGGGACTCAAAATTAAAATTTTTTCTTTGGGCAGTTCGAGTAACTACTAGGAATTCCACTGGAAAATCACTTTTTGAGTTGGTATACATAGCTCAGGAATTGTTTCCTAGTCAGTTGGCCAAACCAATGATTTTTTTCCTTCAAGAGGCTCACGAAGAACCTAATGTTGTCACAAGAAGAATGGAAAAGGTGATTGAGTTAAATGAAAATAGACACAAAGTTAGAGATAATTTAATTACTTATCAGACAAAAATGAAGTCTATTTTTGACAGGAAGGTGAAATGAATCCTCTTTCATGTAGGAGATTTGGTATTGAGATGGAACACTAGAAGGAAGGATAAAGGAAAGCATGGTAAGTTTTACCCTCTCTAGTACGGTCAGTACATTATCTCTGAAGATAGACCAAACAATACTTTCATCCTAGAAGATTTAGATGGAGAATCTCTGCAGCTTCCTATGAATGGGCAGTATTGGAAGCATTATTTTGAGCATTAAAAGTTAGCATTCCACCATTTTAAATATTGGATTGATCATTGATCATATGTCACCAAACAATATTTGACTCCATGCCCAATGGATAAGGAACTAATATGCGGTTCTTAGTGCTTTCATGGAAAAAAGAACTACCCCAAGGTGGAGCCAGATGTTGTGGCTCATTTGAATTTACTTTTGAAATATTTCTCAAAATGCCAAAAAAAGCATATATGTTAGAAGATGTAAAAATTTGTATATGCTGAAAAGGAATTTTTGATTTATATGTTAGTGTATTAACATTATGTGCAGAGATGTGAAGGCGGGTTCCTTGGTAGGACCCCTTATTGAGATCGAAGTTCGTGAAAAACCTTTTCCATATTCATTTTTTACCACTCTTGATCATTGATGCGATATTAAATGGGACCCTGCCTGCCATGTTACCTCTTCTCCCTATATATCGCAACTTTAAAATTCCATTGTGGATCTCCAATCCCTGATATGTTATGAATGTCGATATGTGATTTGTGATAAATTTTGTATCATCGACTGCGATTTTTTATCATCCCCACCTCCACTTGCCATGTCATCTCTAGCTTGATCACATATCGCACATCACACATTGCAGGCTCAGGAGGAATGGCGCTCATGAACCATGTTGGAATGCGGAAATGTGAAGTGCGACAAGAGTCAGACATTATGCAACCTTAACTATGACTTAATATATTCCATTCACACTTCGTACATTGCAGGCTCAGGAGGAATGGCGCTCATGAACCATGTTGGAATGCGGAAATGTGAAGTGCGACAAAGGCCAGATGCAATAGCTTTCAAAAGAAAATTTGAATTTATTTAAAATCCACGATTATGTGTAATTGCATTGTTTTATGAAGAAATGTGAACATGGGCACGAGGAGAAGAGGCACAATGGGACAGAATGAGACATGATAACATTGTTTGAAACATATAGGCATAGGCAGAGTTGGGAAATAATGTGTTATTACAAAACTATTTCAATACCACATAAGAAACCTAAAAGACATGACATCAAGCATAAAAGAAACAAAAAACTCTGGAAGAAATGCAGGGTAAGGATGTCCGATCTGTCAGCGAGACACATCAACACTTCAGGGAGACGCATCAACAACAAATCAGATTCAAGAAAGAAAATAATGTTTCAAGTTTTAGTTTTTTTTCTTTGTTTGTTAAGATCAAAGCTATAATGATGTCCTCAATTGCAATGTAATAGTATTTTAAATAGTTTAGGTAGTCGAAGTGGTTTCAAGATGTTCTAGAAGTTACGAACTGTTTTTGATGTATTTAAGACAGATAGAAAGAAAGAAGAAAGGGTTCCGAGTTTTGGACCTCTGGAAGACTAAAACTTTGGTACTTCCTTTTCTGATGGGTGAATGAAATAAGCAGCAAGTTCCCTACAACTGGTTATGGTGATTCATATTTCTTGTGTCATTTTATGTTGTCTCTTCCTTGAACGAAGTGAAGTAAAGAAGCAAGTGGTCTCTGATTTATGTTTGTAAGTAAGAGTTGAATAGCCTTAATAAGCGCTCCTTCACTCCAACTCCTCTCCCTTCACAAATTCTCTCTGGAACTTGAAATTGATAGCTTTTTTGTTTACAACATATTACTTTGAGTTTCCTCTCTCTCCATGAATTCTCTCAGAAAATTAAAATTAATAGATTATTTTTTTACAACATATTAGTTTTAGTTTCCGCTCTCTCCATGAATTCTCTCTGAAACTTAAAAGTAATAAATTATGTGTTTACGACATATTATTTTTATTTTCTTCTACAGTTCTTGTTTTCCATTCAGATATCAACAGTTAATGGCATTGTAGAGTCTTTCATTATGCCATATTATTAAGGTTTTAAAAGAATTAGTTTCCAAAGGGATTGAATGAAGACCACCTCATATAATTACTTCTGTGACACATTTAAAGAAAAATGTCTTAAGCATTGATTCCTTTCCACAGCCTAGGAATTGGCTCTTAAGATACAAAACTTATGGTTGGTGGCACATAATCAAATATCTACTTGGGATAACCTTACTAAGATGGGTTTCTTGGGTCCTCGACATTAATTCCTTTGTAGTGATCATGGAGAGTAGGTAGCACACCTTTTCCTTCATTGCCCCTTCTCTAATTTAGTTTAGCTAGAAGTTCTCTGTCTCATAGATTCCTATGATGTCTTGGCCTCAACTCACATCACTAAATTCCTCTATCACTGGTTTTTTATTCATAAAACTATCAGGACCCATCCTCTTTCCTTTTTGTGGGGCATCTGGAGATCCCATAATTCCCTTATATTTCAATCTATTTATCCATCTATCCTCAAAATCATCTCCTTAATTGTGGCTTATATTAAAGAATTCTCCTATGAGCCCTTCACTTATCCTCACCCCTCTCGCTCCTCTATTGATATTTAGACCTCCTTTCTAGTTTTTCAATTTGATGGAGCCAACTCCTTTGGGTTATGCAGCTTTAGTATGATCATTTTCCTAGATATTTTTAATCACTTCAAATTCTTATGGTTCGATGGAAATCATTCGAATACCAAAGTTGAGATTTTGGCATTATGGAACACTCTCTTCTTTGTTTCCTGTATTGGATTGAAAATATTTTTCATTTTTGGGGACTCTGAAGTTATAATTGATTGGGTGTACAATTGTTGTAAGCTGTAGACATTGTCCATTCTTTCCTGGAAAAAAAAAATTAGAGCTTTTTCGCTAGAATTTTAGTATATATCCTACACCCATATCTATTGTGAGTGGTGAGCCCTGGTATTGCACCAAGATTTCTACAACTCCTAGAGGCTACACAAATTTAATTATCAACCCAGGGTTCATAAAAACTTGGAGGTGATAGTGTTATATGAACAACATATGAGCTCTACTCATGCCATCCTCATCTTAGTTATACTATGAGGTATTGGGAATGATTCTTATTCTAAGGGAGAAGGTTTGTGTTGGAAATGTTGTCATTGATGAAAAAAGAACAGAAAGGAGTAGCATAAGAATTATCATTGAGAAAAAAGGATAAAATCAGGATCAGCTATAGTATAAAGGAGAAATAAGGCAAAGAAGGAAAAAATTTAAGTGACGAATCATAAACAAGAGTCAGAGGAGCAGCAAAGAGTAAAAGAGAGGAAGAGGAGTAGCATTAGAGGCAAAGGAGCAAGAAAAGGAGAAACAAAGAGGCATGGATCAATACCAAAATTATTGTTAAGGAAAAGGAGTAGAGAGGAGCAGTAAAGAGGCAAGGAGAAGCATATGAATGATCAAAGAAGAAAACTATATAGTGCAGGGTCAAGTCGAGCTATTCACGTTCAAAACAGTAAGAAAAAAAACTGTGCAACAATGGTCAAGTCTGGTGTATGTGTACAGAATGCATGCAACAAAGAAAAGAAATGAACAAGAAGGCCAGGTTGGGATGGTTGTAAAACGTGTGCAGAACAGTGGTTCTGCATTCACAAGATCATGTCACAGAGTGAAGCAGATATTGATGGTCGAGATCATATCACAAACATAAAGTAGGAGAACGGATGATCCAGATTATATCACATTCGGCCATAAGATTGCTAGTGCACATTTCCATCGACGATTTTTATATTTATATGTTAAGTTATCACAAGTTAATTCTTTTAAGTTGCAATGCAATAAGAAGTGGGGTTTGTGATGCGATGTGATTGCATATCGCAAATCACAATGGAAGGAGTATTGCAAAACAACAGACACACAAAAATTGCAAAATGCTAAGTGCGGAAGATGACATGGTAGTGACATGGTGGTGACATGATAGTGATGTGGCAATGACGTGGCAGTGACATGGTGATGACATGGTGGTGATGTGTTGATGATGTGGTAGTCATGTGTCAAGGTGATGTGCCACGATGACGTGGAGATGATGTCGACCTGGATCGCATATCACACATCACAAGCTCAGAAGGGATAACACTCATGTTGGAGTAGGCTCTCCAAAAGGCTATGAATTTTGTCCATTTTTGTATAATTTTGTATGTTTTGGTCTAATGCAGGGGTTTTGGGGTGGGTCAAAGCCCCTAATGCATTGTAAATGGGTCAAGGGTAGACCAAGAGCCCACAAACCACAGTTTGTGGACCATTAGATGTGTATGCTAAATCGCTATAAATAGATTAACCTTTTTGAGCCAGAGATAGGAAAGAATAGAGATTCTTGCGAAGTATGAATTGTTAGATCTGTGGTAGGGTTGTTTGGGTTAGGAAACCTACTGGCTGTGTGTGCAGAGATCCTCTGTCCTACTGTGTGTGGACCCTGCTGGCTGTGTGCGTAGGTGGTAATTTGGGAATGTAAGAGGATTCTCAATAATGATATATATATGTGAAAGTACTGTGGACATCTGATGTTATCTGGATCTGTTCTGTTATGGTTGATGCAAACTTGAGTTATATGATTACGTATATTTTTTAGCTACGAACTATGTGTGTTTATGGTACATGTATCTGTCATCTCTTAATTTCTTGCAATTATACTATTATAAGATTATAATTGATGGTACGCATGTGGATGCAAACCTATTAAGTAGATCTATATTCTAGTTATCTATTGGAAATCCTATGAATAGGCATTTTCTGTATAGGTCTGGTAATTTTGAACCGGCTTGACCTACTTGCTCTCTCCTAGGGTACAGAAACCTAGTTCCAGTACCCTCCCATACTGATTTGGGTGATACTTTGGCCTACGCAAGCAGGTCACTGCTGAAAGGGCGAGTATAGGGGCTTGTTGGCAAACCTTAACCTCTGAACCTGGGTCAGGACCCCTTGAGAAAACAAATGGTTCCATTGCCGGGACCGGGAGAATTTTGAGAGAGATTAGGTAATGTCAAGACCGTATTGGAAACATGAGAGAAAAGAAATCTATGAATGGTTTGAAAAACAAGTTCAGGAATTCACAGTAAAATAAAACCACAGTAAGAAGTTTACCATAGAGGAGTGGAAGAATAAGTACATTTTTACGGAGATCTATGAGATTTTCTTTGTAACAATTGTGATCAAACTCTAGGAGTGGCTCGCAAGGCTTGTTGAGTTTCAAAAGTGTTGGAAAGACGAACGGGTCACACAGTGGACCACAGAGCAGATCCTCCAGTTTGAAAAGACCAACAACACCATTAATCGCATGGTAGATCACTGGGTGGACAGCGTGATAGGAGGATTTGTGACAGAATTTGCAGTCGATCAATTCGTATCCTACTCAGAAGCCGAGTGGATGTTCTTCAAGGGTTTCCAGGGTAAGCTTTTGAAAAATTTGCCATTACTGATTAAGATCTTGTTGTGTGAAAAAAGGATTTTGTGTAGCCATATGGAGTGAATGAGCTTTGACCAGAGCAAGGGCACAACACGTAGTGGTCAGTACTATAGAACTAACCAAGAGGGGGATCGATCTATCTATAGTTTAGTAAGAAATTTTGTTGTGCATAGCCCTTCATCTACTCCACCTTTGAACCCTCATAGGGGTAAAAACTCACCTCCACCCCCACCATAAGACAATATGGCCTCACACATGAAGCTACCTACCTTCAAGGGTGTGGGTGATGAGGACATGGATTGGTTTTGGTTTGTAGCAGGATCAGTATGGACTGCACATAACATAGCAAGCGATGCAGTGAAAGGGGAACAATTATCCCTTGCTTTTTAGGGGAGAGTCTTGGACTGGTACATGGGATACATTGACCAACATGTGAATTCGACTATTGAGGAAATCAAGAATGCATTAAAGAAGTAGTTCAAGAAACCTATGTCCTACTCTCAAATAGTAAACGACCTGAAAGATTTCAAGCAAGGACCGTCTGAGTCCATATGGGAAGCAGATCAACAGTTAAAGAAAGTGATTAGAGAAGGAGGATTCCAGTATGACGACAGGCAACATACGGAGTGGTTTATTGCTATGTTGCTTTCCCACCTGTGCATAACAATGGGTCATCAAGCCATTGAAACATATGAAAAGGCCTTGGAGGTTTCCATGAAACTGGAAGTTGAGCCAAGAGATGATACTGAGTTAGGAGTATAGTAGATACAAGGCCAAATAGAGGCAATGCACATGGAGATCAAGAATCTGTGAAAGGAGCAAGGGACGGAGGCCAGGCTCAAAATATGGTGCATATGATGTAAAGTGAATGGCCACACAAAAGATAATTGTCTGATTCTTGCAGACTACATGTAGGCCGAGGGACCCAGCCTGCTGCACCCTAGGAAAGCTGCGAGACCAAGTGGGTCGGCACTATGGTGCGATGACCGCCACGTTGCTGGGCTGCATGATACCAACCACTTCCCCCGCCTCGCTACATATATCCAAGAAGTAAAGCAACAATGGTGTAGGTTTTGCAGTTTTGTAGGACATGATGAACATAACTACTGAACGTATGATCTGATGATTGACCGGGGAAACCGATATAGGGTATAGTCAGACCCCTCATCACCCAGATCCCCTGCAGGTATAAGAGGCTCCCCAGCCAGGGGCACGGGAGGGGAATGAGGGAGAATCATAGGTAGGGGTAGAGGCCAACTAATCTTCTATAATAGCAGGGAAGTAGGTCACTTTGCGAGGGAGTGCATGAACCCAACTCCACAATCCTATGGATATTGCAGACAGTTGGACCATGTGATCGAAGGCTACCCGATTATGATGGACAAGGTTCAAGAAAAGAAGCAGACTCCTACGCAGAATATGAAATGGGTTAAGGCGAAACCTCGCGAAGAGGGGCTAAGAATTAATGTGAGCACGTGCAGTGCTATGGCCCCTAAGGGGGTCGGCGGAAATAGCAAAGACGAAGTCTCTCATCCATAAAGCAACTACTAAACCAAAAGGCGTGGGCTTAAAAAAGGAGAAGGCAACCTCTTTCGCAGCTCGACAAGACTATGTTCAAGATGAAACATCAGCTGCAGATAGTAGAATTGAAGATGAGGTCAAACCATTCTTGCAGGCGTGCATGAAGCTACTGCGCAATCAACAGGCTGTAGAAAACCTCCAATCCCTACTTGACGGTTGTGTAGAAAAAGCAAACCCAATCATGAAGATTAAGGATGTGCACAAAATTTATGAGTAGAAGAGACACATTGGCTGAGAGATGTGATTAACTGTGCAGATTGGTGATTATGAAATGGACCAGGTAATTCTAGACCTAGGATCAGATTTGAATGTACTACCTAAATAGACTTGGCAATGAATGGGAGAACCTAAATTGGAATGGTCCACTATCCAGCTGCGCATGGGTAATCAACAGAAGATCATACTGTTAGGAATATTGTCAAAGATTGTAGTAGATATCAACGGAGTTAAAGTATGAGCTGACTTTGAAGTCATTCAGATTATAGAAGATGCGGACCCTTACCCAACACTCCTGGGATTGGATTAGGCCATTGATATGGGTGGAATTATAAATTTGAAGAAACAAAGCATGGTATTTGAATGTGAGGGAACACGGGTGATCGTGCCACTAGACCCTGTAGAAGGAGAAAGGTATACCGAGCCAATGCGTGAGGAAGAAGAGATGGATCACATGTATAAGTTAACTATAAAGGATGAAGAATGGATCAACCCTATGGCCGATGGTGTGCCTTACTAGGAGAAGGACATCGAATACTTCTCTGACTTTGACAAAGAAATAGAAAATTGGCAAAACTGACTGCATGATATCTCTACACTACGCTGCCTACGAATTACCAAGGACTTCCAGTATATATCTTCTGAGGTAAGAGAATTACCTTTATTTTATGGTTCCAGTAGTATAAAGGATTTTTTGCAAACCTTTGAAGCTAAGGTTCCAAGAGAATGAAGGCTATGGGCCCTTAATCTAGCTATGCATGCAACGCCTATGAAATGGTGGGGCACACATAAGAGGGCATTCCAGGAATGGGAGGAATGTCAGGATATGATGGTACTATGATTTGAACCTTCGAATGATGTGCACGTCAAGATATTCCAGGGCCCAAGGGATATGTGCAAACATTTGTTCGCTTGGATGAAGCAATGGTGCAATCATACTATAGAAGAATGGGTTCACTTGTTTATTCATTCCTTGGGACCAATTCCTGCTACATGGTAACTCGATGCAGAGCTACATCAGTGCACCTGCCAGTGGAAAACCTTAAAAGATGAATTCGTGGGGACATTTGGGTTAACGAGAGGATTGGAGGTACTTGAGGAAGCTCTGCAAACTATCAATAACTTGTATTTGATGAATCTAGCCTCGACGCAGTAAGAGAAAGACCCACATGAGAAGTGCAGATGTAGGATTTTGTCGAATGCCACAAGGCCACTATAGAAGATTGCGATGTAGATCTACGTAAGGTCTTGATCATAGAATTAGGAGGTGAGCACACAGTTGCAGGACCTGTGATACATACAGTGGATGGTACAAAACCTCTCAAACCATGAAGCGCTAACATGAATACAACAATATAACTCACGCTGGCTACAATTGGGATCTACTGGGATGATGGGACAGTAGGAAATATTGCGAAACTCCTCATGGAGTATCAAGACTTGTGTCCAACCAAGTGTTTGGAGACTAAGGAGGTCACAGGGGACTTAGGCGGTATGCACATCACTCTAAAATCATATGCGCAACCAGTAAAATAGTGGGCTTATCGTACACAGAAAGTTAGGGAGGAGATCGATAATACACTCATCGAACCGGTCAAACGGTCAGACTGGGTAAGGCCTACCACTAAGAAGTTGCTGCGTTTGACCCTTGGACATATGGGCTACTACAGAAAATCTAGTCAGGGATGCACACTGAGCACTGCACCTCTGAGAACACTACTTAAGAAAGAAGTTTCACTCGTTTGGGATGACGCATCCCAGAAGAGCTTTCAGCTACTCAAGAAAGAGATGATCTCTGCACCTATTCTCACTTCCCTCGATAAGGAGAAGATATTTCATGATGATACTTCAGGGATTGCCTTGGAAGCGACCCATACACAACATGGCACCAGAGACAGTGATCACCCAATTACATGTGCTAGTCAGACAGTCTCAGGTGTCGAGCATGATTATCCCACCATGGAGAGGGAAGGGTTTGCCCTGACCTATGCACTACAAAAGTATCGACACAATCTATTAGGAGGTCACTTTAAAATTATTACTGATCATCCATCTTTAAAGCACCTTGGGAATAAGCCTATGTTGGGGGGAGAAGTTTGCAGGTGGTTGTTACTGTTTCAAGAATACGATGTTGAAATCATCAGTATGTGGCAGGATCACTTATCCCAAATCAAGATGGGTGAAGGACCCACTAGCTAGAAGAAAGGATGTCCTGCTGCACAAATGTTTTCCATAAAGGTCGTGGATGTGTGCTCCACTGAGATCTCTCCGTTCATGACCACAAGCATGGCACATGCTAAATATTCGGTACAACAAAAGAAGGAGTTGGTTCACCAAGTGACGGATTTTATCATTATCGCAGCTCATGAAGTGCTGCGTAGAGACGGTTCGGAGCATGCAAACCATGCTTTCTTGGTAGAAGCCCATAAATTCATAACAGGAGGTCACTATGCAGGAAAGACAACGACACAAGAGATCTTGTAGGCTGGGCTATGGCAATGCAGAATTTCAGTTGGAAGGAATCACATCAAAATTAAGCTAGTGCACTGGGAATGCAGGAGTTTTTCTCAAAGCATAGGGGTGTGCTGGGATCATAGGGGTACGCTGAGTGCACCCCAGATGTGAAAACTAGCCATTGAAATAGTCAAATTCGGTAAAAAGAAAAAAATATTGTTGGATGGGGCGGGCGGGCGGCATTTAATGTGGCGATTTTGGGAGATATTTTACCATTTACTTGATGGTAAGTCATGCGTGAAGTCTACCCTACAGTTGGGTGATCATCAAGGCTATAAAACAGGTGAGCTAGATCAGAGACGGGTTTTGTATTGCTTGAATAGCTTGTACTTGGCATGGTTTTCCTGTACGAAGTTGTGCTATAAGAAATTATGTGCTTATAGCATATATTTCATGTCTGAGCATCCTTCTCCCTCTGATAGTATCAATCCTAAGTTTATATTTCGCTCCAGGATGACGGCCACGAATCCTACCAAACTCTCAAAGCCAGTGACCTCGGTGGAACAAGAAACTGAGGAAGTGGTGGAGGTCGAGTCCGAAGTCGAAAAGGTCCTCTCCACACCCAGCCCTACCACAAGGAAATGCAAAGAAAAATCACAGGGTTCAAGCAAGCCCCCAAAACCTATGAAATTTTCCACAGGGAATCTGTGTACTTCCCCGTGAAATGTTAAATCCTTGGTGTTTTGCTGCGGAAGAGGCCCCGAGTCTGAAACCAGTATTTGGATGACCCTTTCGGTTGACCTCAATGGCTTGATCAGCTACCTGTAGATGATGGTAACGCCAGGGGAGGTTCCCGTCATAGGTGAACCTTTTGGACGACTTCATGAAATTAAGTTTGGCGATCATGATTTGGCCAACATTGAGGCCTTCCTTGAGCTAGCACCCACGTTATACCTCAATACAGTTCGCGGCACCAATGGGGTCAAATTTGTCCCCCAACGCTGGGTATGTGGTTTGGATGGGTCTAGGCTCCTAAATATGCTCACGATGCCACACTTAAAACACTACAATTTCATGGACCGACTCGCACGACAATTTCTCACCCTGATTAATGAAGGTTGCCTATGGGTATCAGACAAGATTCCCATTGATGCTGCGCTAGTTCATTGGATTACTAGTCTCCCCATGAGTAGACCGAACCCTATGGAGTGTGTGGGTAAGAAATATGTGGGGGATATTGTTGAGTACATGCGCCAAAAGTATCATGTGGATCGCAACAATTGTGGGTTTATCATCAAGTCCACCAGTGACCAAGGTATGCAATTGGGCACCACACTATTGACATGTAAAATGATGAGGAAGTGTCAGGTCACCTCCATTCTAGCCTACATAATTTGGTTAGCCAGCCAATGTGGGAAAGGGGTATGTTTTAACTGGGCACAATATTTTTGTGATGAATTTCTGACTAATGTTCACAAGTCCCAGGAGTAGGGCTGCGCCTTTTTTTACTCATGGTTTTTGTTCCTCATAGCGTTGGTTGCCTGGGAAACCCCTACGGAGTTGATCCTCCCTAAGCTTACCCCAGACGTGTGCGAAGGGATTCGCTATGCACACTTATGGGATTTCATGGATCCGCAACGGCTCAAGGACAACCAAGTGTTCTGGATCCTCTTTTAGAGTAGCTTAGCTGCTGCTACTGACTCCCAATCATGGTTTTCCCCTGCCGTGTATGACAGATACAAGAGCATTGTCGCATTTTAGGTCACTCTGCATTGGAGGCACCAACACCTCCCAATTCACCCCCCCCTTCCATCATCTCGGATATTAGATGTACGTCCAAAAGTACCAGACAAGACACTGGTGCGGCCACCTAAAAGGATGCACAGCAGAAGGACGTTGAGGCAGAGGCTCAAACAGATTCACAAACTGACTTTGGTATAGAAGGTCTGGATGTAGGTGGACCTGCTTCCCCCCACAGCACAAAGCGAACAAGCGAGCCTGTCAAAATTCTCTATAAAAAGCAGTGATCTTAGCAGGTGGAACGAGATGAGACTACCACATTGACTGACGGAGACCTGGAATAAATCGTTGATGCGGTCACTCTAGCCACGGAGGACAGATGGGTAGCCTTAGAAGAGCATAAACATGTTGCGGTTGACATAATTCAGGCTAAGCTCTGTGCGCTAGAATTAAAGAGAGACACCTTGCAGACTAGTGTGACTCAGGTATGCCCACCCTCAACCACCAGTCGCACAACACTAGTTACAGATGACAACCATCTTTGCTCTCTCCCTAGTGTAGCTCTGGTGCTCATTCCACATGACCTGAGACTCCAAGTCGAGACCAGTACAGAAGTCCAACTAAGCTTAGCTAGGCTCCCTCATGAGGCTTTGTAGGATCTCCACACCTCTGTATTTTAGGAAATTCACCATCGAGACCGACAAGTGCACCAACAGCTCGACATAGCTGAACAAATAGTTAATGCAAAGAACGTTGAGGTGTGCCTCGCCACCACAAAGCACACAGGGCGCGAAAACACGATTCACCGACTTTGCGCAGATGTTCCCACAGAGATCTCGACTTCCGCCACTCCTCAGACAAAGGTAGAAAGATTGGTCGCAACACTCAAGACCTCTCGGGAAGAAGTTCAGGTCGTTAAGACATGCATGGAGCAACAGATTGTAGATTTGCATTCTAAGCTGCAGCCCGAAGAAATCGCATCGAGAGAATGAAATGCATTTATAACATATAATACATAAGATCGCTGAAATGCGATAAGAGTACCATATGTGATGTGGTTTCAAATAAAAAGTATAAAGGATTTCAAATCCGGAGGTATAAGGTTTCCCTTTGAGAAATTGCATCGGGTTTTGGAAGAGCTATGCATAACAAGAAACAAATGAGACCGTCGAAGTGCGAAATGCAATAATGAAGTAGATGAGATGCAGGTCAACGCTGAAGCCTAAAGGATTTCAAGTCCTGGAGAATGGGTTTTCCCTTTGTTAAATTGCATGAGAGTTTAAAGGAGGATTATAACATAAAACAAAGGAAAGGTTAAACGCAAGAGGAAAGACTCAGGTAAGTGACCCGACATAGACAAAAGGAGCAGGTGAAGGCCGAACGCTATGGGCACGAGCAAAAGAGGCTGAGTCAGGAAAAATACCATATGATGGCACTATTGGAAATGCAAGAACTGAATCTAGTCGAGCCAAAAAGACAATTATGTAGAACTGTGTTGAATGTAACAGTAGAAATTGAAAAGATCAATGACAACAGCAGAAAGGACAAATGCACAGTGAGCTAAGAGCTGAAAGGGCTAAGCGAAATATTTTTGTAACTGTAAATGTAAGTTCATTGATTATTTTATATTGTTTGTGATGAAAAGGCAAGAAGAACTCTAATGATTGTTGTAATTATTATTTCTGATGTAATAACCTGAACTAAAGTGTAAGGAATCAAATGGGTTGAAGGCATAGGGTCAGGCTTGCTTACTTCGTATTCCCTATAGAATGCAAGCAGTCATGTAGTTATCTGTATAAAATAGGTAATATCCGTGTACATAGAGAGGTTAGAGAGAGTGCATCATAATTGAAGAGAGCTGAAGATTATAAGAGTGTTGCAGAATGGGAGAGAGTTAGATAATGTGAGAGAGTTGATAGGGATGTTGTGAAAATCAGGAGCTGATATGAAGTATATATGACGAGTGAAGAGGCAGCAGTGGAGAAGGAGTATAAAAAAAGTTGATATCCAAGTAAATCAACATTTTAGTTTCATGTTCAGTGAGGGGATTGTAGTCTCCTTTCAAGTTGTAGCTTGATAAATTTCTAGTTGGAGATGGGTGAGGTAGAAGCCTCCTGTAGGTTGTAGCCTGCAGAAAATATTTGGGAGGTGAAGCTTCCTTGCAAGTTGTAGCTTGTAGAAGTTGAGGTAAGAGCCTCCTATGAGTTGTAGCCTACAGAAAATAGATGGGGGTTGGAGCTTCCTTGCAAGTTGTAGCTTCTACAATTTGAGGTAGTAGCCTCCTGTAGGTTGGAGCCTATAGAAAATTAGTGGTGAGAGGGATTTGGAGCTTTCCTTTGCATCACAACAATAATAAGATGTGTTTTTATCCATTATGGGTTTCCACTTATATCTGGTGTCTATGTGCTTGATGCTTATGTGTTGATGTGATGTTTTAATCTTCTTAATTACTTGTCGACCACACATTCAGTTTACTGATTCATTATGGATTAAGCTTCCTATAAAATTAAGTAGTTAATGCGTGTAAAGAAAAGTGTTTTAAATGTCCATGAATGTATTAAACTGATTCAACCCCACCCCCCCCCCCCCAGTTATCTAAGTTTCATCAATTGGTATCAGAGTGAGTTCCTTCAATAATAGTTTAACAACTAGAAGGAGGTCATAGGTCCCCAAAATGGCTAGCCTAGAAGGATGCTCAAAAAATACAGCCCCATTGTTTACTGGAACAAACTATGCTTTCTGCAAAATAGGAGTGAGGACATATTTAATGTCTCTATGAATATAAGTTTCGGTTTTTTTGGAAGAAAAATATGCACCAAAGGATATAGGCATAAAGGAAGAAGCGAAACAAAATTTCATAGCTAATGCAAAAGCAATGAATTCACTCTTGAGTGGTTTAATTGAGTCAGATTTTATAAAAGTAATGTGCAGTAAGACTGCCAAAGAAATATGGGATACTTTAGAAAATATTCATGAGGGAGATACAAAGGTGAATATGGCCAAACTACAATCACGTAGAACTTAGTTTGAAAACTTAAAAATGAATTAAGATGAAGATATAGCTGCATTATTCTTAAGAGTTGCAAAAGTTGTGAATGTCATGATACGCCTAGGAGAAGAAATTAAAGAAAGTGTTGTAGTTTAGAAAATATTGAGATCTCTACCATCCAGGTTTAATCCTAAAGTTTCTTCCAAAGAAGAAACAATAGATTGCGAAACCTTAACCATAAACCAATTACTCGAAACCTAACAACATATGAGATGAGACTTCCTAAAGGGAAGTTGTTACATAGTAATTTGTCACCGTCCTTGCAATCCACTATCCTACACATTAGAGGGATTTTCCTGTGACCTGTGAGCAGTGACATAACCTAAAACCACTTTCATGGCATCCCCCTTGACAAGGACAATCATTCCTCTGAAGAAATTTTTCCTTGAAAAACCATAAAAACTGATCTTTTAGTCTTGGCATGACTAGCCAGTTCAGCCCTCGCGCTAATGGCGAAAATCCACCATAGAGGGTGCGCTTACTGGCACTCTGTCCCAGTGTCTCACTCGTGCCAAGCTTAATAAGGATTGTTTTTTAAAAATAAATGGAGGAAGTTTGATTCCAACAAACTCCTGAACGAGTCTCTAAAATGAGTTGGGAGGTTTGGCTCCGAATCTCCATGTATGGGAGTTGGTTTTCCACCTATCATGGAAGTTTCCTTAAGGATAGGGCCAATACCAGAATTGTAGGGTTCCCAACTCCCCTTCCACCATCTATATAAGCTTTCCTTTTTCCCTTAGCAAGCTAGTAGCAGTAGAGAACAGAAGAGATGAACTTATAAGAAAGGAGACTATCGCCATAAAACCTTTGAGAGCCAAGCTGAAGAGAGAGAGCTTTGTCTCGTTTCTGACATGCCTCATTGAGACGTGCTTCGCTGTCAGCCCCACCGAAGGAAGATCCAGCGTCAGAGCTTTGGGTTGTATCTTTATTTTGTTATTTTAATGATAAGTGACTTTGATTATGGTTTCATTCATGTGTCTTTGTCTTTGATGCAATGAATTACATCCTCTCTGACTGATGTATGGTTACAAGATTTAGATTTTACGCTGTGTATCGTTGTGTTTCTTCGCATGTGTGCAAGTGTTCAGCAGAAGGATTGTGGTCTGCCAAAGTGAAGGACAGGAAGCGCCTTCTTTTCTTCAACGACCATTGTGTAGGACCTGAGGTAGGCAACTCGTTATGTTTTTGTCGTTTTGTAACCAGAGACATGTGTCACTACGTGTCTGATTGTTGCTAGACCCGATTTGGGCTAGTAGGGATCACCTCTATATGCAGAGGGGATTTACCTCTCCAACAGAAGTCAAACACGAGGGAGGCTGCCTTTAAGGTAGACAAGTGCATAGAAGAAAATGAATATACATGCTCATGCTCTGATGAAGAAGAAGCCAAATTTTGTCAGAAGATTGGATAGATGCATAAGTAAGTACAAAGACAAAATTACATTCAAGTGTTTTAATTGTGGAAGAGTGGGGCACTGCGCTTCAAAATGTCCCAATAAGAAAATAGAGAATCAATCAAAAGGATATGCAGATATTATGAGGAACCCTAACAAAGTATGGAAGAAGAAGAAAAAGGGGGAGCCTGTTACTTCAATAACATAATGAATCCATCATAGAGTTAGGGGGAGCTGCTCGAGGAAGAAACGCAGATATCCAGTCAGTGATAGACAAGACGTAACATCCCAAAGGGAGAGTAGTTCATAAAAGTCCCCATAAGAGTTGTCAAAGAAGAGCTGCTTGGAATAAGAACAACTAAAAGTTCAGGAACTGAAACAGTAATTCCCCTCACAAAGAACTATAGAGGAAGAAATTCACCTAAAGAATTCAATAGCCAATATTTTGGTGGAAGAAGAGAAAGCAGCAATCAACCATGGTGGTAAAGGGAACACCATTCATGACGTTGGACACTAAGAGGATGATTACACTATATGTCTCACTGCAAGTGTTGATAATGAAACAAAATTACGTTAAGAAGGATGAATAAGAAAATTTTTATTATCATTATATCATTACAAATATCCATCCCAAGTGTTATTATTGGAGAAGTGTTATGGTAGAGGTCCCAAGTATCGGATTATTATAGCATACATCATGGTGTTGGTATGGCAGAAATACATCAGGGAGAATGCTGAGTTGCGTTATTAAAGCATGGAACGAAAGGAATTTTTGATATTTCACTAGTGGACAGAGTTTCATCAAGCAACAAGGGACAAAATAATAGAACATTCTATGGGGACATACCTTCCAGTATTCTCATGAGTTGTTGTAGCATCAATTTGTTGTTTATATTCATGAAATCCCAATGATTCTCAAAGTGTACCCCAAAAATTCTCTCTACCTTTGAAGTACATATAAAGCAATCCTTATGTGTAAGATAAAGCAACAATCATGATTTATACAGAACAATCAGGAAGTAGTAATACAATGGTGGAGTAGGTATATTCATTCAAATATAAAAGGATTCATCGAGTGTGTAATGAATAGATGAAGTGTGTATATTCATTTCATAACAAAAGAACAAAATGAAGAATGCTTATACACAACTCAGAGAGAAGTAATGTAATGATGGAAAATACATTGGAAAATGTGTAACCCTTTGCCATTGATGTCAAATGGGGAGGAAAATCGAGTAGAGGAAGAAAGGCACTTCTCAGAATGAAAGGGGGAGGAAGTGTTGGAGGAAGTGTTGCCCTCAATGCTAAAGGGGGAGACTGTTGGAAATATTGTCATTGATTGCAAAAGAATAGAAAGGAGCATCACCAGAATTATCATTGAGAATAAAGGAGCAGATCAGGATCAAGTGGAGTATAAAGGAGCAATAAGGCAAATAATACAAAATTTAAGTGGAGAAGCATAAAAGAGAGTCAGAGGACTAGCAAAGAGTAAAAGAGAGGCAAAGGAGCAGCATTAGAGGCAAAGGAGAAAGGCAGAGAAGCAGCAAAGACGCATGGATCAACACCAGAATTATCATTAAGGAAAAGGAGTAGAGAGGAGTAGTAAAGAGTCAAGGAGGAACATCAGAATGATCAAAGAAGAAAATTGTGCAGTGCAGGGTCAAGTCGAGCTATTCACGTTAAGAACAGTAAGAAAAATAAAAGTGTGCAGAAAAGGTCAAGTTGAGTGTATGTGTATATAATGCGTGCAACAAAGAAAAGTAATGAATGAGCAGGCTAGGTCAGGTTGGTTGTAAAAAGTGTGCAGAATAGTGGTTTCACATTCAAAATATCATGCCGCGGAGTGAAGCAGAGATTGACGGTCGATATCATATCACGAACATAAAGTAGGAGAGCAGACGATCCAGATTATATCGTATTCAGCCATAATATTGTTAACGCACATAGTTATCGATGATTTTCATATTTATATGTTAAGTTATTGCAAGTTAATTGTTTTAAGTTGTGATGTGATAAGAAGTGGGGTTTGCGATGTGATGTGATCGCATATCGCAAATCGCAGCAGAAGGAGTCTCACAAAACAACAAAGACACAAAAATTCCAAAATGCGAAGTGCAGGAGATGACATGGTAGTGATGTGGTGATGATGTGATAGTGATGTGGCAATGATGTGACAGTGACATGGCAATGATGTGGCAATGACGTGGCGATGATGTGGCAATGACATGGAAGGTGACGTGGCATGATAATGTGGAGATGATGTGGACCTGGATGGCATATCACACATTGCAATCTCAGAAGGGATAACTCTCCTGAATCACATTGAAACGCTGAAATGCGAAATGGGATATGAGCAAGGACGCGATGCATTTCTGAAGGTAAATTCTATTGTATTTCATGTCTGGGGTTAGGTGTATTTCCTTAGGAATCACATAGAGAGAATGAAAGGTGTCTATAACATATAATATATGAGATCACTAAAATGTGATAAGAGTATGGGATGTGATGTGGTTTCAAATAAAAAGTCTAAAGGATTTCAAATCCGAAGGTATAAGGTTTCCCTTTGAGAAATCGCATTGGGGTTTGGAAGAGCTATGCATAACAAGAAATAGATGACAATGTCGAAGTGAAAACTGTGATAATGAAGCAGACGTGATGCACCTCAACACTAAAGCGTAAAGGATTTCATGTCTGGGAAAATGGGTTTTGCCTTTGTTAAATCACATTAGATAGCAAGGGACTATTATAACGTAAAACAAAGGAAAGGTTAAATGCAAGAGGAAAGACTCGTGTAAGTGACCTGACACAAAGAAAAGGAGCAAGTGAAGGTTGAACGATGCGGGCATGAGCATAAGAGGCAGATTTGGGAAAAAGGAGCATATGGTGGCACCGTTGGAAATAAAACAACTGGGTCGAGTCAGGCCAAAAAGATAGTTATTTAGAACCGTGTTGAATGTAACAACAAAAACTGAAAATATCAATGACAACAGAAGAAAGGAAAAATGCACAACGAGCCAAGAGTTGAGAGGGCTAAGCGAAATATTTTTGTAATTGTAAATGTAAATTTTTTTATTATTTTATATTTTTTGTGATGCAAAGGATATTCTCTGGTAGGCATAGGAAAAACTCCAATAAGTGTTGTAATGATTATTTCTGATCTAATAACCTGAACTGAAGTGTAAGGAATCGAATGGGTGGAAGGCATAGGGTCAGGCCTATTCACTTCATACTCCCTATAGAATGAAAGTAGTCATGTAGTTGTCTGTATAAAACAGGTAATATCTTTGTGGATAGAGAGTTTAGAGATTTATGTTTGCAGGAAAATGCCTAGAAAGCTAATAGAAAGAAGCTGGTGATTAAAAACAGAGTTAAACCTAATTGATGGATAACAAATGGAAAATGCAATTGGAAACACTGAAGCTGAATCTAAACTATGACTAAATAAAAGTAAAGCTTGATAATGAATTTCAAACAAATGATTCAAAACACAAACTAAACTTGAGAAATGATCACTAAGTATGCAAATTTTCTAAATAAACAATGAAACAACTAACTTACAATGATGCAATACTTTGTCCTTGATTAGAGATTTGAAACATAATTAGAGGAAAGACATTGTTATCATCATAAGATCTTCTATTCTAGAACTAGCTCCTATCTCTATTCTGCAATTTAATTGAATATCACAAAACCTTTACTCAAGAGTTATTGATTTCTTTCCAAAGTAGTCTTTTGAGGAAGAGCTCTGTTTATAAAATGATGAGGAAATTGCAGAGGTACTTCAGGCCTTAGAATGATGTTGTCTTCTGTTCATATGGTTATAGATCAATTAGGGATTTTAGAACAAGAAGAGGTTTGTGAATAATGAAGGCTGTCTTGCTAATCCTAACAACTGAAGTAATCTATTGTGCAATGGATGACAATTTGAATATGAAGTGTAAGTGCAATGAGTTAATCTAAGAATGAACCTAAGATGCCACTAATCTAGAACAATTCTGAACTATAAGTCATCATCAAACTTGAAACAAAGTAATTGAACATGAGTTAAATGCAATGAAACTCCGGAGCATTCTAACTATGCTAACATGCATTATTCTATGAAGTTACACAATTTGTTTGTTCATCATTAGTGATATTTTGGAAGAGTTCCTTATTTTGGAAGAGGTAGAACAATTCTGACTGTGTAATTGAGTGCAATTGTAAGCAAATAGACTGAAAGCAAATGAAAAACTAAGATATCATATCCATACCCTACTCGTCATTATGATGTCTTGGGCAAGCGTTTAAGAGCAAGAACAGAGATGATACTTAGTACAAACACACAACTAAATCATCCATTATCACGGTCATGTCTTGAACTTCTTAAGAATTTCTTGGAAGAGTTTCTTCTTGTGGAAGAGTGATTAGAACAAGTGTAACTGTGATAGTGAACAGCAAAAACTACAACTAAATCCTACAATACCATAGCTATTCATCATTCATCATGATAATCTTTTGGAAGAGTGTCTTCTTGTGGAAGAGTTAGAATGAATATAACTACAGTAGCTAGTTAAAACAATTATAAATTCAACTCCTAATCCTACAATACTATAGTCATTCAACATTCATCATTATAGTCTTTTGGAAGAGCATCTTCTTGTGGAAGAGTTAGAATGAGTACGACTACAATAGCTAATTAAAACAACTATTAATTCAAATGCAAAACGTAAAGGCAGCTAGGAAACTTATCTAATTTACGCAAAATAAATCCGTGCAAGAGGCAGGGGCCCTCTACCACCTGACGGAATTCAACTCCAAATTAAATCACACTTCAGAACAACACGGTCTGCTCCATTAAAGATGAAATAGTTTGAACATAACACTCTACGTCTTCAGAAATGTAGCACAGAGTTTAAACAAAATCTAGCATCAAATCTAACATAAAATCTCTAACATAGCTCTCGGTCTCCCAAGCGTTTATAAAGCAAATGCACATAACAATACTTGCAACAATTTAGGAACACTGTCTTTCCTTATCGGAATCACGTTAGGACTCTTTGAAGTGGCTGTGTGAAGAGGAAAAGACATCTGGACTGAGACAGTCCTAATAGAAGTCTTCCTTCCTAAATGTGTTCCCCACATTCAAAACCATACCCAGAATTCGTTTCTTCCTCCATGATGAGCAACGAACCATGTAGACATGACGTGGATCATGCCCATATGCGGTTTTTCTCAAGAGGCCACCTGGAACATACTCAAACATGAAGGCAGCTGCAGAATCGCCGGTTAGCTACGGAATGTTTGCATTCTGCAGCTAGTTCCGGTCAAAATGCTTTATAATGGAAAAAATCACAAAATTTAACAAGTCAGTCATGTAAATCATTCTAGAAGTAATTTTAACTATATTCATTGATCAATTGGGTCTAATATAGCAATGGACAAGGGAAAATGAGGTAAAATGAAGTGAAGGAAAGCACAATTTTGAGGCTCAACATACCCCCACTGTTGTCTCTTTGCATGTCCTCATGAAAATTATCCTATGAACTCAAAGGCTTCTGCAAGGACATCTAATCCTCTCCTTCTCCTTTGTTTGGAAGCTAGAGGTCTTCTGGGTTTCCTGATAACAAGTTTGAACCTTAGGTTGGTGAGTGCCCTGATCAGCTTTTTGTTCCTTGTCTTCAACTTCTCATTGGTCCTCTCCACTTTGTCTATATGCAGGGATAAGGTTGAGTTCATATCAGTTTTGAGCTTGACTTGATCTTTGAGAATTTCATTCTCATTTTTGATGTGTCTATTCAGTAATTCCAACTCATACCTATCCCTTCTTAATATATCTATTTCAGAAAGTGGAGGACTGGGGGTTCTCTCTCTGCTTTCTGAAGCTCTTCTCTCCAAAGTTTCCACATAGTCATAAATTTCCTGTTGAGCAGGGTCAATTTCAGGGGTTCCTTCATAAAAATCCTCTTCGACATCCTCTTCAATGGATGTTTCTTCATCTTCTATATTGATTACCCCTGTTTGTTTGATTAGTGTTTTCTTTAGTTTTCCTTTTAATCTGTGGCTCCTCCTAGGCTGAGAAGATCCTTCTCCTTTCTCTGTGGCAGATTCCTTGATTATCTTCTCTTCCTTAAGTTGCCTCTTGATTCGAGTCAACTTCTCTAAAATGATTTCCTCACTGCTCTCTTGGATTGTTTTGTCAATTTCAACTTTTGAAGCCCTCCATTTCCTACTTCTCTTTGTAGGTTGTGGTTCAGGTGATGGTTCTTTTGCTTCTTCAAAATGATTTCTTATTAAGAAATCGTCCCATGTATCATTTGTTTTAGCTAGTTGATGCTCAATCAAAATTTTGACCAAACCATGATGATATAGGGTTGTCTCTAAAAATTGAACTCTTATCTGAACACAGGAAGCCATCGTCTTTAGACTTTGAAGCAAGAAATATGGTAGGTTTAAGTCTTCCCCCAGAAAATGCATCATTAGTCTAATGTGGTAGACATAAAATGTTCCATATCTACCCTCACATGTAATAAACTTTTGCAAAAGAAGTAGTATGTTTCTCCATTTGTTTTTCAATGCAGAGCTGGGAATTCCTTTATTTAATACACTGACATCCATACTTGGTGATTTTAAAATTTGTTTCCAAGAGTCATTGTGGAATTCTCTATTTTTAAACCATCTCTCTCCAGTTCTGAGCAACCCTGTAGCCTCTGCAATGAAAACTTCAGTGACAGTAAATTTTACATCACCCACCTCAACTTCGGTTCCTTGAAATGATCTTGCAAAAGTTTTAGTGACTTCCTTGTGGAAGCCATTAAATTTCTCCAAAAATTGAAGCCATCCTATTTGTTGTAACATTTCTTTGCATTGTGGGTAGCCTTCTAAATATTTTGAACCCATTGGTTCAGTCCTTACAATGAAACCCATGATTGCTTCTTCAATATTCAAATTAACACTCTTCTATCCACAAAAACAATGACTTTCACCTTCGGATTGAAATAGCTTTAAGTTCTGAATGGAAATGGCTTCAAACTTAGAATGACATACCTCTGATTAATAGTGGCAACATCTTCAAAACTTCGGGCTAATATGCCTCTGTTGACAATTGAACTTTGGACTGATATGTCTCTGTTTGACAGTGACAACTGGCTTCAACTTCTTCACTGCAATACCTCTGGCTCTTGGTAGCAAATGGTTTCGAATTCAACACTGCAACACCTCTGTCTCTGGTAGCAAATGGTTTCAATTTCAACACTGCAATACCTCTGTGTTTATAGTAAGAATGCTCAAACTCTGCCCACAGTGATACTTTGTATACCCACGGAATCAAATGGCTTCAAATTCTCACGCTGCTATGCTTCCAAATTTACCCTTTTGCTCTGCTCTGAGTTTACAATGCTCAACGTTATTCAAACTGATATCCTTTGGCTCTGCTCTCGGTGATAATAATATCTCTGTCTTCGGAATGGAATGCCGGCTACAGAATGAAGTTATGGCAGTGGTCACGGAATGAAGTAGTGGAGTGAGGTGGAGGGAATGTATTAATGATTGAAGAGACGGCGGAGATTTTTACGATGGCAGAGGAAATCATCATTGAATGATTTGGTTAAGAGACGTGGATAATTCAAATACCTCGGCCATTTTTTTAACCGCTTAAATGATATCGGATATGAAATTTGAAATGGAAGATTTTAATCCAAAGTCTGTGGAGGGTTTATTGGTGTTGATCAATAAAAACAATTAGAACAACCTTTTCGAACAATCCATAACTAAACTATGCTAAACTTTTATGAAATGCCATTATAATTTAAACTTGTTACCTCTGCCTTTCATTTGATTTTTGTAGCCTTTGTCTTCTTGTTCACCTTTGGAGGAGTCTTCATAATTTTCTTGATGCTTTTGATTCATGGATACACTGGGTCACTTTGTTGCAATTCTGATGTCTGTTGGTTGATGCCTTCAGGGTTTATAGCTGCGGAAAGACTGTCTGGCTGCAGAAAGGTTGATCAGCTGCAGAATGTCCACTGAGCTGCAGAATGTTCCTGTAGAGCATTTTAATCATGAAAATGGAGTGCTTTTGGAACATGGTTGAAATGTTATATGTTATGAATGAAGATGGATGATGGATTATGATATGTATGAAGTGGATGATGAAATGGAATGGATTCGATTTATGAAATGGAGTGAAAGAACATAAGGGTTGTACTGCAATTCATGACATGTTTTATTCACTTACAGCAAGATATCAAATTTTGTATTTTGACATGAAAATGAGATGGATGGAAGATGGAATGAGATGAATGAAATGTGGAATGGAGTGAAATATGAATGATGGATGAGATGGAGTATGGATGAATAAGTGAATGGAGTGAAATGAAATGAAATGGATCATAAGCACTATGGATCTGAACTTATGATTTTTGTAACAGCTGCTTGTAAAAACAAAAATGGGAAAAGTTAGAGTGTCAGAGTGACTCTGATTTTCACCCTATCTTTTCTGTATAAACATGTCAATCAATGATTGGTTTTCATGTTTATACCTTTATTATTATTATTTTTTTTATTTTATTTTTTTCAAAAAGAAATGCTTCAGAAAATTTAATCAAGTTGATGAAGAAGAGAGACTCTTCTTCATTAACTTCACATCATTGCTTTCTTGGAACTTCTTGACAAACTCTTCTCTTGAGAGTGGCTTGTGGTATAGCTTCAGTCTATGACCATTCACAAGAAAAGTGACCTCTTCTTCATCTATAGTTCTGATTTTTACCGCCCCATTATCAAAAATTCGAACAATTTCATATGGCCCAAGCCAATGTGTCTGAAATTTCCCTTGAAAATCCTTGAATTTTGAATCAAACAAGAGAGCCCAGTCACCCTCTTTGAATTTCTTCTTCTTGATGTACTTGTCATGCCATCTAGCCCTTTGCTGTTGGACTAGACTTGTTTTCTGAACTGCATCTTGTCTGATCTCATCCAACTCATTAATTTGCTCTAGTCTATGCTTTTGTGCCTCCGTTAGATCAAGTCCTAGCCGAACTGCCATCTTGAATGTTTGAATTTGGAATTCTATAGGAAACAAAACTTGCTTTCCATAAACAAGCTCATAAGGAGTATGGCCTGTTGTATTTCTCCATGTAGTTCTATAGGCCCACAAGGCTTCAGGAAGCCTATCTACCCAATCTCCTCTATGTAGATGAACAGTCTTTGTTAGGATTCCTTCAATGACTTTATTAGTAGATTCCACTTGACCATTTGCTTGTGGATGATAAGGAGTAGATGTTCTATGTCTGATTTTGTACTTCTCCATCATTTTCTCCACTAGCCTTGATGTAAATTGAGCTCCTTGATCTGTAACAATTTCCCTTGGGACACCAAAACGAGTAAAAATATCCTCAAAAGAAAAGTAACTACAGATGATTCATTAGCAACAAGTAATGGTTTAGCTTCTACCCACTTAGTAACATAATCAGTGCAAACTAATATGTATTTCTTTTGTCTTGATGGAGGACTTATAGGTCCTACAAAATCCAAGGCCCATTTTTCAAAAGGTTCAATGTGTACCCGAGGTTGTAATGGCATCTCACCTGAAGGAGAAGGTTTCCCTACCCTTTGGCAACTGTCACACCTTTTGACATACTCCTTAGCATCTTTAAACAAGGATGGCCAATAATATCCTAAGTTAAGGATCTTATAGGTTGTCCTCTTATCTGCAAAGTGTCCGCCACAAGGTTCATCATGACATGCCTTGAGAATTTCAGGCATCTCATCTTCACGAACACACCTTCTAATGATCAAATCTGGACCTGTTTTGTACAACTCATTAGCGACCCATGAATATCTTGCACTATCATTAATGATTTTTCTTTTATCCCTTGCATTCATAATTGAAGGAAATTTTCCTGAAACTAAATAATTGGCAATATCAGCAAACCATGGAGTTTGAGTAGAGATTGCAAAAAGATATTCATCAAGAAATTGATCTTCAACCGGAGTGTCATCTTTGATATTTTGGATTCTAGACAGGAAATCAGCCACAGTGTTTTGTTTTCCAGGCCTATCTAGAATAGTAATGTTGAATTCTTGCAATAATAACAACCATCTTGTAACTCTTCCATTAGTGATTGATTTATTCATTAAGTATCTAATGGCAGAATGATCAGTGTGAATAAAAGTTTCATAGCCTGTTATATAGTGTCTAAACTTGTTTGTGGCATGAACAACAGCGAAAAACTCTTTTTCAGTTACAGTATAGTTTAACTCTGCAGGAGTCAAATTTTTACTGATATAATAGATGGCATAGGGAATCAAATCTTTATGTCCCAATACTGCTCCTAGAGCTGTATCAGAAGCATCTGTCGAGATATGAAAAGGTAACTTCCAGTTAGGTCCCCTTAATATAGGTGCTTCAGAAATTTTGGTTTTTAGGGTTTCAAAAGCTAACTGGAAATCAGAAGTCCACTTAAATTCACAATCTTTGGTAAGTAATTTGAAGAGTAGAGATGCTATTTTGGTGAGGTTTTATATAAATCTCCGATAATACCCTGTAAATCCTAGAAAACTTCTAACATCTCTTTGAAAACTTGGAATGGATAGGTTAGAAATGACTTCAACTTTTGCCTCATCAACTCTAATCCCATCCCCTGAAATGTGGTGCCCTAAAACAATACCTTCAGTAAACATCATAAAACATTTTTCATGACTAAGTGAAAGGTTTGCTTCTTGACATCTTTTAAGACTTTTTCCAAGTTTTCTAAAGCCTCTTCAAATGTGTCCCCATAAACTGTGAAATCATCCATGTACACCTCTACACAGTCATGTATTAGATCAGAAAAAATTCCTAATACTGCCCTTTGGAATGTTGCAGGTGCATTGCACAATCCAAATGGAAATACTCGGTAGGCATAAGTACCCCAAGGACAAGTAAATGTGGTTTTATCTTGGTCTTCAAGTGCTACTTGGATTTGATTGTAACCACTAAATCCATCCAGGAATGAAAAGTACTTTTTACCTCCTAATGTATCTAATACTTGATCTATGAAAGGTAAGGGAAAATGGTCTTTAAGAGTAGCTTTATTCAGTTCTCGGTAGTCAACACACACCCTCCATTTTCCATTTTTCGTAGGCACAATCACCAAAGGAGAAACCCACTGACTATCTGAAATAGGATAGATGAAATTAACATTTAACAATTTTTGTAATTCTTCCTTGACAATTTCCCTAAGATTTGGATTCATCCGTCTTTGAGGTTGTCTGATTGGTTTGCAAGTTGCCTCTATATATATGTGATGAGTACAAGTCTTGGGACTTATCCCTTTCATGTCAGTGTATTCCCATGCATATGCAGAAGAATGTCTCTGTAATATTTTGACTAACTCCTCTTGTTGAGATTTTTCTAGGTTTTTATTTATGTTCAAGGTTTTGCCTGGAAAAATTTCATTTGTAGAGCTGCCAAATTTGTCCATAGAATGAAGAGACATCTGCCTAGATGACAAAAACTCAATATTGGATCCCTCTTGAAATGATTCATGTTTGTGTTCTAGAGAGGATTCAAATTTTTCTAGAGTATTCAGAATTTGATTATCTTCACTAATTTCTGAAATTGTGAAGAGTGGTTGTAAATCTTCTTCATCCTCTATCCATTGAGTGTCATCTAGATCTGTAATTGTCCTCGCTGGAGGATATAAAGTGAATTTCTTAGTTGAACTACCATCAGAGATATACATATCACCGGACCTACAACTAATAAAAGCATCAGCTGTAGCCAACCAAGGTCTTCCTAATATAACAGGATGGCCTCCTAGATTATTCTTGGGAGTTAGGATCATGAAATCCACAGGGTATTCCCAAGAATCTAGGGACACTGGAATATCTTCTATTACCCCATCTCGTTTGATCACCGATCTATCTGGTAATTGTAATAGTGTGGGTGTAAAGAGAAGATTAGGAAGTTTCAGTTTGTCCATGATTTGTCTACTCATGATGTTTATTGCTGCTCCTAAATCAATGAGTGTGTTTGAATTTCAATTCCGTTGATGTGAATTTTGACAACTGGATTTCCTGGGTCAAGATACTTTGGAATAGCAATCTTGCCCATCATAATGTCTGCTATTTGTCCTACCAGTTGAATTTTCTTGGTTTCTCTTATTCTTTTTCTTGTTGTCTTCATACTCAACTCCTTTATTGTTTTGGCTAAAATTGGGATTTCCTTTATGGCTTGCAATAATGGAATTTTAATGCAAACATTTCTCAATTCATCTAAGAAATCATAATTAGGCACCATTATTTGTTTTTCTACACCTTTATCAATTTGTAGTCTTTCCGAAAAGGGAGGTATAGAAGTAGATGTGGATGGTTGCTCTAATACTGGAGTTGGATTTATTGGATCTTTTTGTTTCAGTTTTTCAATGTTTTGATCTTGAAAGGATGTATCTTCCTCAAGACTTTTATTAACCCGTAGGGAGTCTTCCTCAGAATTATCTTGTTCTTGTATGATCACAGAAGGTTTCCTCTTCTCAAATATCCTTCCAGACCTAAGTTGAACATCACTAAGGTCTAGAGGAGTAATTAAATAAGTTGGAAATTGTTGACCTTCTATCATGTATGTATTCTGAGGGTTCTTATTATTGGGGTTTGGTATGGGTTGAGCTGGAAATTGATTGGATTTTTGAGGGAATGGTAATGGAAGTGGTTGATTTTGATGTGGTTGGTTTTGATGATGTTGTTGAGGATTTTGTTGAAAATTTTGTTGAGGATTCTGAGGATAAAAATGTGGATATGGTGGATAGGATGGTGGATACTGATAATATGGAGAGTATCTTTCATAGGGACTTTGTGTTCCTTGTGCCCAAGATTGCGATTGATTTTGAAATTGGGGCCAAGGTTGCTGCCAAGAATTCCAAGGTGGAGGTTGATTATACATTTGATCATGGAATCCTTGTGTCTGAGGTCCCTGCCAAGGTCTTCTAGATACAAAGTTAAGAGACTCTATGGAATCTATAGGAGTTTCTTCTTGAAAAACAGCCTTGAGACCAGGAAGAGAAGGACAATTCTTGGTCTCATGCTTCTCAGAACAAATGACACAGGTTTCTACAACTTTTACATCCAAAGGACACTCTCTTAAGGCATGTTTCTTTCTACATTTGGGACAAAAGATTGCCAAAGCATCAGATTCAGCCTTCTGCTTGTTTTGTATCTTAAGGGTGTCTATTTTTTCACTAAGACTCCCTAAGATATCAGACTTAAAATCATCAAGAATGTGTCCTATTTCTGATCTACTTACTGTCCCAGAAGCAGATTTACTTGCCCTTGCAAGAGCGGGATCTCTTGGACCTTTGACAGTTTTAGATTTCCCTCTGGAAAGGTTGATACATAACTCAGATATTTCAGGTAATGTAAGTTGTGATATATCCACTTTTCCCATCATGTTAAGAATATCCAACCATTCATCCCTAATTGTTTTCAACAAAAGAGCTTTTAAGGTGTCTTGATCTAGATTTTCCATTTTTTCCCTTTTGATGTTGTAATTAAATCTTTCCAACAAATCTTCTAATTTTTCATCTTCTTTTTGTAACATCTTGAACACTTCTTCCTTATGATTAACCGGCATACAATAATCCAAGTATCTCTCTAGAAATTCTTGTTTCATGTCTTCCCATGTTCTAATAGAGCTACTGATTAGACTCATAAACCACTTCAATGCTGCTCCCTTCAGAGTTGAAGGAAATAATTTCAGTTTTTGAGCATCTTGTAGGTAGTCATAAGTCCTACACAACACTTCAAATTCAAATAAGAAAGTTTCAGGATCTTCAGTTTTAAGTCCATAGAAGTTTGGAAGGACAGAGGGTGAAATGTTTTTCATGGTTGTATTGGTTTCTTCATCAAGTATAGGGAACCCAAAAGAGCTTCCTATTCTACCTCTTCCTCCATCTGCACCTCTACCTCCTTCTCCTCTTCCTCCTTCTCCTCTATCTCTGCCTCTACCTCCAAATAATGTGTGTTCTCCATTAAAAACTCCTCCTCCTCCTTCTTCTGCCATGGTTGACTCTCCTGTGGAAGTAGAAAGGTTTGTATCCCCAACAAGAGTTTTTAGATCTTCTTCTATGGCAGGTTCAGTGGATGGAGTGGAAGGTTTCTCTAATGGAATAGGTGACCTTAGATCTTCTAGAAGTCCAGGATCAGTAAAGGATGGAAGATGGGTTTGAGTTGAAGGTGTACTAGTTCTGGATCTAGATGAAACAAGTGGTGTTCTAGAAATTAAACTTATGCCTCTGCTGCTTATAAATCTTCCCCTTGAATCTCTCTCCCTACGCATAAAATTTTTTTTGGATGCTAAGAAACAAAGGTTACCTAGTTTTCACTTCCCCGGCAACTGCGCCAAAATGTTTGGTCTCAATCTAGTCTCCTAAACTGAGCTCATTTAATTGTCAACCAGGATTTGTAAACTGCTGAAGTGAAGTGTACTGTATGTACCTAGGTGCTTGTTTCCTAATGCGTTGTGTGTAGTGTTTATGATGTTTTTGGTCTTTTGTGATGATTTATGATGTTTTTGATCTTTTGGTGGTTTTATGTTTCAAGGAAAATGCCTAGAAAGCTAGTGGAAAGAAGCTGGTGATTAAAAACAGAGTTAAGCCTAATTGATGGAATGACAAATGGCAAATGCAATTGGGAATACTGAAGCAAAATTAAATCTAAACTATGACTAAATAAAAGCAAAGCTTGATAATGACTTTTAGACAAATGATTCAAAACACAAACTAAACTTGAGAAATGATCACTAAGTATGCAAATTCTCTAAATAAACAGTGAAACAACTAACTTACAATGATGCAATACTTTGTCCTTGATTAGAGATCTGAAACATAATTAGAGGAAAGACATTGTTATCATCATAAGATCTTCTATTCTAGAACTAGCTCCTATCTCTATTCTGCAATTTAATTGAATGTCACAAAACCTTTTACTCAAGAGTTATTGATTTCTTTCCAAAGTAGTCTCTTGAGGAAGAGCTCTGTTTATAAAATGATGAGGAAATTGCAGAGGTACTTCAGGCCTTAGAATGATGTTGTCTTCTGTTCATATGGTTATAGATCAATTAGGGATTTTAGAACAAGAAGAGGTTTGTGAATAATGAAGGCTGTCTTGTTAATCCTAACAACTGAAGTAATCTATTGTGCAATGGATGACAATTTGAATATGAAGTGTAAGTGCAATGAGTTAATCTAAGAATGAACCTAAGATGCCACTAATCTAGAACAATGCTGAACTATAAGTCATCATCAAACTCGAAACAAAGTAATTGAATATGAGTTAAATGCAATGAAACTCCGGAGCATTCTAACTATGCTAACATGCATTATTCTATGAAGTTACACAATCTGTTTGTTCATCATTAGTGATATTTTGGAAGATTTCCTTCTTTTGGAAGAGGTAGAACAATTATGACTGTGTAATTGAGTGCAATTGTAAGCAAATAGACTGAAAGCAGATGAAAAACTAAGATATCATATCCATACCCTACTCGTCATTATGATGTCTTGGGCAAGTGTTTAAGAGCAAGAACAGAGATGATACTTAGTACAAACACACAACTAAATCATTCATTATCACGGTCATGTCTTGAACTTCTTAAGAATTTCTTGGAAGAGTTTCTTCTTGTGGAAGAGTGATTAGAACAAGTGTAACTGTGATAGTGAACAGCAGAAAAACTACAACTAAATCCTACAGTACTATAGCTATTCATCATTCATCATTATAATCTTTTGGAAGAGTGTCTTCTTGTGGAAGAGTTAGAATGAATATAACTACAGTAGCTAGTTAAAACAACTATAAATTCAACTCCTAATCCTACAATACTATAGTCATTCAACATTCATCATTATAGTTCTTTTGGAAGAGTGTCTTCTTGTGGAAGAGTTAGAATGAGTACGACTACAGTAGCTAATTAAAACAACTATTAATTCAAATGCAAAACGTAAAGGCAGCTAGGAAACTTATCTAATTTACGCAAAATAAATCCGTGCAAGAGGCAGGGGCTCTCTACCACCTGACGGAATTCAACTCCAAATTAAATCACGCTTCAAAACAACACGGTCTGCTCCATTAAGGATGAAAGAACTTGAACATAACACTTTGCGTCTTCAGAAATGTAGCACAGAGTCTAAACAAAATCTAGCAGCAAATCTAACATAAAATCTCTAACATAGCTCTCGGTTTCCCAAGCGTTTATAAAGCAAATGCACATAACAATACTTGCAACAATTCAGGAACATTGTCTTTCCTTATCGGAATCACGTTAGGACTCTTTGAAGTGGTTGCGTGAAGAGGAAAAGACATCTGGACTGAGACAGTCCTAATAGAAGTCTTCCTTCCTAAATGTGTTCCCCACGTTCAAAACCATACCCAGAATTCGTTTCTTCCTCCATGATGAGCAAAGAACCATGTAGACATGACGTGGATCATGCCCATATGCGGTTTTTCTCAAGAGGCCACCTGGAACATACTCAAACATGAAGGCAGCTGCAGAATCACCAGTTAGCTACGGAATGTCTGCATTCTGCAGCTAGTTCCGGTCAAAATGCTTTACAATGGCAAAGATCACAAAAATTAGCAAGTCAGTCATGTAAATCATTCTAGAAGTAATTTTAACTATATTCATTGATCAATTGGGTCTAAGATAGCAATGGACAAGGGAAAATTAGGTAAAATGAAGTGAAGGAAAGCACA